>JAHLJS010000008.1:69988806-70420456 GCA_038502445.1 Eremochloa ophiuroides | reverse complement strand
CGTTTGGACGAGTTTGGATGCATTGTGAGACCAAGATGCAAGATAGGAGCACAGTTTGCTTCGAACCACCATAGGCATGAAAACTATTTGCTTTGCAATCCATGAAACACAGAGGTGTCATGGGAGAAGTGAAACCTTGTTTGGATGCGTTTGGATGCGTTGTGAACCAAGATGCAAGATAGGAGCATGGTTTGCTTCGAACCACCATAGGCATGAAAACTATTTGCTTTGCACTCCATGAAACACATAGGAGTCCTGGGAGAAGTGGAACCTCGTTTGGATGCGTTGTGAAACCAAGATGCAAGATAGGAGCACGGTTTGCTTCGAACCACCATTAGCATGAAAACTAATTTGCTTTGCACTCCACGAAACGCAGAGGTGTCATGGGAGAAGTGGAACCTTGTTTGGATGCCTTTGGATGCGTTGTGAAACCAAGATGCAAGATAGGAGCACGGTTTCCTTCGAACCACCATAGGCACGAAAACTATTTGCTTTGCACTCCATGAAACACATAGGAGTCCAGGGAGAAGTGGAACCTCGTTTGGATGCGTTGTGAAACCAAGATGCAAGATAGGAGCACGGTTTGCTTCGAACCACCATAGGCATGAAAACTATTTGCTTTGTACTCCAAGAAACACATAGGTGTCATGGGAGAAGTGTAACCTTGTTTGGATGCGTTGTGAAAGCAAAATGCAAGATAGGAGCACGGTTTGCTTCGAACCTACGAAAACTACTTGCTTTGCACTTGATGAAACCATAGGTGTCATGGAGAGTGGAACCTCATTTGGATTCGTTGTGAAACCAAGATGCAAGATAGGAGCATGGTTTGTTTCGAACCTACCATAGGCACGAAAACTATTTGCTTTGCACTCGATAAAACACATAGGTGTCATGGGAGAAGTGGAACTCGTTTGGATGTGTTCGAATGCGTTGTAAAACCCAGATGCAAGATAGGAGCACGGTTTCCTTCGAACCACCATAGGCATGAAAACTATTTGCTTTGCACTCCATGAAACACATAGGAGTCCTGGGAGAAGTGGAACCTCGTTTGGATGCGTTGTGAAACCAAGATGCAAGATAGGAGCATGGTTTGCTTTGAACCACCATAGGCATGATAACTATTTGCATTGTACTCCATGAAACACATAGGTGTCATGGGAGAAAAGTAACCTTGTTTGGATGCGTTTGGATGCGTTGTGAAACCAAGATGCAAGATAGGAGCACAGTTTGCTTCGAACCACCATAGGCATGAAAACTATTTGCTTTGCACTCCATGAAACACATAGGAGTCCTAGGAGAAGAGGAACCTCGTTTGGATGCGTTGTGAAACCAAGGTGCAAGATAGGAGTATGGCTTGCTTCGAACCTACCATAGGCACGAAAACTATTTGCTTTGCACTCGATAAAACACATTGGTGTCATGGGAGAAGTTGAACCTCGTTTGGATGTGTTTGGATGCATTGAGAAACCAAGATGCAAGACAGGAGCACGGTTTGGTTTGAACCTACCATAGGCACGAAAAATATTTGCTTTACACTCTGTGAAACACATAGGTGTCATGGAGAAGTGGAACCTCCTTTGGATGAGTTTGGATGCGTTGTGAAACCATTATGCAAGATAGGAGCACGGTTTGCTTCGAACCACCATAGGCATGAAAACTATTTGCTTTGTACTCCATGAGACACATAGGTGTCATGGGAGAAGTGGAACCTCGTTTGGATGCGTTTGTATGCATTGTGAGACCAATATGCAAGATAGGCGCACGGTTTGTTTGGAACCACCATAGGCATGAAAACTATTTGCTTTGCACTCCATGAAATACATAGGTGTCATGGGAGAAGTGGAACCTCGTTTGGATGCGTTGTGAAACCAAGATGCAAGATTGGAGCATGGTTTGCTTTTAACCGACCATAGGCACGAAAACTACTTGCTTTGCACTCCATAAAACTCATTGGTGTCATGGAAAAAGTGGAACCTCGTTTGGATGAGTTTGTATGCGTTGTGAGACCAATATGCAAGATAGGCGCACGGTTTGTTTTGAAACCACCATAGGCATGAAAACAATTTGCTTTGTACTCCAAGAAACACATAGGTGTCATGGGAGAAGTGGAACCTTGTTTGGATGCGTTGTGAAACCAGATGCAAGATAGGAGCACGGTTTGCTTCGAACCACCATAGGCATGAAACTATTTGCTTTGCACTCCATGAAACACATAAGTGTCATGGAGAAGTGGAGCCTCATTTCGATGCGTTGTGAAACCAAGATACAAGATCGGAGCACGGTTTGCTTCGAACCACCATAGGCATGAAAACTATTTGCTTTGTACTCCATGGAACACATTGGAGGTCCTGGGAGAAGTGGAACCTCGTTTTGATGCGTTGTGAAACCAAGATGCAAGATAGGAGCATGGTTTGCTTCGAACCACCATAGGCATCAAAACTATTTGCTTTGTACTCCAAGAAACACATAGGTGTCATAGTAGAAGTGGAACCTTGTTTGGATGCGTTGTGAAACCAAGATGCAATTCTCATAGTCTTGAATTTGTCCAAGATGGAATTGGCTTCATTATAGCAGGGTCTTGGAAGTGAGAGTACAACAAACAGTACCAATTGGCTTATAGGTTTCTTGTATAGCATTGTTCTATGAGACATGGCCTTCAAAAACGGGGTTAATTACTTCTTTATACCCATGGGACATACTTGTTAGCATGAAACAACACTTCTTGATAGAAATCTATTCAGCAATTTCAGGCATCCATTTCTTCATGTCAGACAAACTGATCCAATTGGGCAATACATTGCTCACATGAGAGAGCAAATGAACAAACTCCTGCATTTCATTAGCAGAGGAAACTATCTCATCGAGCAAAAAGTGATATTGAGTCGGTCTTTGCTTTTTCCTTCTCACGAGAATCAAGTACACTTCATTACTTACCTGTAGGACTATTCTTCACACTGGGGTAACTAGTCAGTTGTCCCTAAAAAGGTTTCTACGTCTTCAGCTTTTGTAGCAAATGGTTGTAGATGATATACATGCACATGGTCACCACAGTCAGCAGACATGAAGCAACACATGAGAAGATTGATCTTAACTGTATGATCATCATGCAAATGGACATTGAGCCGAGATGAAAATTTTGAACTTGTTGGCAACCTATCAGGAACATATCATATCTTGCTGATTATTACTGACTGATACTTGTCCAACGTTAATGTTCATGTGCTCTTTCAATCCAACTATAATGGCATATGGTGCTTGATTTTCTCGGTAGATCATGACAGGTTCTTTGTTTACCACTTCTTGTAGTCTGTTAATGTTGATGTCAGTGGCTTGCTCTTCAAAGGTCATTCTCTTTGTAACTTCTGAAGGAAGCTCTACTATACTTGATTTCCATATATGCACCTTCGGATAGAACATAGAAGGATCAATTTGGTAGAGACTTGCAAGATAGATTAAGAAACACAGGGATCAATGGATCAATTCAATTTGTAGAAACCCTAAAAGACACCTTTGGGCAAATCCACGGAAGATAACACATTGGTATTGTTTCATAATGGATTACGATTAGGGACCGTGATACCAACGCACACCCAGCAGCACAACCATGTGCCGGCCGGTCCACAAGGAGGCTTCTAGGTTCCGTCATGGCACCATCAGTCATTAAGCATAACGCCACTATCAAACATAACCAGCAAGAAATCTTACGAGGCATGGATAAATTTTAGGATAATTCTACGAAAGATAACATATCGGTGTAGTTCTTGCAATGTTTCATGACCAGAGATCTTGATATCAGCGCGTGCCGAGTAGCACCACTTTGTGTGCACCCCCACAAAGAGGCTCTCGGTTTCGTCGCTGCATCATCAAACGCGGATCATAAAAAAAAAACACTACCGAACATACAACCAATAAGGAAATCCCACGTGGCAAAAATAGATTATGCAAGGATAACATTACATAGAGGAAAGTCAACAAACAAGGATGACCTACAAGGTTAAGAGCCAACAAGAGTATGATTTGGCAATGCAGAAATGAGTTAGAAAATAGATTATTTGCCAAAATAGCAGAACATGAGACTTTGCTTCAGCCCCACGCGGTTTTTGTGTGACTACCATGGGGATTATGAGATCCATGATTTGCAAGAGATTAGATACAAGGAGGAAAAATCATGAGACAAGGATTGACACTCTAGAGACATGTGAGAACCATAAACAACAACATGGTTCATGCAACCAAGCGGATACACAATTCCTAGATTTAGTTGATAAAGCATCAACATGATCAACAAGTAAGAATGTAAGGATGGTGGGGAAGGAGGGATTTAACTCACACAAGATGGTTTCCTTCAAGTAACAAGGATACGGTTCTAGATAGGAACATGGCATAAGGGAATTATAGGTTAGCTACCAAGAATAACCAACATGAGATTCTTTAATTCCACATGCATCTTGTATCTATCAAGAAACCTTCAGACCATCCAATTGCATGAGCTTGTGTACGATTAATTAGTACCATAAGACTCTTACTGATCAACATCACTAGGCTTTTGGGGAGAGTTGGAGAAAACAAGATCAGGGAATAGGTTCAATGCATGATTTATGAGATTGAATTTACCAAACCATAATACGATCCATAATGAAAGATTACAAGGCAACTTCTGGATAAGCTGAAAAGAGGTCTAAATTGAGGGATTTGGGCAAAGACTCCAACGAACATCATATAGGCAAGCTTTACAGACTGAAACCAGAACATTCTCTAGATGTGGAGATGACTGCTGGAAACAAGAACAGACTGGATAAATCATCTGTAGATGTGATTGATTGGGAATAACCTGATTTCCAAAGAAAAATTACAAATCTAATTTAAGAAAGATCAAGCAATATCATGGCATCTAGAAAGAGTAGAGGAGACACTCCAGATAGGATTTGGATAAGGCTCTAGTTGAAAGAAGATGCCGGCATGGTTCCACAGATCTCGAACGAGAACATATGACAACCATAGGCTAGCAGTAGAGAAAACTCAGATGGGTCTATTGTGCCAAATGAAAGACCTACCGGCTGAATTAGTTTAGTCTCTGACAACATTTATGGTTGAGAAACATTTATAGAGGCTACTTAAAGGTTTAACAACTATTTGGTTTTCAAAACAAGCAAGGAAGAGAGGCAGTCACAAGTTGAAAACCTAATAAGGCTATTCAGACAACATAGAACAAGGATGAGAGAAGCATATTCGTGCAACAAGCAACAATCACATGATGCAACAATCATGATGTATGCTCGTCCTATTCGTTCTCACTCAGTTGCCTATATAACATGGCAAATACGTTCTACGTCGGTGGCATAACATACGTACTCTCGTGGTATATAGCTAGTCGTTAGCTACCATATACGCATTCGAGGTTAGCGTACCTGCAGAAAATTCATTTCAGCCCGACCCCACATGTATGCATGGCAATAAGAAGCACTTTCTACTGGAAATGCTCCCATGAGCACTTGCGACCCCAGAAAGTAATTACACCACACAGAGAAAATGTATTTCAGACTCTTGTGATCTGTATATACATTGCAGGTACTGCCCAGCAAATAGTGACGCCATATCTTCAAGGCATGTACCACAGCTGCTAACTCCAAATCATGAGTGGGATAATTCTCCTCATGACGCTTGAGTTGCCGTGAGGCATAAGCAATGACTCTTCCTTCTTGCATCAAGACACAACCAAGTCTGGTACCGGAAGCATCACAGTACACATCAAAGGGCTTTTCAATGTCTGGTTGAGCTAGTACTGGTGCAGCGGTCAACAACTTTTTCAAGGTTTGAAATGCCTTCTCACATTCTGGCGACCAGATGAATTTGACCTGATTCTTCAATAGGTTGGTAATGGGCTTGGCTATTCTTGAGAAGTCTGGAATAAACCGACGGTAATACCCCGCCATTCCCATAAAACTACGGACTTGATGAACTGTGGTTGGTGGCTTCCAATTTAAGATTTCTTCCACCTTGCTCGGATCCACGGATCCACGTTCAGCTGATAAAATGTGATCGAGAAAAGAAACTCGATCTAGCCAAAACTCACATTTGCTAAACTTGGCATATAGTTGGTGTTCTCTCAAACGGGTCAGGACAATACGGACGTGGTTGGCATGTTCATCAGGGGTTTTGGAATAAACAAGGATGTCATCGATGAACACTACTACAAACTTGTCAAGCTCGGGCATGAAAACAGAGTTCATGAGATACATGAAATAGGCAGGTGCGTTGGTTAGGCCAAAAGACATGACCAGATACTCATAAAGGCCGTATCTGGTGGTGAATGCTGTTTTAGGAATATCCTCGGGACGGATCTTTATTTAGTGGTAACCAGACCTAAGGTCAATTTTGGAAAGACCTTGGCTCCAGCTAGCTGGTCAAAGAGTAGGTCAATACGAGGCAAAGGATATTTATTTTTAATGGTGACCTCGTTGAGTGGGCGATAATCGACGCAGAGTCTGAGTGACTTGTCCTTCTTTTTCACGAATATAGCAGGACAACCCCAAGGAGATGAACTAGGTCTGATGAAACCCTTATCAAGCAGATCTTGCAGTTGAACTTTAAGCTCAACCAATTCCTTGGGAGGCATCCTATAGGCTCTGTGGGATATAGGTGCGGTTCCTGGCTTTAACTCAATAGCGAACTCCACGTCACGGTCAGGTGGCAGACCGGGTAGATCATCAGGAAATACATCCGGAAATTCACAGACTACCGGAATATTTTGGATTTCTTGGACTGAGGTGGCACACAATCTCTGCACTGTCTTCTCAATCATTCTCACGGGTAGTGGCAGTTGGATAAGAAATTGAGATTGACTACCAGGTATGCTGACCTTTATGGTCCTATTCAGACTCTTCTCCCTGTGATGTGGAATTTGCCATTGAGTTGAAGCCTAGAACGGCGCCTATTTCTCGTAGAGCCTATAGGATGCCTCCCAAGAATTGGCAGAGCTTAAAGTTCAATTGTAAGATCTGTTGGATAAGGGTTTTATCAGACCTAGTTCATCTCATTGGGGTTGTCCTGCTATTTTCGTAAAAAGGAAGCACAAGTCTCTCAGACTTTGTGTTGATTATCATCCACTCAACGAGGTAACCATCAAGAACAAATACCCTTTGCCTCATATTGACCTACTCTTTGACCAGTTAGCTGGAGCTAAGGTGTTTTCCAAAATTGACCTTAGATCTAGGCTATCACCAAATCAAGATCCGTCCCGAAGACATCCCCAAAACAGCCTTTACCACCAGATATGGCCTATATGAATACCTAGTCATGTCCTTTGGCCTAACCAATGCACCTGCCTACTTCATGTACCTCATGAACTCTGTTTTCATGCCCGAACTCAACAAATTTGTAGTCGTGTTCATCGATGACATCCTTGTCTATTCCAAAACCCTTGATGAACATGCCAATCACCTTCGTGTTGTCCTGACTCGCTTGAGAGAACACCAACTTTATGCCAAGTTTAGCAAGTATGAGTTTTGGCTGGACTGAGTCCCTTTTCTCGGACATATTCTGTCAGCTGAAGGTGTGTCTGTTGATCCGAGTAAGGTGGAAGAAATCTTGAATTGCAAGCCACCAGCCACAGTGCATCAAGTCCGTAGTTTCATTGGAATGGCGGGATACTACCGTCGATTTATTCCAGATTTCTCCAGGATTGCCAAGCCCATTACCAACCTGTTGAAGAATCAAGTCAAATTTGTCTGGTCACCAGAATGTGACAAGGCATTTCAAGCTCTGAAAAAGTTGTTGACCACTGCACCAGTCCTAGCTCAACCCGACATTGAAAAGTCATTTGATGTTTATTGTGATGCTTCTGGTATTGGTCTCGGTTGTGTCTTAATGCAAGAGGGTCGGGTTATTGCTTATGCTTCACGGCAGCTCAAGCGTCATGAAGAGAATTACCCCACTCATGATTTGGAGTTAGCAGCCGTAGTACATGCCCTGAAGATATGGCGTCATTATTTGCTGGGTAGTACTTGTAATGTGTACACGGATCATAAGAGTCTGAAATACATCTTTACACAAGAAGAGTTGAACATGAGACAGCAAAGATGGCTCGAGTTGATCAAGGATTATGATATTGAAGTGCACTATCATCCGGGCAAGGCAAATGTGGTCACCGATGCACTCAGTCGAAAAGTTCACTGCAACTGTTTGACTGTAAGAACCTATGATTTATCTCTGTGCTATAAGCTAGAAAAGTTAGGTATAGAAATAGTGCCACAAGGTAGCTTGGATCATATTAGTATTAAGACTACCATCCAAGACGAGATTATTGCTGCTCAGAAAGGAAGCAAGGGAATCAACAGCCATTGGTGAACATGCTTTCGAAGAAGCAATCTGTGACTTTGGCGCAAGCATCAATATTATGCCCAAGGTGATCTACAAGAAGATCCATGGAGATGCACTCCTATACACCAACATGTGCTTACAGCTAGAAGACCAGTCACTCCGCTACCCAAAAGGATCCTAGAAGACATATGTGTACGAGTTGGACACTCGTATGTACCTGCCGACCTCGTGGTAGTTGAGACAGGAGGAGATGAGAAGTCACCAATCATTTTGGGACGACCATTCCTTAGCACCGCCATGGCTATCATCTACGCCGACAGCGCCAAGATCTGTTTCACTATCTGGGGAAGAAAAGATAGGTTCAGCTTCAAGAACAGGATACTAGAAAGTCCAGCCCATCCACAGAAGCCGTACTTTTATGAAGACAAGCCTGCACAGAAGAAGAAGACAAGTAGAAGAAAGAACAAGGCTAGGCAAACTCACACTGAAGCTGTGAGGATGATTAACTCAATTCGGTCTGAGTATGATCACCTCTTGGTTTCAGCGCATATGCCTAAGCTAGACGATCCAGAAGTACCGACGATCGACTGCACAATCAACCAAAAGATCTTCTACAAGACCTTCTGCGACACAGGCTCAAGTGTCACCATAATGGCCAAGGTAACTTATGACTTTCTATTCAACAAGACACCCTTGTACTCTACCTACACACAGCTGCAGATGGCGGACCAGACATTCAGATTTCTAGAGGAGATCGATAAAGACATTATGGTAAAGATTCGAGATCACTATGTCCCCACTGACTTCTTGGTCTTGGACATGGGAGAAGAAGAGTATGACCCACCGCTCGTAATTGGAAGACCGTTCCTCAACACTACAAGAGCAATCATTTACATGAGATCAGGGGAGGTCAACTTCCAGTTCCACAAGAAGAAGGTCCGTTGCTACTTCAACAGTTATACAACTTTTGAGCAGCCAAAGAAGAACAGGTCATGGAGGAGATACTGTTCCTTTAAGAAAACCTACCCACTCAAGGATGGTTGGGCAGATTATGAAGGAGAAGTCAAGAGAAATGACTATGTTAAACCCAAAGATAAAAAGGAAGAAGAGACTGTGAAGGACGAACCTTCAGCGTCAACCTCACCAGCAACATCAACTTCACCTACTCAGAAGGTATGGAGGAGGAAGGAATCACCATCTAGCTCATCATCCGAAGTGCAACCAGGGTCACCTCAACCTGACAATGCACCCAATGAGGAATGATCGGACAAGGAGTCCTCTCGGAAGACTATAAACCACCGAACCTTCGCCAAAAGGTAAATCTGGAACTTATCCATATTTACTTTCCTGCATTAAAAAGAAAACATTTATTGCTTTGCATAATAAAATCTAAAGCCACATGTGACTAATCTTGTGGCATTGTTCATGAAGACTATTCACTGTGGTGTCACAAAAATAGATTTTCATCTAGAATAGTTATTTACTTCATATTTACTTTCTGCAATTATAAACTTGAAAATACCAAAAATATGTGGGCACATGAAGGACCACACTTTTTAAGAAAATACCAAAAATATGTGGGCACATGAAGGTCCACGCTTTTAGGAAACTTTATACTGGAATAAAATCAATCACTTACCATGGAGTGCTATTTAATCTAACCCCTCTCCATGAGATTTGGTATTCTTGTTGGCAATTAAAGTTTTACATGAAAATACAAGATTAAGGAGTTAGTCAACCTGGCGCCCTTACATTGCCGGTACACCTGCTCCAAGGAGGATCACTCAACTTGCCACACCAAAGACCTTGCCAAACATCTAGCTTAGGGGAGGGCACCCTCCATCTAAATCTAGCTAAGTATAAGTTTCCCACCTTATTATTGTATCATATTGCTTTTGCGTGAGTTAGCTAGTAAGATAAAATTTGAAAACCAAATAAATACTGTAACAACCCTAAAAATCCACACAACCTAAAAATCCCAACCAATTAAATTTTTTCATTTATTTATTGTGAAAACCCATTTTTCTTGTGCAAGCATATAGGTTTCATTATAAATTTGGTAAATAAAGGAGTATAGCTTGCATTTTAATTCCATTCACATAGAATAATAACTTATGCATCACATTTGGGATTTATTGCAATTTATGTTTGTGTTTACTCAATATTTAAAATGGGTAATATATGTATTTATACACTTAAGTGTAAATAGAAAAAGAAAAAGAAGAAGAGAGAAAGAGGAAGAGCAGATTCGGCCCAGCCAGCCGGCCCATCTCGCAGCCAAACCGCGACGCGCGCGCAGCGCCTTTCGCAGCCGCTGCCAACCGGGACCCGCTTGTCAGTCACTCTTTCTTTTCCCCTGTTTCTCTTCCTCACGAAAGACGGTGGCCGACAGAGTCATGCAAATGGCGTGACCGACAGCGCCACGCATGGCAGAGCCCTGACCCCGTTGTCCCCTGCCTGTCCCCTGCCTTGCTCGCCAAGAAGCCCGCGCGCACCACCGGAACCCTAGCTCGCGCAAGCTGCAGCCCTTCGATCAGCCCGAGCAGATCAGGGCCGCCCGCCATAGGTAGCCACCCGAGCTCCGCTATAAATTGGAGCACCTCATGGCGCCCTAGCCTCGTTCCACTCGCCGCCGCCACTGGTGGCACCAACCACACCACAACACCACACCGTGTGAGAGAGGGAGAAGGAAGAAGGGCGGAGCAGAGAGAGGGGAGCACCGCCGAAGCGCTGCCGCCACGGAGCACGCCAGAGCCGGGCACGGAGGAGAAGCCCGAGCTGCGGACGAGGAGCGGCACGGCACTGCGATCGCTCTGCACGGCTCCGACTCGCCACTGCACCGCCATCCTAGCTTCACCGACACCACGGTGAGCCACCGCACGCCATGTCCGAACCTCACCCTGCTTTTGCCATGGCGTTCCGCCCACGGGACGCGCAGGCACGAGCCTTTACGGCTCAGGAAGATCACCTGCACCATGCACTCATGCGACCGGCCGAAACCCCCGGACTACAAGCTTTGCTAGACCGAGAACGCAGCACGACGCATTCTCGGCGGAGCGCGCTCACCACCGACGCGTTCCGACGCCGAATCACCCGTTTCGAGCATTTCGACTAGCACCCAGATAGGTTAGAGCGTCGTGGAGCACCGCCACGACCCCTCGAGCTAGCTACGTGGATCTAAGCGCTAGGGGAAGCCTCGTCCGCCCTGCTCGTGTGCGTCGCGACCTCACCGGAGCTCCGCCGTATGCCGTGGGAGAGAAGGAGGCCATACCACGACTCTAACCCGCCACCATCTGGTCGGACGACTGCCTGAGCACGCCAATTGGGGAAAGTCAAGCCTTGTCTTGCCGAAATATGGTCATCGCCGCCCTGTCATCGTCCGCCGCACCGGAGAAACACCGCCGCCTTGAACAGACGCCCTGGAACCCTGCTAGCACCAAATTGAACGTCAGATCCCTGTCAACAGAGCTCGGGGAGGCGGATTCACCACTCCTCAGACCTTGTCGCGCCTCGCCGGAGCCCTGCCGGCGCAACGGCCTCACCGCCGGCGACCGGAGCTTCTCAATACCGCGACCAGGAACAAAAACCGACACCTTTTGGACTCTAGAACACACCACTAGCCCGACGACGAACTGTGTTGTCACACCCAATTTTAAGGATAAAATGGGATGCATAATCTTATGTGCGCCCAGAGATCAGTCACACACATAAGCCAACAAATTGCATAAATTGTATCATAACCAATGTTTAATACATAGCGAATAATATCAAAGTCATTACACAGCGGAAAAATAAAGATAACTCTCGCGGTAGCTCCATAGCACAGGGACGTCGACTGGTGAAGCACAAGTCTAGTAGTCCTCTGGGTAGTCCTCATCACTATCACCATCTGTTACCCATCCGGGATTTTTAACCAAGTAATGAAAAATAAACAAGCGTAAGTACATGTCGTACTCAACAAGACTAGCATGGGTTCATGAGGCTCAAAAGGTTGACACGGTTTAACAGCAGGATGCTTTTAATTAATCATCTTTTATGCAGCTGGGTAGCAACAAGTTAATAAGCCCATTCTCATGATCATAGTAAACACAATTAATGAGTAGCAATAAATAGACTAGCAACAAGTAAACATCACCCCGAAAGATAACTATTCCGTGAGTTTTCCGGGCCACTCGTGACCGTGAGCGCGGCTAGTATACCAGTTTTACACTCTGCAGAGGTTGTGCACTTTCACTATGAGCCGTGATTCCTATTTGCTCGGGTTAATTACTCCCATAACACTACCAAGGTGAGAGAGCAGGGTTTCACTATGAAGTCTTTCAAAATACTTCGTCTAACAAGTTAGGGCCGCTAGGGACCCGGCAAGCAGATGTAGAGCCCCCCTTCTTCGTGGCACAAGGTCACGCAGGTTATACACACTCGGACAGGAGCCGCACTATACCCGAGTCGTCAGGCCCCATCACGCCTTTTGGTAACCTCTAACAAGCTAGAAAAAGGACCTATACTTGACTAAAACCAGAGCCATGTAGCCCTCATAGTTGCACTGTAAGTCCCAGCTTTTGCTGACAGATCATTACCAAGGGGGAAGGATATGGAGCATCACAAAACTATGCCCCAATCCCCTAGTTCCATGTTGCTAAAAAGGCATCTTTTAATCCTTATTGCATATTCAATTAATCAGTTTACATGATCATGATATCAATAACGCACTAGCATCAATTACCATATGCATAATCCCATAGGTTGCAAGGAACAAGATAACAAAACTAGGAAGTAACTATGGTTAACAAGGAAGACACATGCAAATGCAATTATTTATTTGGTGAATAGGACAACAAGAATGATCCATACTAATACTTGCCTTGATCAGCAAACTCCTGGTGATCCGGGTTGTCGAAGTACTGATCTTGATCACCCACGTAAAGCTCACCGTCTATACTCGATCCATCATAACAACACACACGCATACAGGGGCAATCATGCATACAAACAAGAGTTTTCATTAGAACAGTACACCAACAGAGAGAAAATAAATTAAAAAGGTTATAAAACAAATCTACATGTTGCTACGATCACATCGATATAAAGTTTGCGCAAATCGGATTTAAAACGAGGAAGATATGAATTTTACAAGATTTATAATAGAATAATAATAGATTAAATATAATCTCGAATTTTAAAAGTTAATAACATATGAAACAGTGGTACTAACTGGTAGATCATCAAATTACGAATCTAACGCAATTTGAATCGTTCAAATCGGAATTGAAACGGAGAAACTACGAACAAAACAGTTTTGATTTCAAATCTGAAAACACATTTTCATATATACCGAAAATAAATACGCCTTCAAATACAGAAAACATAATCTACTGAATACGCTAAGGGCTGCGGGTTAAGCATTAAAACTGTAGGGGGTTATTCACAAAAACGCCGGCCGAATCGGTATGGGCTGCTCTCGGCCGTCCGATTCAAAATCGGCGGATCAGATTAAAAGAGAGGAGGGGTGGCGGTGCTCCCGGCCGGAACAGAGCCGACCGCGGCGGCGCCATGGCCGGCGCATCGCCGGAGAAGGCGAACTCGGCCTTCGGTGCATGAAATAGGTCGGGAAGGGTACCCATAGATCGGGAAGAGCATCGCAAGCTCACCTAGGGTGATGGGAAGGTCGGAAATCGACTCGGGGTGGCTCTCCACGTGCTCCGGCAGGCGGTGATCTCCTACAACGTCGGCGAGGGTGCATTAGTGCACAATTCAAGTGAAAAAAGGGTCGGCTACCTCGAGAGATCACGCAAATGCTCAGTAAGGGGCTTACGGCGAGGATTAAAACCCGAGGACGACGAATTGGTTGCGGCGGCGGAAAGCTTCGAGCGGCGGCTCTGTTTCGGTGAGGGCGCGGTGATGGCGGCGGCTGGGGTTGTGTGGCGGCGGCAGGGGTCCGCCTCGACTTATATAGTCCCAAGGTGAGGGGGACAGGGGAGTTGAGTTCGCCTCGGATATAGGAGATCGAATCGAGGGCGGCGAGCGTCGAACTCGCTCTATTCGTTCTCGCGTCGGACTCTCGGCGAGCAGCAGAAGGGGATGGAGGTGAGGCGCTGACGCGTGGGTCCCACGAGACAGCGAGACCGGGACCCGCTTGTCAGTCACTCTTTCTTTTCCCTTGTTTCTCTTCCTCGCGAAAGACGGTTGCCGACAGAGTCATGCAAATGGCGTGACCGACAGCGCCACGCATGGCAGAGCCCTGACCCCGTTGTCCCCTGCCTGTCCCCTGCCTTGCTCGCCAAGAAGCCCACGCGCACCACCGGAACCCTAGCTCGCGCAAGCCGCAGCCCTCCGATCAGCCCGAGCAGATCAGAGCCGCCCGCCATAGGTAGCCACCCCGAACTCCGCTATAAATTGGAGCACCTCACGGCGCCCTAGCCTCGTTCCACTCGCCGCCGCCACTGGTGGCACCAACCACACCACAACACCACACCGTGTGAGAGAGGGAGAAGGAAGAAGGGCGGAGCAGAGAAAGGGCAGCACCGCCGAAGCGCTGCCGCCGTGGAGCACGCCGGAGCCGGGCACGGAGGAGAAGCCCGAGCTGCGGACGAGGAGCGGCACGGCACTGCGATCGCTCTGCACGGCTCCGACTCGCCACTGCACCACCATCCTAGCTTCACCGACACCACGGTGAGCCACCGCACGCCATGTCCGAACCTCGCCCTGCTTTTGCCATGGCGTTCCGCCCACGGGACGCGCAGGCACGAGCCTTTACGGCTCAGGAAGATCACCTGCACCATGCACTCATGCGACCGGCCGAAACCCCCGGACTACAAGCTTTGCTAGAACGAGAACGCAGCACGACGCATTCACAGCGGAGCGCGCTCACCACCGACGCGTTCCGACGCCGAATCACCCGTTCCGAGCATTCCGACTAGCACCCGGATAGGTTAGAGCATCGTGGAGCACCGCCACGACCCCTCGAGCTAGCTACGCGGATCTAAGCGCTAGGGGAAGCCTCGTCTGCCCTGCTCGTGTGCGTCGCGACCTCACCGGAGCTCCGCCGTATGCCGTGGGAGAGAAGGAGGCCATACCACGACTCTAACCCGCCACCATCTGGTCGGACGACTGCCTGAGCACGCCAATTGGGGAAAGCCAAGCCTTGTCTTGCCGAAATATGGTCATCGCCGCCCTGTCATCGTCCGCCGCACCGGAGAAACACCGCCGCCTTGAACAGACGCCCTGGAACCCTGCTAGTACCAAATTGAACGTCGGATCCCTGTCAACAGAGCTCGGGGAGGCGGATTCACCACTCCTCAGACCTTGTCGCGCCTCGCCGGAGCCCTGCCAGCGCAACGGCCTCACCGCCGGCGACCGGAGCTTCCCAATACCGCGACCAGGAACAAAAACCGACACCTTTTGGACTCTAGAACACACCACTAGCCCGACGGCGAACTGTGAGAACCACCCCCATCCAACGTCGAGCTCGCCTGACCACCGCCGAGCTACGCCGACGGCCCCCGACCAACGTCGAGCTCGTCCGACCACCGCCGAGCTACGCCGACGCCCCCCGACCAACGTTGAGCTCGCCCGACCACCGCCGAGCTACGCCGACGCCCCCCGACCAACGTTGAGCTCGCCCGACCACCGCCGAGCTACGCCGACGCCCCCCCCCCCCCGACCAACGTCGAGCTCGCCCGACCACCGCCGAGATACGCCGACGCCGGCGACTCTCTGGGAACCAGCATCGAACACCTGGTGGGCGACCATCGGGTCTGTGTTCTGTTGAGGCACCACATGCCGCACTACTGGACCCGCGCGCCACGTGGACCAATCCCAAGCTGCCATCCCCTGATTAATCGGCCATTTTCCATTTTCAGAAAATAGGATAATCTTCGGAAATTCATAACTTATTCATACGATGTCCAAAAATTGCGCACCATATATCAAAATTCTCAGAAAAATGAGATCTACAATCTAAGACTATGTTTGTGTGCATTTGGCTCTTTATTTTATTGGATTTTTCTGAAATACTCTATAGGAGTCGCTGACGCGACTATTTCGTGTTCGATTTCAGAGCCGGAGGAGGATCTGACTAAGGAAGACGACCACGAGTACCTTCAGGAGCTAGGAGACGACTACGAAGGTGCCACGTCCCACCAAATCCTTAGATCCTATTTACGCATTGCAAATGACATTGTTGCTATTGCTTTATGATTATGTATGGAATGGTTGCATGATAGTGTATTTGAATTCCCTGCCTTGATAAGACTTTACCCTGCTGTCCGCTGCTAGGATAGCTGCTGCTTAATTTACTGTTACTCTTCCACTACTTACTACTTGCTATATGCTGTGTGGTGGAATTGGGACGGTGTATAACTGATTATAACCACTGGAAGAGAGTGCTGCGTGCGTCTTGGGTGCGTGGTAAGGGTTGATGTCGACCAAGTGGGATGTAAGACAAGCTCGTGGGGCAAGTCATGCCGGGGGTGCAACCTGGGCATCCCAAAGCGAGATACCTGTGGCGGGTAAAGTTGTTGAGGAGGTTCCGGGTGGGATAGCCTTGGTGGTTTGAAGCCCGTGGACAGAGGTGCTGTGATGGCACGGGGAGAGTATCCCCTAAGTGAAGATGCCTGCTTGGTCAAATCTAGGACCGACTAGTTTCAGGTTCATGGGAATCCTTTTCTACTCACTCGCTTCTGATGGGCGGGAGACGGCTGGACTACTTGGTAGGACGGTGCCACTACTGCTAGGTTGAGAGGTGATAAGGGTGGGCGGAGACGGTCGATGGGTTCCCGTTCCGTTCTAGATGCGCAGTACCACTGGATGGGCCCGGTACTGTGTCTCCCGGTCTCAGCATAACGGTGTAGGATCCGAAATATCCCAGGGCTGAGTGGTAGGGTGTCATCGACCTAGGCAAGCAAGCACCCAGAATTCTGCCTAGGTGTTTGCGCAACACCTATGATGGCTAATCTTGTGGGTAGTGAAACCTCTGCAGAGTGTACGGTTGATCGATCGATACATATGCCAACTTGTTGGCTATGGACCTTTCCTGTGAAGCTTCTACTAGTGTAGTGAGTGTTCTCTTCTCCCCCTGGATGACATTTTCCGGCAGTGTACCCGCTGTGGTAGTGTGCCGCTGAGATAGGCCCGAGAGGGAGTTGGGCCTGTCGAATGAGAGTGAGGTGTGGGTATGTGAGATGTGGTGATGGGAAAAAGGATGGTGGTGTAATTGGAGATAAAACATGACTACATAAACATTGATTACAGCTGCATAGGAAACCTCAGCCTATAGGTCTGCTTGTATAGCCTTGCATCCACTTTCCACAAAGCAAATGCTGTATAGGTGGGCTCCGTGGCCAGTACATATCGTACTGATAAATTTGCTGTCAGGTGACGAGAATGAGTACGACTTCGAGGAAGATGATGGCGAGGAGTAGGGTCACGTGCTACACTCAAGTTGGCCGTGAAGGATGAAACGTTTCCGCATCTTCTAAAGCTTCTCTGAATGTTGATTCCGCCAATGTGGCGATGTAATAAATGTTTATGTAAGACTTAATTACCGTTGTATGGATCCTGGTGTCAACTGAGATATGCGTAATTTCATGGATTGTCCCAAGCAATCTGTTGAATTACAATTCGAGCCTGTAGATTTCCTTTTACGGAAATCGAGGTCGTTTCAAATAGTGTTTAGCTTAGTTAGTGTGCTGGAATAAAATAAAATAAAAAGAGAGTGCATACAATAATTTTGTTTAGACTAGATGGAAACCATGCTCAGGAATTTGATAAGTAGCACCCCACCATGATTCCTCATAACACTTAGTTTTTAACATTGAATCATCCTAAGTTTTAGACACAACCATTTTAACTTGAAGATTTACCTTGAACCTGAAACTTGTGAGTAGCAAATGCTTGATCGAAAGTCTAAGTAATTGAGGGATATGATATGAAAAGTTTAAGCTGCTATTTATCTTGTTCCTAGTGATACTTGAATTCTGGAGATTTATTTTAAAATGCTTAAAATCACATGATGAGTTCCTATATGACAAGAGCTTTACATTCCTACCACAGCCATACATGCTAGACTAGAAAAACACACACATCATTATATGCTACATGCTTTGTTTTGAGTTTAGTCAAGCTTTGTTGATACCTTAGGAACTTGTCATGCTTTTACAATCAAAATCATGTGCACTCCACCCATAATGCACTACTCATCCTGAGTAGGCGCATCCACACATTCCATCTATTCCACCGAAAAATATACCTCATTGGTTACCCAAATCAATGCGCCAAAGTTCTTGTTGTTATCTCTCAAAAGAAAAAGGGAAGTACTGTTGCAGAGAAGAGGCATGTGCCTATGCAAAAGAGTGAGATGAGAGAAAACAATGGGTACAAAGATGCCCGCCTGAGAGGTAAAAATGGACAAGTGTCCAAATTTATCAAAACAGTGGGTACTCTGATGCCCGCCTGAAAAAAAGAAGAAAAGAAAGATAGCCCATGTTGTCCTGCAGCACAATTCCCTAGAAAAAGAAGAGAGAGAGATGTTTCAAGGAGCAAAAGAGTAGAATTAGGATCAGCCTCCAAAAATAACCACCTACCAACTCACATCCACATACATGCACATCATGATTCAATTGTATGACTTGTCTCCTTTGGATCCATTGTTTGACTTTAGAACATATTCATTGCAAGTATGTATGAGCTGTCTCCTTACCCATGAGCTCCACATAAGCTATTAGTTATAGGGTAAAAGAGAGGGGGTATGCATCACTATTGCTTTTGTAAGGATCCACAAATACCATATATGAGAGACTTTAGAGAGTCATACACAGGAAACTCTGAGATTTATTTTGAAAACTTGAAAAACTCCAGGATAAGAGTTGAATGACAGAGCTTGAGACATAGTGCTTAACTTAGACATTCTGTCCTTCAATTGCCCAAGACCCAAGAGAAAGCTACAAGCTCCATGGTCAAAGGTAATAAAGGTAGGTCTAAAGTTAGCTTGGTCTACTCTAATCCTTGAGTACTTCTTGGTTTGAAACTAAAACACTTGTGAGGGTAGCTATAACTTATTATATCTGCTAAAGTTTGGCTTTGCTAAGGGACTAGCAAAGGGTAAGCTTGGAGGAGCTTGTTGACGGTAATTATTGTATGATTTTACCCGTCAACTAAACATGAAATAAGGGCATAAAGGCCAACACCACCATAGAATAAGGTTTTAACTGACAGAATTTCACAGTTTTGGTGAATCTGTGTTTTCCAGGGACTATATAGGAAAAGAATCAAAGAGGACCCACTCCGTAGAGAAAAATATTGAAATCCACCGCGGCAGGAGATCAAGAATATTCTAGAAGACACCGGAGACACGCCTGCCAAAGCGGGGCTCATAACTCAGCGAGGGGGGGTCGACCGACCCACTGACCAGGTCAGCCGACCTGTCAGTGAGGCCAATCGGCCACCGCCTCAACGTGGCCCCACATCCCGAAATTTCCTGCAATCCTAGCCACTCGTTGAAGTCGATTTGATCCAAGGGCTACGGTTCATCCCACCAGTCTATATAAGCAGCCCTAGACCCCTAGGGTTTCAAATCAATTCGGTGAATCACAATCAGATCATTCAATCCAGAGCCAAAAACCCTAGAATCATTAAAGCTTCACCATCTAGAGCATAGCTACATAGATTAGAAGTAGAAGGAGGCGAGTTCTACTTGAATTCCGGATCTGTCTAGCGCTCGAAGGTTTTCTCGAAGCCATTGTAAGCTCTCTCTTATATCTTAAACCTCTTTTGAGTGCTTGAGATAAAGTTGATTGACATTATTCTACTATTGATTATGTTCTCAATTATACTATTTATTGCTTATCTAGATTGTATACTTTGCATAGTTAGGATGCATTCATATTCATGCCCCGGTTTGTATAGCGCTCATTCATTGACGTCATGGGTGGGTGATGAACAACATGTAAGCATGGTGCTTAGATGTGGTTTGTCTGCAAATGCACCCTATATTCACCAATGGCTGTTGGTGTGAAAACGCGCTCTCGGGAGCTCTCTGGAATCACACCGGACACTGAAGGGCGAGCGTCCGGTGCTATGCCGGACGCGTCCGGTGCTCAGATGAAGATGGCGCCAACGGCTAGTTCAAACGGTCTGCCGATGATGCGACGACACGTGGCAGCACCGGACGTGGGACGAGCGTCTGGTGCAACCGAAGGGAGCGTCCGGTGTGACTGTAAAGGCTGGTTTATTTCCCAACGGCTATCTTCCACTTGGGGGGCTATAAATACCACCCCAACCGGCCATGGAGAGTGTGGAGAAGTGAGAGATTATTCTAAGGTTGTTGAGACACCATTCTAAAGCTCTCCACTTGCATAGTGCTCAGTGATACACTTGGTGATTAGCGTAGGTGCTTTGCGAAGTGCTTAGGTTGATTAGACCACCGCTTATGCGCTTGCCCTAGGTTACGCCTAGTGTTTAGTGAGGTTTGCATACCTCTCATTCATAGGTGCTTGCGTGCACCGTGCTTGTACTCGGCGGGGCTTGTAGTCTTGCGAGACCACACCAAGCGCGCTTGTGGTGTGCCCGCCACCGTGTACCGAAGGGAACAAGGCCCGCGGCGGTTCGGCCGGAAGCTTGATAGTGAAGACGGCGGGAAGCATCCGAGGAGAAGCTTGCCTTGCGAGGCACACCGGAGACCCATTTGCATGTGGGGAAGGACCAGGGCTATCCATGGAGTGACCCGACCGGGAGCTTGGCCCTTGCGAGGGATTCCTTGCGAGGGGCTCCAACGAGGACTAGGGGAAAGCTTGAGCGCTTCTCGATACCTCGGTAAAAATACCGGAGTCGTCGACGGGAGTTTGCATCTCTACCTCATATTTACCTTCCGCATTTACATTACTTCCTTGGTGTGTGCTTTACCTTTCCTAGCTTAGTTGATAGGCTAGTTGTTAGGGTTGGAACCTAGGTTGCATAACTCTTTTGCAGTAGAGATAGCAACACACTTAGCAAAACCATAGTTGCACATTGGCTAGTTTACTTTTGCATAGGTTTTGCTAAGGTTAGAAAAAAGAGGCCATAGTTTAGAAGTTGTGTTTCAGTCGCCTAATTCACCCCCCCCCCTCTTAGGCGTCACGGTCCTTTCACCCGGGTCCTCGCGTCTTTAGTGAGGCCATCCGGAGGGTCAGATTCCCGCCCCGGTTCGGACAGCCGGCCAACATAGCCAAGTACTCGGGGGAGACCAACCCCGAACTCTGGCTGGCGAATTATCGTCTTGCGTGCCAGCTCGGCGGCGCGCAGGATGATCTCATCATCATCCGCAATCTACCCTTGTTCCTAACCGACTCCGTGAGAGCTTGCCTGGAGCACCTACCCCCGCGATTGATCTTTGACTGGAGCGATCTGGTCAAGATCTTCGTAGGGAACCTCCAGGGAACATACGTGCGCCCTGGTAACTCCTGGGACCTTCGGAGCTGCAAGCAGAAGCCGGGCGAGTCCCTCAGGGACTGCATCCGGCGGTTCTCCAAGCAGTACAATGAGCCGCCCTAGGTCACCGACTACGACGTTGTCGGGGCATTCGCTGCAGGGACGACCTGCAAAGAGCTCGTTCATGAGCTAGGGCGCGCAACCCCGACAAGCGTCGCCGAGCTCGTGAAAATAGCCACAAGCTTCGCCTCGGGAGACAAGGCGGTGGGGGCCCTCTTCTCCGACCCCAAGGGCAAATGGAAGGAGGAGGCCCCCGAGGGTACTTCTTCCCGAGTCCCCAACTACCACAAGAAGAAGAAGGGGAAAGGGAAGATGCCTCACCGAGAGGATTCCCTTGTGGCCGCCACCGAGCCCAGGGGAGCCGAGGCTCCCCGAGGGCGTTTCGATGAAATGCTCACCAATCTATGCCCATACCATGCGGGTCCGGTACATCACACACTCGGGGAATGCGTGATGCTGAAAAAGCACTATGGGCGGCAGACGTTCAAGGGTGACGATGGCAAGAAGCCCACGAAGGACCAGGAGGACAAGGGCGGAAAAGACGACGAGTTCCTGCCCATCGACAAGTGCCTCATGATCTTCAGCGGGCCCGGGACCGCTCCCACACCACGCCAGCGAAAGCACGAGCGACGGGAGGTCCACTTCGTCAGACCAGCGACACTACGCTTCCTCGACTGGTCGCTCGACGCGATCACCTTCAGCTGGGACGATCACCCGGACTACGTCCCGTCGCCGGGGCGCTACCCACTCGTTTCGAGCCCGTCGTCAGCAACACGAGGCTCACCAAAGTCCTCATGGATGGAGGAAGCGGCCTTAACATTCTCTACGCTGAAACCCTCGACTCGATGGGGATCAGCTGTTCGCTCCTCCGGGCCACGACGTCCCCGTTGCATTGGATAGTGCCCGGAAAGAGCGTGCAACCCCTCGGGCAGATCGACCTGCCCGTCTACTTCGGGACTCCTGACAATTTCAGAAAGGAAGTCCTGACGTTCGAAGTGGTGGGCTTCTGTGGCACCTACCACGCCATCCTCGGGAGGCCGTGCTACGCCAAGTTCATGGCGGTCCCGAACTACACCTAACTCAAGCTCAAGATGCCAGGGCCAAAGGGGGGTGATCACCATCGGTGCTTCCTACCAGCACGCGTACCAGTGCGACGTCGAGTGCTGCGAGTACGCCAGTGCGCTGGTGGAATCCGAGGCTCTCATCGCCGATCTCGAGCAGATGGTGAAGGAGGTCCCTGTTGACATTTCTAACGTCATCACCAAATATAGAGTTAAACTCCATATTGGCAATAACGCTAAAAATGCTCATTGGTAATAATTAAGTGTCACTTGGTAAATTACTTAGACACCTCTTATGAACCTATATCTCTCACAATAACTAGGTTGTCATCCCTAGTATGAATATAAGAGATCTGAAAGGAAACTACTCAGATTAATACTAAGCAGTTATTATTGAATGCAAGTGACTAGAGAGGATAAATGTTAAGTATCTGCAAGCGGACAGATTAATTATACCACTATAGCATTTTACCAGGAGTAATCCGGGTTGTCATTTATATTTTACCACTGGGAAGGGTTGGCAATGAATGGGATGCAGGTAGATAGATGTCATATGCATATGCAAATATGGAGGTTACCATAAATGATCTGCTTACTCAGAACAGGGGTTATGTCACAATAATAATGATATGTATGATAAGCATAATGATCAATTAATCAATATAACAATAATCACTTAGAGCACTTCCTATCTAGGCACTAGCATGGATTAGATTGAAGCATAAGGATATCCTAAGTCATTCTAACTATACTATCAAAGACATATTAGATTGGTGCAATTATACTAGCAATCATGGCGAAGACACTTCATATTCATACTTAAGGGAATATTACTAAGAAAGATCAAGATCATAGCCAACCTTATAAAGTAATAATAACTTCCTACTCCCCCTATATTCGGAGTGTGGACTACAAAGGACTCAACGGGAGTGTCACATCCGCGATCTACCACAGAACCCAGAATATAGGGTGCATTTGCAGACAAACCACATCTAAGCACCATGCTTACATGTTGTTCATCACCCACCCATGACGTCAATGAATGAGCGCTATACAAACCGGGGCATGAATATGAATGCATCCTAACTATGCAAAGTATACAATCTAGATAAGCAATAAATAGTATAATTGAGAACATAATCAATAGTAGAATAATGTTATTATTAAAATTTCGATAAATATATATACTCCCTCCGTCCCAAAATAGATATCGTTATGGGATGCGTGCTAGTTAAACTTTCTCAACTTTAACTGAGTTTGTAGAAAATACGTGCAACATTTATATCTTCAAATAAATATATTATGAAAGTATATTCAATGATCTATCTAATAATACTAATATATATTATAGATATTAATATTTTTCTATATATATTTGGTCAAAGGCTTAAAAATCTTTGACTTCTTGAGAAGTGAGAATGAATCTATTTTGGGACACATGATGATCTACTTACAATACCCACACCGTTATGAGCTGAACGTCGAGTCTCTTGAGGTTCACCATCAAGTGGATGTCCTCAAAGGTAATCGTAGCCAAATCTCACCCACTCATAAAGGCTCTTGGTGGTATAGATACATTGATCGTGTCGATGCCAATAGAAGATGCTCTCATTTACCAGTCATGCATTCTTTTTAATAAAGATGGGATGCTTTTTAGTTTTTCCCAATGGAGTAGAGGGCTGCCTGGCACGTATGTTTCAGAGACATATTCACAATCCTCTTTTGTTGGCCTCCTGATCTCTATGGTCTTCGAAGATGATTTCGCTAATTGCTCAGCCTCAGCACAGTCAGCGACACAGGATGTGCATGTACATGCAATTCCTGACATAAATAGGATTGTCCTAGCAGTTTTTTCTTTGGCTCATGGGGCAAGACTAATTTGGGTACCAAAAATTTCCTCTTCTTGGGCACTGGTGGTGTGGAATGTTTCTTCAGGTTGTTTGGCATGTGGGGCTAATGGGGTCGAAGTTTGTTCACATTGTTTCACTTGTGGGGCTGGTGGGGTCAAAATTTGTTCAGGATATTTGGATGTGGATGCTGGGGATGGTGGATAATTGATTGCAGATGGTGGTGGCAGAGTGTCAGGAACTGGCCGGGGAGGTGAAGACTGTGAGCTAGGAATAGGCCAGGGAGGTGAAGACGGTGGTCTAGGAAGAGGCCGGGCAGGTGATGAGGGTGGATCATTATTAAGAGGATCAGCATGTTGGGTGGATGGTGGTGGGCCACTCAACCTGATATCTCGCCTAAAACAAAAGATGAAATTCTTGATAGCTTGTCCGAGTTTCTCAA
Source organism: Eremochloa ophiuroides (assembly GCA_038502445.1). Taxonomy (NCBI): domain Eukaryota; kingdom Viridiplantae; phylum Streptophyta; class Magnoliopsida; order Poales; family Poaceae; genus Eremochloa; species Eremochloa ophiuroides. The sequence goes on along the minus strand of JAHLJS010000008.1, from coordinate 70,395,326 downwards.
TGCCCTCGGCACCAGGGATGTCTAGCATGTCATCCTCGTGTCCTTGCATGACGGTCACTATTTCGATCCTACACTACTCTTCTAGAATGTCGGCACCATGGAATTTGCGTCCTGAGATTGCGAAGCTAGTGCCTACTTCTCTAGTACGAACACTAGTAATGCCATAGCTTATGCCTAGGGAGCAAGGTGTCAGCGTGTCAATGTCATCAACTAGATAGCGAACCTTTGTCGTAGAGCGACACTTCTTGTAACATTTGGAGACTATGCTATCAATTGCCGTAAATCATGGCACTGACTACTAAATTACAAGTCTTCGAAGAATCTTGAACAGTTAGAGCTTTTCAAATTTGACCAAATTTATATAATAAGTTAATAGCATTTATGATACCATAGATTTTCCAGTAGCTAAATTTTTATGGTATATATATTTGATGTCATAAGTCTTTATTTCCTTTTTGTAATTTTGGTTATGTTGGCACAAAATGTGGTTTTTGTGTCTCAACACACCAGCGAAGCCGGATATAATCTCAATAGCGTCGGAGCTTCCAAGATCCAGCTACCTTCAAACCCAGTCAGAGAGTGCCGATAACCCTCAGGCGTGCCAGTCAATTTGACCTGCAATTGACAAGGAAAAGATAGTAATCAGTAATCACAGGGCGGAACTAACCGGTATATCCAGGTAATTCCAACTATGTGGCTCTGAGAGCCGATTTAATCGGAAATCGACTAAAGAGTCGATTCCGGCATATATACATGTTTTGCCATAGAAACAGATACTGAACTGATACATAATCGATTGATATGCGTGATCAAATAGAACAATCTATATTAAACGAATCTATGCAGATAGTTATAATAAATTAAAGCATAATCGATTGCTGTAAGCAGGTCAAATCATTCAGTTCAGACTGTCTGAACGTCAAACAGACAGAAATCGGCTATTTAGCCGATTTGGTAAGGCGCGATCGGTTAACTGGTTTTTCTCGCGAAAACACAACTGCATCGGCTAATTAGCCGATCCAGGGTCCGTGAAGCAGAGAACTTAACGGTGATTAGTTCCAAGTACAAACCTAAAACTGACACGAAGCTGGTCTAGAAGGCCTGCGGCTTTGCACCGTTTTAGATTTATTCCCAAAAATAATCACAAGCAAATCTAAAGGGATACAAAGCTGGTCTAAAAGGCCGGCGGCTCTGTATTCATTCAGATCGGCTCTTGTCAAGCCCTCTCATCACGTACGAACAAGACTTCGATAGTACTGGCCGAATTAAGTGAATATCATAACAAAGCATAAATATGAACGAAAACATAATGAGCCTTTTCATGTAGATCTAAGGCCAATACTACGCAATCTTGATCGGGCAGAAAGATGTTATATTAATAAATAAACAATAAGTGATAAATAACATCTTGATAACTTAATGAATCTAACTAAGATACCAAATTAGTTAGAGCCGATAACTAATCCACGCACATAATCAAGCTCAACCTAAGCCCTCGTCCACCGGATGACGTTAAACATAGATTAAACAGGAAAACAAACATAAATCGATAACTAACCCTTATTTGATCTAAGCTCACGTCCACCGGATGACGCTAAACTTATATCAAATAAGAATCAACCTCGATCTACGATGCTTCCATGTCCACCGGATGACATTAAAGAGATAAAGCTTAACGAGGCATGACGGAACTTACAAGCAAACCTTCGTCCACCGGATGACACTCAGCCCTGATTAAAGAACTCGACGAGATCTACGTTACTCCTACTCCTAAGTTTTGGCCGGGGCCGAAAGATGTATTGTATTGATGTGTGTTCTGTTACAATGGCCAGGGCTTATATTTATACCCAGGGCTTTGATAGAGACCTATTCGAATTACAACTCAAGATAAATATGGAAACTAACAAAATTTCCTAAATTAAAGGTAACTTGGAGCCCAATCTTTCCTTTCTTTATCAGACTCCGAACGTGATCGTTTCCTGGCGCCGGAGATCTACGCTGACGTCATCAATTGGCTATTTCCTTCAACTGCAGCGCCTACACTTCAGGTCAACGATCGATTCCGGGACCCGATCGACTATCTGTCTGGGCCTCTGCCCCGGAATCGACTATCTACGCTCGGCATCGACTATCTGCACCTAGTCTAGATTTTGGTGTAAACACATGCCCCCCAATTTTGGGATAAACTAGTTTTATTCCAAAATTAACACCGAGTCTTGATTCAGTCCACCTGCTAGCCAAAATCGCAGCCACTCGCTCATCACTTCAAAACTTCTGCAAACCGAAGCCCTAGCCAAGAAATCCTCTGTTGCATCTCCGGCCTCGATCCGCCGTCTCCAAGAATCAGCAAGGAATGGCAACTCCTTCTGAGATTCCCGAGGTATGAATCTTGCCAACCTGTCTTCCATTCATGAATTCCCACTCGATTGGTCACACCTATCACCCATCTGCCTCAGGACCTGAAAAATGAAATCCTGATTCCGCTGAGGGACGCTCCGAGCGCTTTCTTCTTGGGCCCGATGGGCGACTCCAACCCTGCGGAGTTCATCAATCAAGAGACCAACCAGATCCCCTTTAGAGGTCCGCTGGTGGATGCATCTTCATGGTCCAGGCAGTCCTTTCGGAATTGGCCAAGCATGCCTAACGGATGGAGAAATTGGTTCCGCTGTATTTCAGAAAGAAAAAGGGGAGACTGGGAGCTGCGCAATCTGAGCCAGTGCCTTGATCTTTCTCTGTGTGACATGAAAAAGAATGAACCCCTCCTGATTGCTGCAAGTTACTTCTGGTCCAATTCTCTGAACGCCTTTGTATTTGGAGATGGGCCAATGAGCATCACCTTGGGCGATATCCATATGCTGACTGGCCTTCAAATCACCGGATCTTTCCAACTGTGGGATCTTCTTTCAGGTGGCGAAAAGAAGTTCCCCAAACTGAACGAGTACAAGGGCTGGACCGGCTACATCAAAACCCACTAGCAAACAACTTCCAGCATCAGTGATAAGGAATACATAGCCTTCTTGATCTTGTGGCTGGAAAGATTCGTCTTCTATGGTGCTTCCTTGGGGCCGGCCTATCCCTTCAAGGCCCTTGCAGAAAAATTAGGTCAAGACAATTCAATCCTCTTAGGTAAAATATTGCTGAGATCTGCCTACAGATTGATGAACCGAGTTGCTGGCTATCTGCTAAATGGGGAAGAAGTACGGTGCATAATAGGTCCTTGGTAGTTGATTCAACTATGGCTCAACTTGTATTTGCACAAGACAGTCAGGCCAAACCTCAACAACCTCAATTACCCCTCCATCAACTATACAGAAGAGGACAGCAACCAAATTACCAGGGGCTGTCAAAATTTTGGAGAAGCCGCCTCAGCCATCATCATCAACATGAACCGAGGGATCTTGCTTGAAAAACTCTACAGAGGCTTGGGATCAGACACCTTGATTTGGTTCCCATATGCAGATGATAACGATTTTCCAATGCCCTGCACCTTCAGATTTAGTACAGGATGCTCTGATGCCGGAGCCACTGAAATTTTCAATATTATCATAAAGCCCTGCACACTGCCAGTTGATTTCAAGCACCTTCGTGGTACTAGCAGTAATGAGCCCAGCTGGCCTTCATATGAATTCTATCACCCCCAACGCTGCAGCAAGACAACTGGGTTTCGGCCAACTGCCCCCCAAGCTTCCATTTCTACACCTTCTGAGGCCCAGAGATGAAATCACCGAGATGCTGGAAGCCGACAGGGTCTTTTCATTGGGAGCAGACTTGCCAGTTCACACTGTAGAGCATTGGAGCCAAATTTCAATGTCCCATGAGACTTTTGATCACTGGTGGCAACAATGGCATGCTCATCTCTTCTGCCAACGGATCCATGATAGATGCAGAGCCCTGGACCCAAGTTTCAACTCTACCTCGGCAGTAAGTATTCTAACCGATTCCATTCAAACCGGCTGCAAATTGTGTTCTAACTCTTACTAATGCAGGACCCAGAATCCAACCCACCAGAGTAGATCAACTACTATCCTTTGTGCCCAACTACCAGGCTAGACTCTCAGGCTCCATCCTTGAAAAAGATGATGAAGGCCCCTGCCAGTGTGACAACTGCTCCAACTTCAAAAAGAAAGGCTTCATCAAGTCTTCAGAAGACGACCACCAAGAAGAGGAGATCCAAGAGGAAGCCTGTCCATGTACTTGGGTGTCTTGAAATATTCTGCATTATTTACTCAATCTACCTGACCGAATCGGCTATATAATTTGGCACTCAAAGTAATTCCTTGTGAGTTACTAGAAACCGACGAAGTGTTCACTAGTCTATAAATCATTTCTCTCGACAGTGGCTATTTCTTTTCACAGCAGGTTTCAAAAACCAGATGTCAGTACAAATCAAACAGTTATGAACCGCCACTGTCGGTTCTTTACAAACCGCCACTAAAGATGTATTTCTTGTGGCGGTTTTCTTAATAAACCGCTCCTGCAAATAATTTAAAATTGTTTTTAAGTTTTCAAATGACCTTGTATGAAAAAAACCACAAAATGAGAAAATATAGATCTTGAAAAGTTATGAAATTTTGTAGTTGATAACTTTTTCGTTTGAAATTGCCTTGCCATGGAAAACTACGTTTGAATTTATCAATTTCGAAATTCAAATTTTGTAAAGGACCTCGTATGGAGAAACTATCTAAACAAAAGTTGTTGGTATTAAAAAGTTATGAAACTTTGTGACTGATAACCTTTTTATTTGAATTTATTTAAGACCTCAAAGAATTAATTTATAATCGGTTTAGGATAATATGAGGGGGAACGTACCAATTAATTTATGCACCGATACATGAGACCAGTAGGCCAGAAGAGTTGTTGGTGTGAAAGTTTTCTAGGATTAGGAGTGACCTATTAGACCCTGATATTTTTAAGACTCTCCTGGTAACTCTTTTCCGGTTGAGGTATTCTCCTTCTGCTAGAGATGGGTTAGAAGTGTGACAAGGTGCAATTGTAACCGAGAGAACCAAGTAATAGCCTAAGCAACTGAGTCGTCTAACATGTGTTGCAGCAATGTTTAACCGAGAACTAAACATGCCCACCAATAGCAAATTTAGTAAATTCAAACATATTTTTCGCTAGCAAGATGATTTCAAATGAAAAAGTTATCAACTACAAAGTTTCATAACTTTTCGAGATCTACAACTTTTATTTGGTAGTTTCTCTATCCGAGGTCATTTGAAATCTTTGAATTTTCAAAAAAAAATTAGAAAAACATAATTTTCGTTGAAAAGATGATTTTAAATGAAAAAGTTGTCTACTAAAAAATTTTATATCTCAAAGAGTACTACAACTTTGATCTAAAGTTTATCTTCATCCGACACCATATGAGAAAGTTATGAATTTTTTCGTTAAGCCTATTAGTGTCGGTTTCAGCCACGAACCGACAGTGATGCTCATTTTTAGTGGCGGTTCGTGACTAAAATTGGCAGTGATGTGAACCGGCAGTGAAGATCTGAATATCACTGTCGGTTCATCTTATCACTGCCGGTTCGTGGCTAGAACCGGCAGTGATGTGTTATCACTGTCGGTTTCTAAAAATCCGGCAGTGATGGGCCGGCAGTGATGTTCAAATTTGTAGTAGTGAGCTGCATGCTTTCCTTTTCGTTTGGGCTGAAAATAAGCGCTGATTACTGCGAGTGCCTTCCGACTTACAATAAAACAGAAAAGTTAGTCAGAGAGAGTTCAGCCTGACTAAAATGAAATGTCAAATTCACCATAAACCGGTATGTGTTTATATATCTCCTATAGTTGTCTCATGCATAAAGAAACAATCCGTTCATACAGGAAAAAAATAAAACTAAATATTGTTCTTACAACGCTGCAGTCACAATTCAATTGTTGGCCTTTCGGGTCGTCTCAAAGGCAACTAGGAACAACCACCACCAAACTTGTGATGTCAACATAAGAATACTCAAAGTGAAAAAACAATATCCATCTCATGCTTTGTGAGAACACTGTATGTTATACCAGTACACGTACAGGTACACAGGCATGTACTATTCGACAATACTGAGACTCAAAAAACCACATTGAAGCAATAACAGAACATGCTTTAATAAATGAAACAAGAAAAAAAACAATTACCCAGACTAGCAGTAGCAGCAAGCAAAAAGCAAAAAGCGCCGGATGCCAATTAGCAGGGTTCATTTGTCTGCATATAGTCAGGCAGTGTCTCTGAAAATGTGGAGAACAATGTCTTTCAACTTCGTTCGCTAGGAATTACTAGACACTTCACAGTTCATACAGCAGACATAATAATTAGGAACCGAGACCATATCTGGCCTTGGTACTCCAAGTAATTGAAACACTGACTGCCATGGGAAGTTGGGAACAGGCGCTGGTGAGGGCGGCCGCGAAGGAGTATGGTTGATTTATTTCCTTTCTTGGAAATAATATCATAGTAGGGTTGATATGTTGGATAATTGCTTTCATGTCCATCTACTTGATTTTGCATTAGTACAGACGTTTTCTTTTGGACAGCGGCTCCCAGAAATTTAAATTTTATTATATTTTAGAATGTAGACCAAATAGAACACATTGAATCAAGCTATGTTTTTGTTACTTCTATAGGAAAAAAAATAACCCCTTGTACAAAATGTTAATTCACTCAATTTTAAACTACTCCTTTGTTCTAAAAATAGTAAGTCTCCATCTCGTATCTCGAGAAATCAAACCTAATCATAGCTTTAACTAGGTTTTAAAAAATATACTCTCAAAGTTTATATCTCTAAACAGATTTACTATAAAATTGTTTGTCTCCTCAAAATGCAACATAAAGACTATTTTAGGATAGAGAGAGTATGCAACATCATATATATAGAAAAGAACATTAAAGTACTACTGGAGTACTATTGTATATACTACGCTTGCTCCTTGGACATTCATAATATGTGAGTTTAAGGGGAGTGTTGATGGAGCTTCTACACCAACTCCACTACATCTCCAACTAAAAAAACCTAAATAGAGAGAACCTCCGAACCATGACGAAGCTGCATGTGGAAGAAGGGATATAAAAAAGGGAAAATTGTCTACCCAACTCCCTCTCTCCCCCATGGGCCTACCGTCCTTGCGCATCAGAGAAGCCAACAAGGAGGAACCGATGCCAGTGCCGAAGCTGTTCCTTCCTCGCGTGCCACCAACGATTGAGCTAGTAAGGTGAGGAAGGGATAGATATAAGGTGTCTTCTATCGGCGCTTATTTTCAGCTCTAGAACAGTATTTCCTCTCACAACAAATCAGCATCAGCCTAAATCAGCGCTTCTTTTCAACTCCGACGAACAAATCAGCATCAGCACAAATGATGTATTGTGATAGCTCATAATTGTAGCTAGATTAGATGGTCAGTCTTGTGATTTGACTTAGTTTCATGAGACCTTAAACTTCATCCGGTCTTCTTTGTGTATAATGATATGTTGATTCCTTGAAAGGCTATCCATTACTTAAAAAAAGAGGGATATATGCGGCGCCACGGCACTAGCGAGAGAGATACGGCTGGGGGTGGGGGGCTAAAAGAATAAAAATACCGTCCCTCTAACAAAATGAAGGAGAAAAAAAAAAGTTGCTATGTTGCCCTGTTCGTTTCGTCTAAAAAGCGCTTATTTTTCAGCTCTGGAACAGTGTTTTCCTCTCATAAAAAATCAGCAACAGCCGAAATCAGCTCAGCTTATCAGTTCCAGCGAACAGAGCCAAGCCAAAGCCAAAACCATTTTAACCTAAGCTGAAACTCTAAACAAGCGAGCCCTAAACGAGGTTATCTAGGCATAGGCGCATAGCCACCGCTAGGCGACCTTTTTTTTAGTTATTATTATTTATTCGCACTAGCTAGTTAACCTGGTACTGGTAGGCAAGGTGGCATCATAAGATGATGCTGCTGGTCGATGAATTCATTAAACTGATACTCCTATATAAAGAAGCATCTCACGAACCTTTCGCATGCAGCAGCTCGTACGCTAATTGAGACTTAATTGAGACTTGAGAGGATGGATGAAAGGAGAGAATCTGGTCGAACTGTGCTCGCGGTGTGGCAACAAGCTGACAGACTCCATCGACGGCGTCTTATTATGTTTCTTGTGCATCGATCGTCCCTGCTGTGCTCGCGGTCGCGGCAACTACTCCTAAAAACTCACTAACCCTGGCCGGCCGGCCCCGTTTTATAATAATCTGTCTCGGGCATCAGTTCAGAGAGGTCCTCGACACAGAAACTTCCACCAGCTCCAAGCCAACTCGATCCTCGTCCTCGCTGTAAGCCTGATGTAACTGTCGACCCTCTTCTTCTCTTGCTTGTGCTTCTGCTTGTGCAAACTACCTACCAACCTGTTCAGTACGTGTGCCCCCTACAGATTTCATATTGACAAATTAATAATGAAACATTATATTACGTACTTGAAGAGAAAGAGATGATACAAATGCGTTTCCGTGCATGTGTATTTACCATGTAATTACTGTAGTAGTAGTACAAGGGAAGTGCTTAAGTACTGTATAAGTGATCGAGTAATCTCTGTCTCTACAACCGATCCAACGAACCTGCTGCAGCTGGTATACGGTACTGCAATTGCATCATCATTTGAAGAGAGAATGCATGTCAAGCAACACATTCGTTCTGCTATGGTCATGGCAACCATGATGATGTCTGAATTCCTGATTCGATGGGATGGAGGCATCCAGAGATTCCTGGGCTCACGCCACCTGCTGGGCCTGGGCGGGCCTACTACGTTCGTGCCAAACCTGATCCTGATGACGCGAAAAGTAGTAACAGTAAGCTGCTTTCAGGACTAGTAGCACCTAGTACGGTGCCACTGCTCTCTGCTCCAACAATGGCGAGCCTTAGCTTGCTTTGGTTGCATGCATGCATGTTCAGTTTGGTCAAGTGCCCTCCATTTTTTATTTTTGAAACTAGCAGTGTTCTTCATTCTCGCGCCAACATAGATCTCTCACAACCACAACAATATGATTCTGACGGCCGGCTCTGTGACTCTGTCGTCTGAAACAAACCCCGAGGATCATCCCCTCTCTGCCTGTTCTTTCTTGTAACATTCACATGAACTGATCCGATCCCCTGCGCATGCATATACATGCATGCGCCCTATACTACGCGTTCCGATCATTTCCAAACATCCATCACCTTGAATCCATGATGCTCGAGCTGCATTTGCATTGATGAAATGGAGGACGGAAGACACAACACGTACTACGTCCGCGGACGAACGGAAACGGAGAACAAACAGGCTATGTGCATGCATATTACAGTATCTTACGTGGATCGATCGGAATTCGGAAGAAGACGATCAAACAAACGACAAAGGCTGGCTAACAGCGATGGATGGTACGTCGTGATGGGCTCAGGTCTCCTCGCTGCCCAGTACGGCCTCCCAGACGTCCTCGAAGGCGGCGAGGATGGCCGGGTGGTGGCGCGGCGAGTTGAGGGTCAGGTAACACACCAGGAGCTCGATCAGCGCGTCGGCGCCGCGGATGCGCCGCCCGGCCACCATCTCCGCCATGGAGCTCCGAAAGTCGGCGTAGGGGTTGCGCGACCGCTTCACCACCGCCGTGCTGCCCGACGACGCCACGGCGGTAGCACCGGCGCCCCAGCTGCCATCATCACCATCTGGCTTCCTCTCCTCCTTCCTCCCGCGGTTGTGCCGCTCGCCTCGGTCGGCGACGGCGGGGGGCCTGCTCGGCCTGCTCGGCGCGCGCCTCGGCGGCGGCGGATTCTTCTGTAGGCGCCGTGGTCTTGTGCCGCCGCCGCCGTTATGATTATTGGTGGTGGCGTACAGGTCCGAGGCGGCGGAGACGGAGTCAGAGGAGAAGCTGCGGGAGGAGAAGAGCGTGGACGACCTGGCCGTGTCCGCCGCCCCCTCCTCCTCGCCGTCGGTGGTGTCAATGTCAATGTCAGTGGCCGACGACGACGATGACGATGACGACCAACTCCATCTGTAGCCGGCGTACGGAGGCGAGCGCTGCATCATGGTAGTACGACTCCCACCGTCGTCCTTTCCCTTGCTCCTTCGCGCCACCGGCTCCGACGAAGGTTGCTGCTGCAGTACCGCGGCGGCGGTGGCGGCAACTGAGGAGCGCGCGGAGGAGCAGTCGATGGAGATGTGCACGAGCGCCCGCGCGCCGCGGCGCCGGTGGTGGTGGCGGGGCCGACGATGGCTGCAGCTGCTGCTGCTTCCGTCGCCGACGGCGGCGGCCCTTGACGGCCGCGGCTCGTGGTCGTCGTGGGCGCCTCGAGGACGACGAACGCGAAGAGGAGGCGGAGGCGGTTTGTGGATGAGCGAGGCGGCGGCCGGCGCCGCGTTGGTGGTGGTGCTGGAGAGGCCGACGAAGGCGGTGGCCGAGGTGGTGGTGGCGGCGCACGACGTGTGCAGGAGCATCTGCGCCAGGCGCTGCCTCAGCCGGGCGCCCACGCCGCCGGCCTGCTGCTTATCGTGGCGGCGGCTCTTGTCCAACTCCATGGAGGAGAACGAAGCAAGCAGCTCGAATGCTCGATAGATGGTTCGAGTTCGACGCACACAGCGCAGGCAGCGCGCGCGTCTTGTGCTGTGGACGACTGTGGTCTGCGTCTCGACCGCGCTGGCGCGGAGGGGCTTAAATAAAAAAACACGTAGGAGTGCTTCCTTGTCTTATTTATTTATTGAGTTTTGTTGTCCAATCACTCAAACCAAAACATGATTACGATGATTAGTTTTGGCAATCTCAGGAGTGGCCATGCAATGTCGTCAAACGAAAACATGATGATATATTTGGCACCTGGGCTGGGTGAGGCGATCAGTGACTCAGCAGTAGCAGTGCATTGCTGGCTCTGGCTGGGGCCTGGACCCTGCACTGGGCAGAAGCCTCGCTGGCGATTCCCCGTGTTGCGCGCGTGCGCTGTGCCGCCGATCGAGCCACTGCTCGTCGACGCTGTGCGCTCACGGCACTGCATGGTGGGGACGCGCGCTGGCTGATCCACTCTCGTCGTGCCATCGTCCGATCCTCGGTGCCTCTCGTCGGCATGCAGATGCCATCGATCATATCGGTGCCTCTCGTCGTCCGATCCTCGTCTCGTCCAGCAGATAGTCCAGTCGATCTCCACCGAGCACAGTGGCACATGCACCGATAGATAGATGGAAATGACGAGGATAGCTCGATCGATAGGATAGGGAAGATTCAAGAGCAGCATAAGTAATTCGTGGAAGGAAACGGAGGGCAAGACAAGGGAATCTGCAACGATCGAGCGTGATGCCACTCCTATTAATATATGCATCTCGATCAGGCAGCAAAGCTCCAACAGGCAGGCAGAGCGAGGTTAAAAAAATGTGTCTCTGATGCTAGTAGCTGTTACGTCTAGCTCGCACCAGCAAAGCAATCCAGCATGTTCGCTACCTACATACGTAAGTATTTTGCTGTTACACATATTATTACATTACATACCAACATGTACATTACAAAATATGCTCACTGCTAGTACCTAATAAACATGCATGCATAAAGCATAGCAAACCGGCCGCGGTTGGTAAAGATGCATGGTTATGGTTTAAACTGAAAGGTACTGTCGTACTAGTACATAGCTATCTGTCACGAGAGCACAGCCATCTTTTTTGTATCACTTACGGAGTACATCTTTTCAGCTTCTGACCGGAGTTTGTTTCCTATTCAGCAGAAGAGATACCACATCGACACGTACAGGCTTGACGCATGCATGCATCCAAACGGACGTCGATCGTTCGCCGGACACCTACAGTACAGCTTGCTCCCCGTAGTCCATCCCGACTTTTGATTTCAAAATAAACGAGTTTGTAATTAATCGCATGATCTGGCAGGGGCACTACTGACGCTCCCACATATGAATGCAAGCCTGCAAACTCCAATGAAACAGGAGGGCCGGGCGAACGTCATGTGTCGTGTGTATTGTAAGCTAGAAGTCTAGAACTTTTTTTTTTTTTGAGGGAAGAAATTAAATCTAGAACTAGTGTTATTAGCTTGATGTGAAGAGATGAGAGCGTCATGGCAAGCATCCAATGCAGCATGCGACAGGTACGTATGCTTAGATTATAGCTTAGGGCTTAGGCTCTCAGGCCGGCCATAAACCTGCCGACGATCCACGGAGCACGGCCGTGCACGTACGTGTACGTGCGCATGCATCCTACGTACGCTTTGTCAGTGCACCTGTGGCTGTGCACGTACACCACTGTACACTCCAAGGCACGGCAGCGGCAGGAGAGTAGTACTTGCCGACGGGCAGGATACGTCCAAAGCATCCAACAGGGCCGGGCCTGGTCCATGTCCATCATGGTTGGCAGGGCAGTCCGGTTCAGAGAACAATCCCGGACCGGAAATGTCCTGGCTCGCTCTGGGCATATGTATAGTACTACTATATAGATAGGCCACAGCACAGGCCAGGCCAGCGTACGGCAGGCAGCACGACCCCCTCTACCTCTGCTTGGTCGCCGTCGCGGGGGACCATGCATATGGCATGGCGTCCGACCGACCGTCCGTCCTTGGTCTGGACGCTAGCGTTCCCGGCCGCGGCAGTCCTCTGGCTCTGCTCTCGCTCGCCGTCGGCCGATCCGTGGAGTGGTGCCGGCCAGCATTCAGGTGCGCTGCACTTGCACTTGCGGCGGATACCGCCGCCGTCTCGGCCGTGGTTTCCACCACCAACGCCTCCGGAATCCGAGGATCCCGCCCGGGGTGTCAGCCAAGCCACACCTCCGTGTTCAATTCCTGCGCACCCGTGACCGTCAGGTCGTAGTCCTGAATCCTGATACCTCTCATATTTTAGACTAGCATGTTTGGAGAGTTGATGATTTAGATTTGCTCCAATATTTTGTTTCAACAAGTCTTGAATAGAGGGGGAGTGGGAGTATTTTGGACCTTCCTCCTTAGCTCTCTCATTCTCCCAACCACCGTATTGGTGATATGCAAAAACATCTCCAATAGATCCAAGACAATATTACTACACCCAGAACAATTATCTATTTATCATGATATGCAAAAGCATCTCCTCAATAAATCCGAAACAATATTTTAGTACACCCAGATGCTCAATGCTCCGAAACACCAAGCTTCTTTATTTTATCAATCACAAAATAGTGCCGAGATGATTCGCAGGGGCAGCATAAGAAACATACAGCAAAGGTCTAACCACGAATCATTACGATACCAGAGAGGTGTTACAAACAGCCACATTCATTGACCACCTCGAAACTTCATTGATCACCATGCGGATTTACACAAGTTGGGTACCAGTACCACCCAAAAGGAAAAAAAAAACAAAGTATATAAAGAAACCGACAAAAGAATAAACCTATACTACGCTAAGGCAAAAATACTGCGCCGGAGCTCTTTCCTTTAAGGCAGCAGCATTACGTATACCAAATCTGGAGGGGAAAAAATGATACATTCTATCTGATACAAAATCGTGTTGCCATGGCCCGGTGGAAAAAAAAGGGACCATATTCTCGCACCTCCATTTGTTGCTATCTAACCATATTCACACTGCACAAAGCCACCCCCACTTCAAACTGAGATATCGACAGGAAGTACCCAGAAACCACCACCACCTTATTTACACAGAATCAGACCACTCTGGAAAGACACTGTGTTCCAAACAAACGTTGCTCCGTTAGGGGAAAAAAAAAACATTACTGGGCGTAGAATTGCTGTTTATCTTCATGCCACTTCCTCACAGTGCCATCCAACTCCGGAAATGCAGAAAGAACAAGCAGCTCAAGGAGTTCAAACGCCAGCTGCTTCAAACAAACCGGGGACTGTATGGAAAAACCAAATATAAATGTGAAGCCAAGGATCAGACAGCTGTTGCTGCTCTTCTTTTATCTTACGGTAGTTTCCTACTGTTTCTCAAATGAATGTTGCTTACTACTTTCGATAGAAATAATTCAGGTCACTAACTGTACATCTGCTTAAGAAAACATACAACAGACACTGAAGCAATTTTGCAATAAATCTCGTCACGCCATTTTCATGTGGTCTATGTAAATCCATACTGGAAGCATACCATGATGCAGGCATAGGAGAACCATATTTTTTACTAACTTTATGCGGCTATTTAATTGCTTGAACCGTGAAGGAACTCAAGGTATGGAGCCTGAATCGACTAATCTATAATAGGATGGTTGAGTTGGTCACCGAGCGGCTCTTGCATGACTGAGAATTTGAGGCCACCAAATGGGACAGTGGCTTTGGTGCTTAAGCAACAATTATGGAAAAAGACAAAATTTGCAGTGTCTACTGCAATAGGACCTTAAAGGGACACCAATACAAGTCAGCTTCTACCATATTGGAACCCACACTCTACGGAACTCAGTAAAAAGTAAATTAACAGACAATATGATCTCACTCAAGAATAATTACCTGAAGAAAGAAATATATATCCTGAGCACATCTTTCATAATCCTTTCGACCAACCAGACTCACTAGTGGAGATGGAGCTTTATCTGTGCAGCAAGACAATAAGATGGTTAAAAAATGATCATAAATTATTCAAGCAAAAAATTAAAAAGGAATGTCAAAGTATAATGGAAGAAAAATAAAAGAGACATATTGTGTGTTCACCTATTATCAGTTCACGGACAAAATTTGCACTATGAGCAGCTTCTATCCGCTGTTCATCACTTAGATAGTTTCCCATGCCATTGCTCTGAGCACCAGGAGGAGGTTGTGGCATTTTTCTCTTTGGATGTTTTGTCATGAAAATTCCATCAGGCCAGAGAATCTGTGTGCAGAGAAAATGCAGACTAAATTATGAGGCGATCCTGCATAGAAGATCCGTTTATAACAGGTATTCAATATTCCAATGAGACTGCCTAACTGCACACATGATATTTCTCCCTCTGTAAATTGTTGGTTGTCTGAATCCCCTTTTTTTTGGCTAAGGATACAATCTGAGACTTATACCCTCCATCCCTAAATATATGTCATTTTTGCTTCCCGAGAAACAAATTTGACTAAATATATAAGAAAAATATATTGATATTTATACATAATTAATATCATTGGATAGATCTTTGAATCTAGTTTTTTAACAAATTTATTTGGAGATACAAACGTTGCACGTATTTTTTATAAATCGAGTCAAACTAGTGGCACGCACAATAACAACGATAAATAAAAAGGGACAGAGGGTGTACTTGTTCAATGCGCTTAACAGCAAAAGCAATTATCCTCCCTTTCCTAAGCAATTGGATTTTGTCAACAAGCCAGTCATCAAATGTGTCTCCCATTCCCAATTGTAGTATTTGCTTTGCTACCCAAAATGCTTGACGCCTACAAAAATCAGAAATTCAGAGATTAAATCGAGACTCGAAAACTATCGAGGCTACAATACAAAATGTTAGAAGACCACAATGATGGGTGTAGGGTTATTTCACCTTATCCAGCCTCCATCTTGGAGCTGAAAAACCACATCAACAAGATGGAACAAGGGGACACTAAGATTTGGGGCCATCCACTGCAAAGACATATGTTTGAAGTTATCAGGCAGGAAAGCTAATTAAAAAAAAACTGAAGGATTCGAGTAATATAACTGGGAGCAAATCTGGGATCTTAGTAGCAAGAAGTGCATAAAAAATAATTAGAACCTAGTAACCTACATCATTAGGAGATACCAAGAATCCATCAGACTCTGAAATTTGAGATGTGTCATTGGTCTCACTTGAACGCAGTTTCTTAGGATTTACTGAATCTATTGAAAAGGAGTGATCATTCTGCTCTGGATCACTTCCAGAATTGTCCTGATAACGATTGGCAGTTGTGTCGTTGACACCATCTGTTATCTGGCTAACACTGTTTCCTAAGTTCTTGTTCACATTCCCTTTCCTAAATCTCAAACCATCACTAGCAGCAATGTCCGAATCCTTATGTCCATGCAAAGATTGACCTCCAGAGGTAAAATTTCCATTCAAAGCTCCAGAAGAGTTCAATGCTTTTATATTTTTCCCATTTGATCTTTCATCTAAACTGACTGCAAGATAACAGGAACTCAGTGTTAAATAGTGCAAAAGTAGTGCAAAAGTACAGGGATTTCATGAAGAATTAGTCATTCAGGCCAACACACCTGACAATGTTTGGATAACTGAGAGTGAGTCTGTGAAAATATATGTCTGCAAAGAGACATTTCCCAATTTATTAATAATCAGTTTTGAAAATATTGAGATGATAAAGAGTTAAATAAGGAAACTAACCTGTGAATCCACACTCAGAAAATCCCAGACTTCTATGCAGCTTGAAACAATAGGAATTTGCAGAAGGCTCTGTAGAATTAACATGTGGTTAAAGCTATGATGATGTAAGATTCTTCTAAACAAAACTGTTAACATCTGTATCATAGATCATGAAGTGCAACAAGCATGATCTAACAGAAAATGCATACTTCAAGGTTAGACTACCATACTGCAACAGAAAAACAGAACGTAAATTTCATTGATGTTTCCTAAATACATAGTAAAAAATGCACCGGCACCAATCCCTGCATACATAAACTCGTGTCTTTCTTGAGCAATTCGGTGGAGCACATCAGACTTTATAGTCCTAAGCTAAAACAAAGAAAGAGCTGTACAAAATGGTAAGGAAACCAGATTGCACAGTTCCGGAGTGTTGGGTTGAGGGGGACTCGTTTGTTAATTTTAGAAGATCTTTGTACTAGAGTTCAATAGACGGAAAGTTTTATATGATGAGATAATGCAGTTTTTCCTTACAGAATGATGCTCATGATATAGTTAGGTGGGCTCTGGAGCCAAGTAATCAGTAACAACAACAACAACATAAGCCTTTTGTCCCAAACGAGTTGGGGTAGGCTAGAGATGAAACCTACAAGAGACCAAGATCAGAGAAACACAAAACGGACACAAGACGAAAGGTAGAGTTAGGGATAAACAGAAAAGGAAGCAAAGGTCACGGTTCAGGCACACTGATTGCTAACCTCCAGGCGCTCCTATCCATAGCTAATTCCTTGGAGATATTCCACTCTTTAAGGTCTCTCATAACCGACTCGTCCCAAGTCAGTTTAGGCCGACCTCTACCTCTCTTAACATCGTCGACCCGCTTTAGAACCCCGCTGCGCACCGGCGCATCGGGAGGCCTTCGTTGGACATGTCCAAACCATCTCAACCGATGTTGAATCAGTTTTTCCTCAATTGGTGCCACCCCGACCCTCTCCCGAATGTCCTCGTTCCGGATTCTATCCCTACTTGTGTGCCCACAAAACCAACGTAGCATACGCATCTCTGCTACACTCAATTGTTGGACATGTCGTCTTTTTGTAGGCCAGCATTCAGCACCGTATAGCATCGCCGGGCGAATCGCTGTCCTATAAAACTTACCTTTTAGTTTTTGTGGCACCCTCTTGTCACAGAGGACGCCAGAAGCTTGACGCCATTTCAGCCAACTGGCTGAAATTCTATGCCTAACATCTTCATCAATGTCGCCATCCTTTTGAAGCATCGATCCTAGATACCGGAAGGTATCCCTCTTGGCCACCACTTGTCCATCGAGGCTAACGTCACCATCCTCATGTCTAGCCGCGCTGAAACTACACATCATGTACTCGGTCTTGGTCCTACTAAGTCTAAATCCTTTCGACTCTAATATGTGCCTCCACAGCTCTAACTTACTATCAACCTCTGCCCTACTCTCGTCAACTAGCACCACATCATCAGCGAAGAGCATACACCAAGAGATATCACCTTGTATGTCCCTTGTGACCTCATCCATCACCAAAGCAAATAGATAAGGGCTCAATGCTGACCCCTGATGTAGCCCTACTTTAATTGGGAAGTCACTAGTGTCGCCATCACATGTTCGTACACACGTCATCGCGTCCTTGTACATATCCTTGATGAGGGTAATGTACTTAGCTGGGGCCTTGTGCTTTTCCAATGCCCACCACATGACGTTTCTTGGTACTTTGTCATACGCCTTCTCGAGGTCAATAAAGACCAAGTGCAAGTCCTTCTTCTGCTCCCTGTATCTCTCCATCAACTGACGTATTAAGAAAATCGCCTCCATGGTCGACCTTCCAGGCATGAACCCAAACTGGTTTTGGGTCACACTTGTCACTCTTCTTAAGCGATGTTCGATAACCCTTTCCTAGAGCTTCATCGTATGGCTCATCAGCTTGATCCCACGATAGTTAGTACAACTTTGAACATCCCCCTTGTTCTTGAAGATCGGTACTAATATGCTTCTCCTCCATTCTTCGGGCATCTTGTTGGACCGAAAGATAAGGTTAAAAAGCTTAGTTAACCATACTGTCGCTCTGGCACCTAGGCACCTCCACACCTCAATAGGGATACCATCGGGGCCCATCGCTTTACCTCCCTTCATCCTCTTCAAAGCCTCCTTGATCTCTGCTTCCTGAAATCTCCTCACAAAGCGTCTGTTGGTATCATCAAATGGGTCATCCAACTCAAGGGTAAGACCCTCATTCTCCCCATTAAACAACTTGTCGAAGTACTCTCGCCATCTATTCTTGATCTCCTCATCCTTCACCAGTAGTCGATCTGTCCCGTCCTTGATGCATTTGATTTTGTTGATGTCCCTTGTCTTCCTCTCTCGGATCCTAGCCATCATATAAATGTCCATCTCCCCTTCCCTCATGCTTAGCCGTTGATAAAGGTCATCAAAAGCCTGGCCCTTTGCTACACTTACAGCTCGCTTTGCAACCCTCTTCGCTGTTTTATAGCCCTCGACGTTGGCTGCACTGTGGTCCAGGTGAAGGCGCTTGAAACACTCTTTCTTCTCCTTAATAGCCCTTTGCACCTCGTCATTCCACCACCAGGTGTCTTTTGCTTCTTGTTTACCCCCCTTGCTCACGCCAAGCACTTCTGAAGCCACCTTCCGAACACATGTTGCCATCTTTAGCCACATGTCGTCTGCATCTTCTCCTTCCCAGGGCCCCTCGTCTATCATCCTCTCCTTAAACGTTTGCGCCGCTTCCCCTCTAAGCTTCCACCACTTCGTTCTCACAATCTTGGCGCGTTTGACCCGGGGGACCCGTATCCGAAACCGAAAGTCCGCCACCACCAGCTTGTGTTGAGGGACAACACACTCCCCAG
Organism: Eremochloa ophiuroides; assembly: GCA_038502445.1. NCBI lineage: Eukaryota > Viridiplantae > Streptophyta > Magnoliopsida > Poales > Poaceae > Eremochloa > Eremochloa ophiuroides. Next base: position 70,376,233 of record JAHLJS010000008.1, on the reverse strand, counting down.
GTATCACCTTACAATCTAAGCAAGCACGCCTATCCTCCCTCCTTGCAAGGATAAAGTCGATTTGGCTCGAGTGTTGTCCGCTATGGAAGGTCACTAGATGGGATTCCCTCTTCCTAAAGAAGGTATTCGCTATCACCAAGTCGTAGGCCAACGCGAAGTTCAACACATCCTCCTCCTCTTCGTTCCTACTACCATACCCAAAGCCCCCATGCACTCGCTCGAACCCTACATTAGTCATGCCCACATGGCCGTTGAGGTCTCCTCCAATGACGAGTTTCTCGCTGATAGGCACGGTACTAACCATGCTATCCAGGTCTTCCCAAAACTGTTTCTTGGTGCTCTCCCCAAGACCTACCTGAGGGGCATAGGCACTGATCACATTCAAAGCCGAATCTCCAACTATCAGCCGGACTAGGATAATCCGATCGCCTTGCCTCCTAACCTCCACGACTCCATCCTTTAGGCTTATATCGATCAAGATGCCTACACCATTCCTACCCGATGATGAGCCCGAGTACCAAAGCTTGAAGCCAGTACCCTCCACCTCTTTCGCCTTCTGGCCCATCCATCTAGTCTCAGTATATAGCACTAAATCTTTATATAGATTCTTGATGAACATAGGGGTTCCCAGTAGGGTGGCTGGAATCATATGGCAGTGTAAAGTTCCTTTGAAGATTAAATTCTCTCTCTGGCAGGTTTTTAACAATAAACTTCAGGTTGCACAAACTCTGATCAAGAGGGGTTGGAAGGGGATGGAAAATATTGCTTACTGTATGTGGCAAATTAGAAACTGTGGATCACATCTTCTTTCACTGTAGTTTGGCTAGGTTGGCTTGGGTATTATGATGGAAGCGTTCAACTGGAAGGATATTCCAAAGTCCTTAATGGACTTTACTGAAACATGGCTACAGGGCAAGGGGCCTTTATCTCCTCAATTGACAATGTTTATCTCTGTACGCTTTGCTTGGCATTGTGGACTTCTAGGAACAAGATGGCTATTTAAAAGAAATTCCCAAAAGCTCCAACTGATGTGGCGTATGTTGCAATATCTTTGCTGCAGAAATGGAGTATCTTGCTAAAGGAGGTGGACAGGGAGATGCTGTTACAAGTGAAGGATGAGATCATGGGTTGGATGAAGAAATTTAAACCAAGCTTAGAAGCGCCAACGGACATTTTTGAAATTTGATCGTGTAATGTCTCTAGTTTTGCATTTGCGTTCCTTTTGAAACTGCTATTCCTAGTATCGTAGCGTGACATTTCTTTCTTGAAAGCAGAGGTAATCTCCTTAAAAAAAAGCTAAAACAAAGAAAATGTCTGTTTCGTGCACGATCCTCTGCAGCCTGCACCTTGTTCGCCCCTGATGAAGCTGTTCTAAACTATGAATCAAATAAGCAAGGTCCAAGAAACGAATTTTTGTTTAGAAATATCAGAGCTTAAAACTAAAATTTTAGTGAAATGTGAAGAGAAATTGGACCTTAACTAGAGTTACTTTAACTAGGAGGGACAACAAATACCTTCAGATACATGTCAAGCAGCTTGCATCTCTCTCGAACAACATGAACCTCTAAACCTGATGAGAGGAAATGCTTTGGAGGCAAATGAAGATTGTACTGAGCATACTCTTTTAGACGCCGATGCAGCTCTTCAAAATGACGAAACCTAATCAATAGCAACCACAGGTAGCAAGTAAACACACTTGTTGAAAAATTAAAGTATATCTGAAATATATCTACCGTGGCCCATTGAACAAGAAAAACCACAGCATGCCCACCTCCTCTTGATGGACCAACTATTACCATTGGGATCGGTCACGGAAATAGAATACACAGCAAACATGCCAGACCCACTTTTGACAATGCTAGCTCCTACCACCTGAATATGGAAATCTGATAAGGATATGTACCACCGGTAATTGTCAGAGTCAAAAGTAAATTAAATGAATAAATGCTACCTCGCATCTTAACTTCAAATAAGAGTCTTGCAGCACATTGGCACCACAATAATTTGAAGCATATGAAGAGCCGCTTGATGGCAATGATGAAGATGAAGCATTTGAATTACTAAACATCCTAGCCATGCTTTCCACCTCAGGATCCTCGTCTAGCTCATCCGTCTTTGAATCATTTGCAGATGTATTAAGTACGTCCATACCATCACCAACAGATAAAGAGGATCTCTCCACTTCTTGCCAGAGGGGAGGTTTCTGAGCATTTGACCTTGACCTTTTTCTTCCTGAAGAAGTTCTTGACATTTTCAGTTTTCCCACATGACTTCTATTCTTCTTTGCTCTATGGAGACCAGGAGATTCAAGTGGGTGATGTATATGTGATAAGGTCGCATTTCCTTTACTTTTGCTTTCCCAAACTCTGGTAACAGGAGAATCAAGTCCAGTCACATTGTTAAATTCATCGTCCTCAGTGGCATATGAACTCTCACTCTCTATTCCAAAGTCTTCTGGGCTGGCATGCTCTGCCATTTCTGCAGATATGCTTTTCAGGGTGCCATTTGGGTATGTAGGTGTGGTTGACTGTCTTACCAAATGATGGTCCTCCAACTGAGAGGACGCTGCTTGTCTTTCAGAATTACTAGGATTATGAAAAAGTGAAGTGCTGCAAGGAACTGATTGTTGAACTGCATTTGAGCCTAGAGAAGCAGATCTAACAGACACTTTTGCGATATGTTTTGCATTTTCTGATTTATAATTCTTTCCCTTTGTCCACATATTGTCAAGGTGCTCAAGTGCTAAAGCTTGATTTGTTCGCTCAGAGCTGATACCCAAAGGCTGTGCACGCTCTCTACCGTGACCATCTGCAGTTGCTCTGTTGCTGCTTTTTGCATGCAATGAAAAACCATTATCTGAAGCAATGTGGGAAGATGAAGCTAAATTTGTTGACTCCAGTGGATGCGAACTACTGATCAAAGAAGCACGAGAGGATTCTATTTTTGGACTATATGGATTCGTACTTTCACTGGGTTGTATATCTGATGCAGTTTTGGACTGACCCTGATGAAATCGAACAAGCTCAACACCTGGACTCGAGTGGTCAATTAGTGCCGAAAAATCATCAATAGAGGGTATATGGGGTTCCCTGTGCTTAACAGTTGTGGCATCCTCCAAGGATTCTGCAACTCCTTTCTCCAACTTATTAGCATGCGAAAGAGCCAAGGATCCAATCCTTTCATTTATAAACCTGTGAATTTAACATTTAAATACAGCGACAGTAAAAAGAATTATTTGAACCAGGTCCAATGAGTTGCTACCTTGGATTTGCTAAGTTCACAACAGGTCTCAAAACTGCGCAAGCAAGAAGTTCTCGCGCTGTACACCGGAAGAAAGTACATTGTAGATCCTGAGGCTTCACTGTGATTGAGATCAACCCATCAGCAAGACTTTTTAATACCTGGAGAAAGGAAACATATACGAATCATCAGATTACCTTTGATGAATACACAGATACACAGCCAAAAGAGCAAGAACATATTCCTATGATGATCAACTCACCAACAATCTTATGTAAGTGCAATCGAGACATGAATAAAGAGCTGTGTTATCGAAGTGAATAAATACAATGTGACTGAACAATGTGAAATGCGATATCTAATTATCCAATTTTGTAATAAATTACCAGAAGTGATTAATATCTATATATTGAAGTATTAAACATGCATTATTATAGAAATCCATCTATTCTTGTACATTATAATAGAAATATATGTATCATTAATGAATAATGATGAAGGGGAACATTTACAAAAGAATATAGCAACCAACTAACTAACAATGTTCTTTGTATTGAATGCTTGTGAAAATTGTGTTATGTTCTAGATGTATGGCCTGCATTCAAGTCATCTGATCTAACATTCTAAGGGATGATATGGTCTTATCTAGCATCATCTTTTGCACACAAGTTTATCATAGAAATAATAAGATATATGTTGACCTAGCAGCAATCAAGTTATCACATGCATGGATTTCCATGTCACATTTAAAGGAGTGCATGAAGTTATACCTTATGGTTGAAGATAAGAGATAAAGGTTGATGAGTCTATGGTAGTAATTAAACAAAACCACAACAGCATGGATAGTGGTTCATCAGATTTCCTACCTTGTACTAAAAATGTTTGGCTAAAATGGTAAATTTACCTACTGCAATCAAGACCTAAAAATTTCACCATCAACTAAGTCTTACCTCGTATTCAGCACTAGCTGAAAATAAAGCAGGATGCAATTTGTTTTCGGCTAAAAGGATCATTTTCAGTTCAGCATCACGACGCTCTGAAGGAAGGTTCACAAACTTCTCTCTTCCAATCTTGGCTTGACAGAAATGATAAAGTTCCAAATTATTGCATATAAGATCGACCAAGTCCCTGGAAAAGACAGGGAATGCTTTAGTATTAGAAGTCTAATGTTCTGAAAACATTACGTCATCTATTTTTTCATTTATTGCACAAAAACAAGTTTTCTACCTGATCAGCAGATTGATAAGGTTAACATTTCTTGCCCGAACTGAAATCTCCCCGAGGACAGTATTAACTATAGTGATGAGCTCCTCGGGACCTTCTTTGTCAGGTGTTACACGCGAGTACCAAAGATCTGTTACCCATTCTGTGATAAGGTGCCTTGTGAACTGTTCAAATGCTGCTTCAACTGGAGGCGAGTTAACCTTGCTCCTCCAATCTGATTTTCCATCTGTTTCAGTCTGATGAATGACTTTCTTTACCTCAGTACTTTTCGTTTTGACAAGTGAATGACTGGCATGATCTGTGTTAGTTGTGCTCTTTCTACGAAGGTCATAATCAAGCGATATGTAGCGGAACAAAACAATCAGAGCAGTGGCAAATGGCAGGTTAAACCATACTGACGAGCTCGTAACTGCAATGGGGGAAATCAACTATTCAACGAAAATATAATCAAGGGGGAATATTTTCTATGTGTGCAATAAAAATTTGTTTCAAAACATAGCCCTGCAGTAACTTTTACAGAAGCACATTTCAAGCGTCTGCCTATTTGAGCACCCAAATTGAACCAGTATGCATCGTGCTAGACATCCTTGGCAGTAGACTCTACCGTGCAGTCTAGGATGAGATGCAGAACTATTAGTAAGTTAGTAACATGTATTTCAGCTACGAAATCCTACTGTGGAGAAAATTACTTGCACTGTATGCAAGAGATCACCAACAAACTACCACTGAGCAAACAATATAACTGGTCAATCATGTGAAACGAAATCAACCTACTCAAGGTCAAGTTAGTTTAATGCGCCAACGACTGGACAATGCAACGAACTAGAACATCGCAGCAACAAATAAAACAAATTTTTAAAAATCAGCAGCCGCCTATCTGGGAGGGTTAATTATCGAAACCGTGAACTCCAATTGGGAAACTACGCAATGGGCAACCAGCATAAACCCTAATCACGGCACTAGAAACTGAGAAACGCATCGGCGGGATCGACGACGCGCAAGCGCCCATCCCACTGTGGACAGCGGAGGTGGGAACTGGCAGAGTGATGAAAATCCGGGTTCCGGAGGACTCACGGGACATGAGGAAGGCAAGGCCGAAGGTGAATACAAGGAGCAGGACGGCCCGTTTCTTCCCCTCCTCCGCGAGGTCCCGCAGCGTCTGCGCCCTCGGCGTGCCCGCGGCCGTCGTCGCCATCGTCGGCGGCACTCTCCTCCGCGCGGGGGCGACGGTCTGGTGCGGGGGCCGGGGAACGCGGCGGCGGTGGGAGGGGGCCGCTGGCCTAGTTCAGGTTCTGTTGACGGGGAGAGTACGGCCGCGGCCGGTCAGGCGGTGGCGCTTGCGGGGACGTTTCCGGGTACCCGGAGCGTTTCAAAATTTTTTTTCTCAGTTTGTTTTAGGCTTTTAGCATTTTGTGCTTGCTTTTAAGCCATTCGATCGAAAAAGAAGTCACGCCCGTTTTGAATTAGCGAGCTGTTTGGCTTCACCGGCCGCCATCCTCTTCGCTTGAAAGATATAAGTGTTTCTTAACACTATTTACTTAATTCTTATAATAAATCAGCATTACCCAAAAACAGCGTTTATTTTCCTCTCCAGCGGACAAGAACGCAAAGAAATTAAACATGCAGATGTTACCGGTGGAAATGGCAATTGAACTAATCTTATTTACGTTTAAGATACTATTGCAACAATCAAACAGTTGGTAGCTGGTTTTGATAATGCCCAAGCATGATGAACAGTTTTACAAGTTGTAATAAGATGTACTCACTATGTTATGTTTCGACCTTTTGTTTAGATTTGAAAGTTTTATTTGAGTTAAATAGATTGCCACATATGTACTTTTTATAACATGACAGTGTATCTAAAAAGAGATGAGAAAAAAAATCATCTAGATGAAACTCTCATGGAATGATTACTAACTCTCTATTAATCATGAAATTAAATGTTTATGAAACTATAGAATAAAACTTTACATTGAGGGTGAAAAATCCATCCAAATTTTAATATTTCATTCACTGTATATGGCATTTGACATGGTAATCTTATAAACAACGCCATAGAGCTACTCACTGAGACTGATTATAGATGTACACTCTGTTTAGAGATGCATAATAACAGTAATACATATAGAAAAATCAAAACGGTCATACGATCTAGAACGGGAGAGTGTACATATCAAAAGATATATAGAATTCGTTTAGTAATTAAGACTTCAGCTTCACTATTAGTGTAGTCGAACAGTATTCTAAGAACTAGCTTAAAGAACATTTTATTCAATAAAAATGGTGTGAATGATAAAGCCTACCCTTTACCCTTCACATAGAGCGAAGCACGTTTTTTTCTCTGGACTTCATGTGTCGAGTTGGCTTTACTTTTGAGGGTGTCCTTCAGCAGGAGCCAATGAAGCCTCAAGATCTAGCCATCCAGGTTCATTGGTTCTTAATGTATTTGGTGGGGCGACTGGCGAGACAAAAAAGAACTCAAAAATAAATAATAGTGTTGCAACGGGAATTGGAGCCCTAGAGGCCAGAGCCACGTGGGCAAAAGAAATTTAAAAGTGGTGAATGTACTTGTTCTTAGATCTGATTGCTGATCACCTATTCCAACCCGATTAATATATTGGATGAGCCCGGTTCATAAATTTCTGACTCATAACCTGATTCAGCGTATACTCTAGTTAATAAACCTGGAAAAAGTAAGAAATATCCCTCCGTCCCAAAATAAATATCATTCTCGCTTTCTGAGAAATCAGTTTTTTTAACTTTGACTAATTTTATATTAAAAAGTATTCATATTCAATGTACACAACTAATATCATTAGAAAGATCTTTAAATCTAGTTTTTTAACAAATTTATTTAAAAATAAAAATATTACACATATTATCTATAAATCTAATTAAAGTTAAAAAAGTTTGCCCCGCACGCTTTCATAGCGCCATCGGAGGGAGTACATAGCGCAGCCTCCGACCCTGTCGTGTCTCAACTTTGATCCCGGCATTTGATTGGGAAAATTCGAGTGGTCTGTTGGACAGATTGCAGGAGACGCGTGTGACGGGCCTGCACAGTGCACACACACAGACACAGCTGCGACGTCCCAAGTGGCGTGTGTGGTCCATCCGTGAAACTGAAAACGACGCAGCCCTGTGGATTGGAATTGCCATGTGTCGTTTTGGCTTGTCTACGTGCTGTGTACTCCCTCCATCTCAACGTAATTCTTTAACTTCTACGATTCCTGTTTGACCGTTCATTTTATTCAAAAAGTTTTAATAAATATTGTTTATTTTGTTATGATTTATTTTATTGTTAGAGATATTTTTATAGTGATTTATTTAATTTATTATTTATATAAAAAATTGAATAAGACGAATGGTGAAAGAGAAAGAGTAGGAGTCAAATTGCCTTTATTTGTTAGATCGGAGGGACTACTCGGGAAAAAACAGAAAAAAAAAATCAGAACCTGTGAGTACATCATCATCAGTCAGAACTCGGAGTCTCGGAAGTTGAGGACAGAAGAGCAGCGCGATGGTGGGCAGGCCGGTCGTGGGCTCAAAGGGGACCGCGGACCGATGTGCTGGTCCAATACGTCACGGTCCCCCTATAAACAGCCTGTTCGGCAGGCTGGAACCGGCTGGACGGTAATGGGCTTTAAGCCCAGCCGTTGGGCACCGCCGACCCAGCCGAACAGCTTAATAGCCGGCGCGTAGTGGCGCTAGGGTTTGCCCTTCATTTGCCTCCATTCACTCGTCCGCCTGTCGTCTCCCCTGCACCGCCGCCGTGCTCCCTCCCAACCCCACCTGTCGTCCCACCGGAGCCGCCACCCTCTTCGCCCGGGTCCGCCGCCGTTCCCGCTGCTCCTCTATCACACCCCCCCCCGGACTCGTCCTCTTCCCGGCGTGGTCCTCGGCGCCGCAGCATAAGCCACGCCCTCGTCGAGTCGCGCCGGAGCCGCCTCCCACTTCGCCCGGATCCACGTCCTTCCATGCCTGATCTGGCCTCATCGACGTCGGATCCGCCATCCTAGGCGCCTCACTCCTCGGCTTCTCCGACCTGCTCGCCTGCGCCGTCAAATCGCGCACCCCCTCCCCCCCACCCCACCCGTCGACGGATCCGCCGTCCTCGTCGACGGATCCGGCTGCCGCCATGGCGGATCCGGCCTTGTCGCCAACGGATCCTCCTTCCTAGGCGCCCCACTACTCGGCGTCGTCTCCCCTCTGCCAGATCCGCCTTCGTCGTCCCCGGCTGTTACGTCTTCGTCGCCTTACACGCCCTTGTTCTAGGTTCTACCTATTCGTACTCCATAACCGCCGTTTCGTTCAAATCTGATTCAATGCGTTTTACAAACTCATGTCTGCAAATGTCAGGTCCTGGCGTCCGGATCTGGTTCCGGCTGCCCATTGTGGCACCGTCCTCTACTGGTTCCTGCTCGCCCCCCGCTCCCCCTCCGACGACCTACAACCTACGTCGCAAAAGGCCTGCATCCTACAGCAAGGTAAGCTTTACCTCCCCCTTTCCCACCTCTATTTCTGCGAATCCCTCGTTTTTGTTACGTCCTGATTTGTTATGTCTCCACGGCGGCGTCATCTACACAGATGAGCCGCAAGCAGAACCGAGAGGACCGCGCAAAATGGGATATCCCAGTCATTTCCTATTTGCTGGAACTAATCCAGGAACAAAAAGCTCAATGCCACTGGTGTACCTTCACCCCCTCTCCCCTTGGTTGGACTTTTATCGCCCGTGCATTCTCGGAGCGCACGAAACTTCCCTATGACAAGAAGCAGCTACAGAACAAGTACAATGACCTTCGCCGACAATATTACAGATGGCGTGATGCCCTAAAGCATACAGGCCTAGGTCGTGACCCAATCACCGGTGAGGTTTCCGCGGCCCCAGATTTGTATGGCGCCCCAGAAGTGGTACTCATTCTAGGTCCCCTATTGTCTGACTACCTATTAGTTTAGTACTAACTACGTGCTAACAATTCCCTTCTCCCCCCTTCTGCAGGTAGGCAAATTTGTGCGCCCCCCTTGCTGGGAGCAACTGTTCGCTCTCCTAGGCCACACCCCGCGTGAGAGGGGCAAACTTGTTGCTTCTGGCGGCCACCAATCACAGAACAGTAGCCAGAGCCAGAGCCCATCCACGCCACCAATGTCTGCCCAAGCCGGTGAAGGTCCTAGTGGTGTGGCTCTAGCCAAGAGACTGTTTAGGGAGGAATCTGTTCACAGTCCGATGAAGGGAAAGAGCAGTCAGACGCCATCGGTCAACGACTGCCTCGAAGACCTCAGCGATTACATCAAATCACGCAGAGGCAAGAAGAACAGGCCCTCATCAGAGGAGATTGCCGCCGAAGAGTTGGACCAGGTATCACAAGTGCTTTCCAGCGATGGCTACTGCGAGACAGATCCAGTGTTCCTGCAAGCAAAGAACCTGTGCCACAACTGGATGCGCCGCCGAGATTTCTTGAGCCAGAAAACTAAGGAGGGTCGAGCTGAGTGGGTGAAGGTCACTTGGAACTTCTACGCTCCCAAGTCGGAATGACTGTGTTGGTCTTTTTTATTTTTGTTTCGTGTCACTTGTTTTATCTTCATCGTGTTTGCTTCATTGTTGTAACAAGTCGTGCAATGTAATCAGGACCTACGTCTGCTACACTTTGTTTGTTTCCTGGTATCTGTAATAAGACAAATTATGTGTGATGTATGAAGTTTTGGTTTTTAATTTGCTTATTTCATGAATTGTGATGCAATGCAATTTTATGTATCAGTCAGCAGGGCTTGGTTAGGCACCAGTTGCAGCCACGGTAATCGGTGCACTCCTTCATACTGTACTTGTGTAGATGTCTGATGGACAAACAACTGTGGATGCAGGTATCTGATGGACAGCAGTGAGGATGAAGGCAGCAGCGATGCTTCCAGTGTATCGTCGACCACTCTGGACTTCATGGAGGCTGCTCTTCTTCTGGAGCGGTTGAAGCGGGCGCAAGAAATGGAGCAACAAGTGCAGAGGACACCTCCCTCGCCGGTTGTTTGGATGTCAGGGGCGCTTTACATGAAGGCCAACCTACAGCACCCTCCCAGCTGCTACGACAATTTGCGTATGTATCCCGAGGACTTCCTCTTCTTGCATGCCCTAGTCCTTCCGTATGGCTTGCCACATTCGGACAAATGTAGTTCCATAGAAAGCTTGGGCATGTTTGTCTGGATTTGTGCGCACAAGGGTGCAGTTAGAGAATGCAGAGATCGTTTCCGTCGGTCTTTGTCCACTATTAGTAGGAAATGTGAGCAAGTAGCTGAGGCAATGTACAGCTGGTCACATACAGTGATTGGGCCACAAGATAGGCATTATGGGTTTGTGAGCAACAAACTGAAGAACTACCAGCCATGGTTTGATGGCTGCATAGGGGCTATAGACGGGACTCACATCCCGGTTGAAGTGAATTCCGAAGCAAAAATTGATTTCTACAATAGAAAAGGAGAAACGTCAATAAACGTCTGTGCCATAGTGGACATGGACGGGCGCTACACATTTGTAGCAGCTGGGAAGGCGGGAGCATGTCATGACATGGCCGTGCTGGAAGATTGTCTAGAGGAGCCGTGCTTCCCACACCCCCCTTCAGGTACATGAGAAGAACTACTTTCATTGTGTTCATGCCCCATATGCCCCATGTACTTGTGTTGTTGTAATGTTAGTGCAGGCCGGTACTACCTGGCAGATGCAGGGTACAAGCTTCAGCAAGGCTTCATGACGCCGTATCGGAATGCGAGATACCACGACTCCGACTTCCGGGGCGTCGATCTGCGCACATTGGGTAGGGAGGAAAAATTTAATCGCGCCCACGCCCAGCTGCGGAACGTCATTGAACGACAGTTTGGGGTGACAAAGGAGAGGTGGCATATTCTGGAGAACGTGATGTACCACACGAGGGACAAACAAGCGAAGATTATCATTTCCTGCTTCGCCATGGACAACTATCTATGGCTACGCCAGCATGGTAACATGTCGCCCTCATATCCTCTCTCTGACTGGGTTATGTTGAATGAAGGATGCAGTACAGCGGCTGTTAGGGAGTTGATAGCTGCCGTGCTGTGGGGTGAGCGATGATTCACTAGTGTTGGGCTAATTTCAAGGTATGTGAAATGGTGTTATGGAGCTTAGAGCCTATGGCATGTCTGATTAACTGTACAAGGTCATGTGAACCTTAGAGCCTTGTGTACATGGCAGGATCACGTATGGCGTAGGCGAGCACCAGCACTGCAAGTTGAATTGGTGACTGCGAATTTTGTTGTCTAATTGCAGGTGGGCGCTGAGAAGCAGCACTGCTACTAGAGATAGGTTGTTGTGTATATTGAGTTGTAGGAGGTAATTATGGAAACATTGCTATGTACTGTGGACAAGTTTGGCTTGTGTTGTGGTCGAGGGAGTAATCTGGACATTTGGTGTGCCGGCTATCGTGTGCTTCAAGGCTGGTGGCACGTATTATGTATTAACTAGTTTGTACTGAGGCTTAAGGGTGGTAGGGTTAGTGTGATTTGCATTAAGTATGTTGCGTTGTGGTGGAATGTCAACAATTGGTGCTGTTTGGCAGTTGGCGCCATTTCTTCAAATATTTGAATTGGAATGTGTGGCGACAGCCTTTCAAATGGCATTAAATGCTAGGCTGATTGTGGGAGGATGGCTGATGGCAACCTGCTGGTTTTTGGCTCCTGTTGCTTCAGCCAAAACCAGCTGAAACTTGGCTGCCGAACAGGCTGAAAAACAGGCCCTGCATTTGCTCTGTTTGGTCCCTTAAAACAAAGTGGGAGTACCATGATTTCTTCTGCAAACTGAACGAAGCGGTTCCAATTTGTTTTTTTTAAGAACAGGGGGAACTTGCGTTCCTACTGAATTTATTTATTGATAAAAGGGAAGAGTTACAAAATATTTACAGGAAAGGGCAAAAAGAAACTACACTAACAAGAAAAAAAGAAACAAAAAGAAACAAAGAAGAAGAAAAAACCCGGTTGTTATCGAAAAAGAAAACAGTTGGCTTGGCAAGGAGTTCAATGATCATTTCTGCTCTTCTCCGATTAAGGCTTTAAAGGACAACTCTTTTCGTAAATAAGTCTTTAGAAAAAAAATACACATATTTGGATTCACATTATGTCTCTCCTGACACCTAAAATAGTAAATAGTTCTCTCGTATATGCACTTTGTTGGAAGTCGATAAAATAGTATTTTTAGATGAAAAAAGAATTATATTAAATAATAATTAGGTACATCAACACGTTACGAGTACATTTAGATTACACAAATGTCCAAAAAATAGAATTTTATCTAAATCGCACATACGCTGTGAATAGCACCAGATCTTAATATGACGTTTTTGCGGTATGGATGACCGCACAGGTAAACACTTGGTAAAATTCCTGAGAACATATGTCGAACGAATGACGGGTAACATTCATATAGGTGGAGTTGAAAAACTTATTCTTTTGGGTGTCTTTCTTCTTTTTTTCTTCTGTCACCAAATAATAGGGAAGATTGATCTGAAATTTGTTCTCACTAGTCGTTCATAGTGGCTAAATATAACCACAACAAAATAGAGAAGAGACCGGAGAAAATTATTGTATTGCGGTGACATCATCTTCGTCTAGAAATAAAAGTCTTATTATTGTCATACCGGTGAGGACGCCCATGTTGTAGATGTAGACATCATCTTCAACAGCGACACCATGAGAAAACGAATACATCCTGCCCCCTTGCCATCGCCAGAGAGGAGCAGGAGGGTATAAATCATCAATACCAAGAAATTTGGATGAAGATCCAAACCCTAAGAACTCGATCTACTAGAAGATTTTATTAAAAACGATGGATCCTCACTCTTATTGGCTTCCGATGATATGAGGGGGAGAGAGAGGGGGACCAGGCGACCAGTGGGGGTGGAAGTGGGGAGTGACGGCGGCGATGCACCTAGTTGAGGGAGGCGAGTCACGAGAAACATTCTCGCAATCTTGCATATGATTCTTTGAATATAGTATTGTCGATAACCTATTTTAGGTTTGGGTATTCTATGGTAACATAGTTTTGATGGGTGCAGTGCAGGATAGCTTCGATCACGCAAATCTATACAACTAGGCAGAATAAAACTAAATTTAGAGTTAAATACACCAGCGGCCCTTAAACTCATGATGTTGTGCCACTTAGGTCCATAAACTCTCAAAATCGAAATCTGACCCACTGAATTTGTTAAGTGTTACCACTATGTCCACAAACTCTTAAAATTAAAATCCAAGCCCCATAAACTTATCAAGTGGTGCCACTTAGTTCTATACCCCTTCGACTAATGTTGACTGATAATTTTTTATAAAACGCTCTGCTATGAACATGTTCCATACCTTCGTCTTACTCGTGCGTGACGGCATGTGCGGTCATCTCGCCATGGTTGGCCATCATATACTGCCATGTGCGCTATCACGCGTAGCATACGGGCTCACTCTCAATATTCATATTCACCATGTGACAAAGGTTCAAGCGGCACGAACGGTGGGCAGGCGGGCAGGGACATGGAACAAGAGAACCTGATGTGGCGCCATGCAGGCAGTGCCGTCGCGCCCGTGCCCGTCCGTGTCCGTCTCACCGCACGCGGCACGCAGGCGCGGACGCTGCATCGGCCCGGTCCCTGTCCTCCGTCCCCGTCACCGCCCGTCCGTGTCCTACTCCTCCTACGGCATCGCGATCGCGGCGCCCATAAATCGAAAGGCCCCGCGCGGCCGCGCCTCTTCACACCACACCACACCTCAACGCACGCACCCGCGCGCGGAATCGCCGGAGTCGGCAGTCGGCCTAATGGCACGTGCGCAGTGCGGACCAATCCAACACCCAGCGGGGATTTGAAGATTGATCGCTTTTGCTTCGCGTTTTCGTGTTTTTTTACAGATATATATAAATCCTCCAGCTACAACCTTTTTCTTTTTTACAAAAACATGGAACACAGATAGATAAATAAATTCTCTACGTATGTACACACACATCCTTTTCTTTAAAAAATCATGGAACACCACATAGCGCTATATTCGTCGTGCGGAGCACAATGTGTGCATGCTCCTGACTTGTCTCAAACATGCATGGTCCTCGCTCTTACCGGACGCGCATGCCTAACACATCGTGACACACATGTTTAAGCAAACTATATTACTGTACGATCCGTTTGAAAGGGAAAAACATGCCCGGGGTTAATTAGCTACTAGTACTGATGATATTGTATATAGTGTCTCAAAAAGAAGTTGGGAATAATCTTGCAAGTTGAAGGAAACCATCGTCTATCTATAATGATCACGCCGATATTATGAAAGCTAAACTGAAATTGTACCTGCATGCATGCTGTCCTCGCCGATCGAAAAGGAGATGATCGCCGACGATCGAGTACCGTGTTAACCACAACGTGCACCGCCCCCCTTCTCCGCGTGTTGCTAAAAACCCAAGACGCCGGCCGTGTACCACGGGTCCACGGCCCGCCCAGCCGCATTCCCGTCCGCGTCCACGCCCGTCTCACACGCCCAAATGACCAAACGCGGCCGGGCGTGTGCGTGGCACCCACACGCGACACGTATGGCTTATTATATTTAGTACATCCATTGCATAAGTATATTTTTTTATATATACATCATCAGCTAGCGCCTAGGGTCTGTTTGGATGCGAGGACGAGGAGGGATAGAATGGGATGGTCCCGGGACGACGCCCGTTTGGTTCGGAAGCAACCGGGGATAAGGACGTCCCACTAGCGAATATCCGCTCAACATCCGGGCTCACCTCGCCCCCAAAAATTGGGCGGACGGGGACATCCCCGGTGGGACGAGTGCTACCCACGCGAGAACAAACGGGAAGGAAGAAGAGCAGGGGCCTACCGGAGTTGAGAAGGGCCCCCGCCGTCACATGGGCCTGCTCGGCCGGCGGCGCCTCGCCGCGGCCCCATCGGAGGCGGGCGCGAGCAGCGGCCTCGCCGGCCAGCGCGGGCGAGCTCTGGCCTCGCCAGCAGGTGGGCTACCTCAACCGGCGACGCAGAAGAGGAACGGGGGCTCCATCGGAGGCGGGCGCGGGGCGCGGCGCAAGTCGCGAAGTCGTGACCATGCGGCGCGTCGGCGGAAGAGATAAGGGAAGACGAAGGAAAAAGAAAATAATGAAAAAACTATCAAATGGGCCCCATGTGTCATTGGTAAAAGAAGAAAAAAAATGAGAAGACATTGGCAAAGGGGCCCATCTGTCAGGTACCTGATTCCACTTGTTATGTCTCTAAACCAAATAAAAAATGGATCGATCCCGTCCCTTCTCAACCAAACAGAAAATAGATCTATCCCGTTCCAGAAATTAGAGTCAGGACCGTCCCATCACACCTTGACTCCCAACCAAACGCTACCTAACAGGCTAACCCAGTAGGGTTGCAGGCTCGCAGCCAGGATTAAGAACAAAATAGTTGAACCAAGAAGAGGCCAGAGTGTGCATGCACTGGACACATACACTACTCTATTTTAATCGAATGACTCAGGAATATATTAGTGAAACAACTTCTTTATGAATGCAAAAAAGACGCACGGAGCCGCACGGGTGCAAGTTGCTCCAAGTAAATAAATCAAGCGCTCTCTCTAAAAAAAGCATATAGGTCATGTCTGCTAAGGAACAATTTCCATGATAACCAGTAAGGCGCTGTTTTGTTTGGTACAATTCTACCAGTAGTTTCACGAGTTGTACTGAGTTTTTTTTTTTACCAAATACTTGTTTTTAAATAGCTTTATGGGTGACGATGTTTTTTCTGTTCTCATAAAGAGAAGTTGGGATAAAGCTGGAAAAATAGCATTACACACCTCTCTTGCAACCTTATATAAAATTATTGGCGATAAAAAGTATTTTGTCAAACAAGTTTTCTAATATAGTTTAGCTTCATCTAAAATGTTGCACGTGAAACTATTTTTCTTTAAAAAAAGCTTAATGATGTGCCAAACGGGCCAAAAAAATAGAGGAAAGCATGATTACACTAACCTCTATTATTCTAAATTGTCCTCTTATACCACTATTCTAAATAGAGGAAATCATTTTTAACTATTTTTTTTAAAATATGGCGTCTATGTAGAGAGAAACACGACTATAAAAGGCTATAGAAAAAATATATTATTTCGCTTCTACTTTTAATTTAGCAACAAACGATTTATAAATAAATTTTCCTATTTGTATCATTATTTATTGCCTCCACCGCACATCTCTCTCTCACTCCCTATCTTCTCTCTCTAAATTAAAGCAGCCAAGACTTGCACACAAGTTCAACGCTAGCTATCTCCATTGCAAGCTTGACTACCTCCTTCGTCCCCGCAGACTCCGGCCGATCACCATGTCTGGACCAGCAGCAGCAGCAGCAGCAGGAGGAGGCGGCGGCTATGGGGGGATCTACCAAGGGGACGACCCTTCTGCAACAGCTGACCAGCTCATCGACACAGCCTTCGACAACGACGACGGCGGCGGCTTCTTCTTCGAGCAGACGGCCGTCTCGCCGTGCGCCGGGGACGGCACGACGCCGTACGCGAGCATCGCCGACTACCTGCATGGCTTCCTGGACCCCGCGGGGCTGGCCGCGCACTACGGCAGCGACGACGCGCCGCCGCCGCCGCCTCCGTCGTGCGGCGCCAAATACGACGGTGTGGTGGCAGCGGTGAAGCAAGAAATGGTTGTCCAGCTGAGCGATAACCGCCGTGAAGACGACGTCGACGGTCAGCTGAGCGGCGCGGCGCCGCCCGTCACGCCGGCCAACTCATCGGTGCTTTCGTCGTCCAGTTGCGAGGCGGGAGCGGGTGCCGACGACGACGAGGAGCCGCCGCGCCGGTGGCGCGGCAAGAAAGAAAGGATCGAGGCAGAGGGGGAGCAGGAGGGAGAAGTAGAAGCTGATGATGCAGCCGATCGGAACTGCAAGTAAGTCTAGAATAATTAATTATAAATATGGGGTGCAAAACTACCTACACAATACACACTATATATGCTTAAATTATTTTTTTCTTTTTTTTGTGAACAAAATTAAATTTTTCGATGTGTTCATCTTCTTGTTCATTCATTATAGACATATAGTATAGTAATAACAAGCTTAGTTTATAGACATCAAGAATAAGGAAACTTTGCTTTCAAGTGTTAGATATTTTTCTTCTCAATTCTTTTTTGCTTAAATAACACAAAGATCCCACCACGTGTACGTATACTGGTGTGAAGTGTGAACACAAAGGGCTTAGGGTATGCTACCTAACTTGACCGACAAACAAGCTCTCAAAAACTCTTTAAACCGTCAATAAGCTCACTCTCGGCAATTTTTTGTTTATTTATTAAAAAAAAACATGATCCGACGAGTTGATGAGTCCTCTCTCACATATACAATTCATTTAGCATGGTCTCCAAAATTAATTTTTGGCTATCATTTTCTTACCTATGTACTCCGTATATAGAGTATACTAAAATTTGTAGATTTGATACGTTTTAGTTGTCTGAATTTTCATGCAACAATCTTTGATAACCAATTAGTACAATTAAAAAGACAATTAATTCATAAGAGATAACTTATACAAAAAACAACGACGGTAGCATCATGAGTCTAGTATAGTATACTTATCGCATCAGTAGCTTTTTTTTATAAAACCGATCAGACTTACAGTCGTTTGGCTTCTAGATAGACAAGAGTTCCTTTTATTTTATGGAGGGTGTATAAAGGAGTAGCTTTTTTATACGCAAACTATACCTATAACTCCATCAAGCTCTCCACCCTCCCTGGATAAACCAATTTTGAGTTCTCTTGAGCCAAACCTTTCGAAGTCTCACCGAATTTATATACAAGGGCATGAAAATTTATGAAATCAAATTCATATTATTAAATACACCAAAAATACATTTTTGTAGTGTGCTTTTTTAGTGTCATAAACAACTGTACTTTTTTTAAATCAAATTTATAGATAGTATTTTTTTTGTTCATTTCATTCGTCCTGAGGGTCCTATTCATGAGGTTCCGATCCTGATGACGACTTTGCAGATGGTATGTACTAGTACTAGTTCCATGGGCCAATTTGTGGTCAGCTGCATTCCTCTCCTCCCCTAGTCCCCCTTGTTCCTTGCACCTTGCCGTATCTTAAGTACTCTGTAGTTGAGAGTACGACCTGCAGCTACCCTGTACTTATGTGTACGCTTAACGTGCTACAGCATCTAAAATTCAAACTGTCCATCATATAAACACAGCCTCCCATTCATATTACATTCAGGAGGAGCAGCAAGAAGACGAGAGGCGAGAAGAAGGCGCGAGAGCCCCGTGTGGCGTTCATGACCAAGAGCGAGGTCGATCACCTCGAGGACGGCTACCGCTGGCGCAAGTACGGCCAGAAGGCCGTCAAGAACAGCACCTACCCAAGGTAAATATCGTCTCTATCTCTAGTTCTCTACTAGCTTTAGTCAAACGACATGCGTCGCACAATTCCTTGTTTTCTCTGTTCAAACAAAACTTACGACCCAGACCAACCTGTCATGACCATGAACCACGTGCTTGTATAGACTGTAGTATATCGTCGTCGCATGTGCAACATCAAAAGCTAGCTACACACAGTTAGTACAGTATGAAAACGCAATGCACCATGTATTAAAAAAACTGGTGCACACACTTATTACAGTACTTACAAAGCAGCTGCACGCTGTTCATGCACGTTCATCATCGATGATCAGCAACACAATGCATGCATGCAGGAGCTACTACCGGTGCACGGCGGCGCGGTGCGGGGTGAAGAAGCGGGTGGAGCGGTCGCAGCAGGACCCGTCCACGGTGATCACCACCTACGAGGGGCAGCACACGCACCCGAGCCCCGTCGCCGTCGGACTCCTCAGGGGCGGCTCGTCCTCGGCGCCACCGCTGCAGCAGAGACTTGTTGCCGGCGGCTTCTTCCGCCCCGACCTCCTCGACGACTACGCTGGCGGCGGCGCGCGCACGCCGGGCACCAGCTTCCTTCCGCTTCTTCCTCCCAGTGGCATTAATGGTGGTGGTGGTGGCCTGCTGCACCCCACGATGCGGCGGCTTCTCCATGAGCCGCACCGAGGTAGTTCTTCGCAGCTGGCCGCCGTCGACGCATATGGCAGCGTGCTGGACTTCACTCCTTCCATTTCGCGATGAGCAATGGCCAATGAGCTAGCCGCTAGCTAGTGTAACATATATATTTGTCACTTGAGTCGAATTCTAAACTATGTATTGGAATCAAAGCGTTTGCTTACAAAACGAAGTCGGTCTCTTGCAAAAGTTGCGCCGGTGATCTTTTGGTTCGTGTTGGATTGGATCTTGGCGCGGACCCAAGCCAAGACCTTTTTGCTTGACCGTCATTAGCAACACGATCGAGATCGATCGCTTCTTTTCACTTACTCCAGTCAAAACTGAACCTTCGGTCGCTTCATTACCCTCGTGCAATTGGTACCGGCAGTTGGTAAATGTAAAACCAGCGAGAATTTTGGATGAAATTTCGTTATCTACGTCAACGTTCTTCCTCGTGCGCCAGCGCAACGACATAAACATCAGCATCGGTGTTCAATACTATGACCACGCGAGAGTACGAAGACTAACCTTGCCGAGTGAATCATCACAGGGACAGTGACTAAGCACTCAAAACTGACTACACTACACTCTACACTAGCGACGAGCCCCACGATCCGAAGTCTTGATCCAATTCCCAACCGGACTAGCTCATCAGCTCAGTCAGTCGGCATGGCGTCGCCTGACCCCCTCGTCGTCCTCGTGTTCCTGGTCGTCGTCGCGCTCTCAGCTGCAGCGGGGGCGCCAGTTGTGTTCCCCAAGGAAGCCATGCCGACCAAGTCCGGCTACCTCCCCATCCCGCCGGCCGCCACGCCACTCCTTCTCTGGCTGCAGGGCGGGCCGGGCTGCTCCAGCCTCCTGGGCAACTTCTTCGAGCTGGGCCCCTACTTCGTGAACCCCGACGGCGAGACCCTGTCGCGCAATCCCTTCGCGTGGAACCGCCGCTTCGGCCTCCTCTTCATCGACAGCCCGCTCGGCACCGGCTTCAGCGCGGCGCCGTCCGCGGCCGACATCCCCACCAAACAGTCGGTGGTCGCCGCGCACATCCTCGCCGCGCTGCAGTCCTTCTACGCCCTGGACCCTCCCCTCCGCGCGCGGCCCTTCTTCCTCACGGGCGAGAGCTACGCGGGCAAGTACGTCCCGGCGGCGGGCGCGCACATCCTGGACGCGAACGCGGCGCTCCCGGAGGCGCAGCGCGTGAACCTCCGCGGCGCCGCCATCGGCAACGGGGCGACGCACCCGGTGGCGCAGGTGGCGACGCACGCGGCCACGGCCTACTTCCTGGGCCTCGTGAACGCGCGGCAGAAGCGGGAGCTCGAGGCGCTGCAGTCCGCGGCGGTGTCGCTGACGGTGGCGGAGCGGTGGGCCGCGGCGGCGGACGCGCGGGACAAGGTGCTGTCGCGGCTGCAGAACATGACGGGGCTGGCGACGATGTACGACTACGCGAAGCAGCGGGACTACGCGACGGGCCCCGTGGGGGAGTTCCTGAACCGCGCCGAGGCCAAGGCGGCGCTGGGCGCGCGCGGGGACGTGGCGTGGGAGCAGTGCAGCGACGCCGTGTGGGCGGCGATGCAGGGCGACGTCATGCGCAGCGTGCTGCCGCAGGTGGAGTCGCTGCTGCGGCGGAGCACGACCCGTGTGCTGCTGTACCAGGGCGTCCGCGACCTCTTCGACGGCGTCGTGTCCACGGAAGCATGGCTCGCCGGCGTGCGCTGGGACGGCCTGCGCGCGTTCCAGGACGCCCAGCGCGCCGTGTGGCGGACGGAGGGCGGGGAGCTCGCGGGGTACGTGCAGCGGTCGGGCGCGCTGGCGCACGTCGTGGTGTACGGGGCAGGGCACCTGGCGCCGGCGGACAATGGCCGCGCGGCGCAGGAGATGATCGAGGGATGGGTGCTCGGGACGGGGATGTTCGGGTCCGGCAGCTGATCGAGGTGGTGGCAACGGCAGGAGGCGCGCAGCCTGACGCCGCCGGTGTCGAATATGAGAGCGGCGGGGGCGGACTTGATCTTCACTCGTGATGATGTGGCCCAACGCCAAATGTGTAGCCCAATATAGGATTCTACTGAGATGAATGAATTGTTGGATCTCTGTGTTTACTATTTTCAGTGAAAAGAAAAGATACTGCTCCATGCTTCGTGAAAACCGCTGCCTGGACGGTCCTGGGGGATAAGAGCATTTTATTAATCTCATCACAGTTGGCGCCGACAGTATTTTGGTGGCTCAGGTCAGGCCTGGGCCACCACGGGATGGAAATGGAATGGAAATGGAAGATTTCCAGTTCTAGCTACTGGCGGCAAGCAGTCAGCCAGTCACGCTCGCTGTGACGACTGACGAAGCACGACCACCGTTGCTGCCGACCACCGTTGCTGCCGGCCAGTCGGCGTCAGGCCGGCACGTGTCGCTTTCCCCGACGAGTGTCTGCAGATAGGACAAGAGCGAGGTGGCAGCCACGACGTTGACGCTGATAGTGACGCCATATCTTGGTAAGCACTGACCCGATCGGTGAAAATGACGTCGGCTTGCTCTCTCGTCAATTCGCCCTCTCAATGCACTTACGCACTGCACTGTCCGCACTTATGCACTGCACTGTCCGCACGTTGCTCTACTAGCTACGGACTAGACGGTCTAGCGCTGTGGCGAGTCCGCTCCGAGAAATGACCTAGGAGATTTATACTTATTTTTAGTTACGAACATCGACATTCATGTTTCGAGCAAAAGTTACAGAACAACCGATAAAGATCAAAACGCTACCTTTTAATAATGAAATTACCAATAAAACATGTTTGAATGGAGAAATAAAGTACAAAAACCTGGCAATTTGATTTGTAAATCAAATAGAAGCCTTGAATGAAGAATGTAAAAAGGACATCTTGACATAACTCATCTTTCATGTATTGGCAGTGAGAGGGCCATGAGGCAAGACCTACAAGTGGAAACCATAGCTTGGACTGGATAGCGGTATAGTTATTTGAACCGAACTGGACTGGTGGTCTGATCGGTAAAAGACCAAATCAAAGCCTCAGCTGGTCCGCTTCATCTTATAAGGCCAATAAGCAATCGAACACGTATAAAACCGTTGAACCGATGATTTTTTTCATAGAAACCGGTATAAAACTGGGTAATGAACTAGTGAAAAAAACAGACAGTCTGGAGCTGTGCATGGGATTGCAACATGAAATAGGGAAGAAGAGAGAATATGAGGGAAAATCATGTGGGGGGGGGGAGGGTGGGGAGGGAATGGATCCCTAGTCCCTGGGCTCCGAGAGCAAGATCTCCACCCCTGAGCCATGCCTTTGCTTGTGTTTCTACTCAATTACTTGTTCTATTTGAATCGGATTAAACCGGTAGTTCGGCCGGTTGGACCAATCAAACTGTGAACCGAGCTCTTGAGCAGTTCGATGTTCGATTCGGTCCTAATAACTATGGATACCGCATGGAGACACGGAGTCGGGTGTCACGAAATCGAGTGGTTGCCGCCGTATCACTCCTAGGCTGGCGACTATTGGGCCATAGACGGCCGCGGGCCAACCGGCTAGTAAACTGAAGCCCACAGAATGATGTCTGCGCTCCTAACTCGCCATGTCCGTGCACCGCGTAGGGCGTCCGCCGTCTTTAGCTTCGCGTCCAGCCTTCGTCGACGGCGTCGTCCTCACTTCCTGGGGGGTGGGGTATGGAACCAGTTCGAAGGGACCTAGGACGACCGCCCTAGCTCGCCCTAGTGGTGGCTCTGCCTCTGGAGGTGGATGTGGCCGTGCATTTGCGAGTGCATTGCGTGTCATGGACAATTGGCTACGGTTTCAATTTAAACTTTGGGCGCATTCTGTGCTCGAACCTAAAACCGATCCTTCCAGTTCGTTTGCACTACGATGCAAAAAGTGTGGAAAAAAGGATGACTTTATCTTTGTCTGGAGGACAGATGGCATCTGCAAAGCAAGCAAGATGGTTGATCGTTTGAAAAAAAAACCATTTTCATGGTAATCAATACTAAAGGATTTCTACCAAATGATGCTAGACCGGTTGGTCGAGCACTCCAGAGGTACCCCTCAGGCCGAGGTAGACCGGCTGTGTTCGAACCCCCATAGGGGCGGATTTCATGCAGGTGAAGAGACAGGTCAGGCGAGGTTCGGAGATTTTTTTCAATCTGCGTGAGATCCTCTTAATCGAAATACCCGGCAACTTTCTAGCCGCAACGAATCGAGTTTTTATAATAAAGGATTTCTTTCTTTTTGTCTATGAGAGATAAAAAAAGATTTGTGTGCAGCACACTCCACTTCTTCAAACAACGAGGCCGACGGTCTAGCAGCACGGAGCAGGCACCCGGTATCACACCCCTAGCTTTGGTAGCCAGTTAGCCACTCGTCCGCTCCCGCATCTCCTTCTCCACTCCTCGATCTACCTCCGCCACCACCCCCGCTCCCCTTCTCTGGTAGCCAAATCTACACCCTCGCCCTCGAAGCAACTTGTTTTGGCTTTCTTTTACTCACTTCCTACCCCATTTGCTCATCTTCTTCCCCATTTTTATTCATCTCCTTTGTAATATCAAGCGGTGATCTTTGGTTCTGGTTTCTGCCCTGAGTGTTGGTGCTTCTTCTACTTGCTCCTCCTGCTTAAAAGCCGGCACAGCTGAAACGGTGACACTGTCGACCAATGCGAACTAGTGTGACAATAGCTTCCACATTTTAAAGCGGTGGAATCAGCACAAAAATTTGCATATCATGTCCTTTCCACCTTAGCTAAGGTTGTTATGATTGTACCTATTTCTGCTGTTTCTGCCGTTGGGCGATTGCTCCGGTTCCACCTAGGCTCTGTTTGGAAGCAGCAACTAAAGTTTAGCTGGCTAGTTTTAGCTGTTGTGCATCCAAACACTCAGCTAATTAGCAACTAAAAGGTCTCTCAACTAATAAAAAGCAGCTAATCCTATTAGCCGGTCCAACCCAGCTAATCCAATTAGCTAACTAAACTTTAGCTGGGGTGCTTCCAAACAGGGCCCTAGAAGTGGGCTGTTGGAAGTTGGAACAGAAGAACAATTACTGGCAATGGCACAGCGGGACACGAGGCTTTCATGTGGCTTACTTACCGTGCCTGACAGCCGCTGCTCCAAAGCGACGGTTGCCGGCTTGCCGACGCAGACAACGGTGACAAGAAGCAACGGCCGGCATGGCCAAGCCACCTTGCCGGCGAGGATGTCCGTCCGCCATCGGAGCAGGGCGTAAAGCACCACAGATCGGTGGAGGCGAGCGTCATGATGGAGTAGCGAGATCAGAGGAGAGGAAGGAAAAAACAGAGCACAAACAGAGATGGACGCTTCAAAATACTGTAGACGTCAGACGAAGTTTCGGAGGAATTACATTACATTTTTTCGATTCCAATTATAAACAGTCAGTGAAAGTATCCCCATTTTATTCGCATTTCGATCGGTATCACTCGATAAACACAACATCAAATCCGTCCAACAACATTCCATGTCGCGCAGTCATCAGCGTGGACAAATCCCCCCGTGCCTGCCTGGGGTGCTCGGGCAGCCATCATGCGGCGTTCCGGACGCCGTCGCCGTCGCCACCGCGGCCGCCGAACGGCCCGGTCTCGAGCACCCAGCCCTCGATCATCTCCTGCGCCGCGCGGCCGTTGTCCGCCGGCACCAGGTGCCCTGCCCCGTACACCACGACGTGCGCCAGCGCGCCATGCCGCTGCACGTAGCCCGCGAGGTCCCCGTCCTCCGTCCGCCACACGGCGCGCTGGGCGTCCAGGAACGCGCGCAGGCCGTCCCAGCGCACCCCGGCGAGCCACGCCTCGGTGGAGACGACGCCGTCCCGGAGGTCGCGGACGCCCTGGTACAGCAGCACGCGGTTGCGCCGCAGCAGCGACTCCGCCTGCGGCAGCACGCTGCGCATCACGTCGGCGTGCATCGCCGCGCCCACGGCGTCGCTGCACTCCTCCCACGCCACGTCCTCGCGCGCGCCCAGCGCCGCCTTGGCCTCGGCGCGGTTCAGGAACTTCCCCACGGGGCCCGACGCGTAGCCCCGCTGCTTCGCGTAGTCGTACAGCGTCGCCAGCCCCGTCATGTTCTGCAGCCGCGACAGCACCTTCCCCCTCGCGTTCGACGCCGCCACCCACCGCTCCGCCACCGTCAGCGACACCGCCTCGGACTGCAGCGCCTCCAGCTCCCGCTTCTGCCGCGCGTTCACGAGGCCCAGGAAGTAGGCCGTGTCCGCGTGCGTCGCCACCTGCGCCACCGGGTGCGTCAGCCCGTTGCCGATGGCGACGCCGCGGAGGTTCACGCGCTGCGCCTCCGGAAGCGCCGCGTTGGCGTCCAGGATGTGCGCGCCCGCCGCGGGGACGTACTTCCCGCGTAGCTCTCGCCCGTGAGGAAGAAGGGCCGCGCGCGGAGGGGAGGGTCCAGGGCGTAGAAGGACTGCAGCGCGGCGAGGATGTGCGCGGCGACCACGGACTGGTTGGTGGGGATGTCGGCCGGAGACGGCGCCGCGCTGAAGCCGGTGCCGAGCGGGCTGTCGATGAAGAGGAGACCGAAGCGGCGGTTCCACGCGAAGGGGTTGCGCGAGAGGGTCTCGCCGTCGGGGTTCACGAAGTAGGGGCCCAGCTCGAAGAAGTTGCCCAGGAGGCTGGAGCAGCCCGGCCCGCCCTGCAGCCACAGGAGCAGCGGCGTGGAGGCCGGCGGCGTGACCGGGTCCGTGGCCTCGTAGTAGGCGAAGAAGAGGGAGGCGTTGGCCGGCGGGATGGGGAGGTAGCCGGACTTGGTCGGGAGCGCCTCTTTCGGGAACACCGCTGCTGCCTCCGCCGCGGGAGCAGCCAAGAGTGGGACAGCGGCAGCGAGGAGGATCAGGATGAGGCGAGCAAGCGGCGGAGCCATGGGGCTGGCGGAGCTGAGCTATGCACGCTGGCCGCCGGCAGCCGGTGAGTAGGGTTGGGATTGGATTGTGGGATGTGGCGTGGCAGTGTCACATCGGTGCGGGAAGCGAGTGTCCGACTCATCGTGGAACATACGGAGTACTTCGTCGTCACATCTACTGGCGTACGTAATCGGCAGGGAGTGGAGTGCCTGCAACGGCTGGAGCTGCAATGACTTTCTGAATACATCTTTGGCTGTGTTTAGTTGAGTAAAAATAAGAAAAAAGTGCACTCTAGCACTTTCATTTGTATTTGACAACTTTTGTCTAATCATGACTCAAGTAGACTTAAAAGATTCATCTCGAGATAGACAAGCAAAAAGTATAAACATGCAATAGGTGCTACTTCATTTAGTGCTCCATGCAGACTGAAAATACAATCGATGTGATGGGAAGAGAGAGGGAAAATTTTCAAACTAAACGGAGCCTTTCTCTCTCTCTTTTTTCATGCATATCAGTGAACTTTAGGCTTTAGCTGACAGCGACGCAAGCAAAAGTTACAGAAATGTTGCAACGTAGCACCAACAATGTATATGGACTACTTGGGCTAAAAATGTGCGCCCTGTGTCAGGTGGTCGTAGCTATGTCGATTGGCACAATGTGAAGCGTTTAGATAAGATTAAAATATTATTGTCCATCCCAACTTCTCAGACTTATTGTGACACGAGAGGGAGGGAAAAGCTACGGCAACAGAAAAGGCAGAGAAGTTAATATTTCTTTATTGCTTATGGGCCGGCTACATGCTTATGGGTATCTGATGGTATAGACTGCTCTATGGACTGGTTGTACAATGTTTCAGGTAGTCAGTAAGAAATTTTTTATTGCCTATGGACTGCTTTATGGACACATTGTGGTTGCTCTAAAACTGGCTCTGTTCGCTTCAACTAAAAAGCACATATTTTTCAGCTCTAGGAATAGTATTTTCCCTCACAACAAATCAGCTCAGCTTTTCAGCTGAAATGAACAGAGCCTAACATGTGAAAGAGCTCCAATATGGTAAATGTTTAAATATCAAGGATAAAAAAAGGGCATGGTCTCTACTCAAGCTGGACACACAACCTTAACTTCCATTTCCTCTTTTTGCAATCTTTCAACTCACGTACGTATGTGCACTTATATGCAGTATTTAGTAATTTCTCCAATCAGTAGCTTACACACAACAATTTCACACACAACATTCAAATTTCCATTTCTTTTTTTATTATATCCTTTCATCCCACGTATATGAACAATTGGATAAACAGATTTGACATAGATTGCAACATGCAGTGGAGTTGAACAAGTTTCTGAACACTATTGTAGAACAGTTGCATAAGAAAACAAGGAGAAGATAGTAATATTGACATGTGCTGCCAATGAACTAAAAAAAAATTTACACTTGCAAAAGCTCAAAATTCAAGCCTTGGATATGCACTGCCAGTTGATATTGGTCAACATCAACTTTTCGAATTCTACACCAGCAAATGCTCAAATCTGGGCCCTTCTTTTATAAGGAATTTCAGCCTCAGATACAAGCCTTTCTTCAGCATTAGATATGCATTGCCAGTAAATCAACAACCCATCTTGGAGCGTCAGTAGGGACAATCCCGTTCGTTCTAATACAATATAGCAGCAAATATAGGGCCAAATGAGTTCACCAAGCTATTTCACTGCAACATGAAAATTTCATCACATCCCCGGCATCAACGAAAGAAACAGATCATGGATAAACTAAAATGAAGCAAAATCCATAGATGATTATGCCAAATGTGTGCATCCAACCAAAGAAAATTGTTACAGTTCAGTTCGCATACAAGAAGTCAAATACTCAAAAATACACGAGCAGTAGCGGCATGACAATACGACTAAATCAATCTAACTGCGATACAGGTAAGCATGCAAAGTGAAACTCGATCGCAGCCACATGCAACCAGAGATCACTGAGCCATTCATTTCTTCAATGCCTGCCTCGGGTTCTCGCCCTGCTTGCCTCTTCTGGGGTTGACGGGAACAGCTCCACGTACCTCGTCCCGATGGTCATCTTGTCCTTGCACATGGCTGTCTTTGCAACTTCAGCTGTTGGAAACTCAACAAAGGCTTCACCAGTGGCCTTCCCATCCGAGCGCAATGCAATATGCACATTCTCCTCTGTCAACTCGTACTCCAGGAAGAACTTGATGATGTCCTCAGTGGTGGCAGAGTAGGGAAGCCCACGGAGCTTCAGCACCTCAGTGTACTCCATGCTGCCCTTGTCTTCAGCCGGCTTCTTAGGCCTCGGAGGAGGTGGGGAGCGGCGATACTCTGACTCAAAGTAACCACCCTGGTTCACCTCGTTGGCTATTGCACAGTAGTACTCCTGCTTCTTGCATCTAAACACCTCAACATACCTCCGGCCCATGTTCTGCCTGTTGCGATGCAGTGCAAATTCTGCTTGCATAGCTGTTGGAAAGACCACAAAGGCCTCACCGGTAAAGCGACCATTCTTGTTAACCAGGAGACAGTCCACTATGTCCAGACCCACAAAGAACTTGCAGATGTCAATGTCATTGCAATCAAAAGGTAGGCCTCGCAGCCGGACACCTGGAAAGCTCTGGATGCCAGTGCTAGCCCCTGCACCAGCTAAGTTGCTGCTAAAGGGCTGGTATAACCCGCCGCTGGCACCACCAGCGTTGCTTCCCATAGCCCCAAAATAGGGAGCACCTGGTTCCAGCATCCTGGCCCTCTTTGAGACATCCAATGGACTCCCTGCGTTCACTGCGAAGTAGGGATTCGATTCCATCATCATTCGTGGCCTCTTTGATCCCTCGTACCCATCCGAAACCCCCCAGCCTCCCATCATTGCCCTTCAGATAATCAAGTCCCAAAAAGAGAAAAGAAAAGGAGAATAACCCCCCATCTCTCAATCCCGAATTCAAATAATAACCCAAATATAAATATAACTGTGCAGAAAAGAAAGAACAGATTTGACAGGAAGAATGATATGTAGTACTAAACAAGTTGCACGGATAAGTGAAATTTTAATCCCAATAAAACAATTTTTTGCAACATATAAGCGAAGCCTGTTTTTTTTTTTAAACCTGTGCCTAGAGATTTTCTCTGAACATTTAAACAGCAATGTTTCAGCACGTCCAAATAACGATTCTAGCTCTGGTTGTTTGATTGTTTTACACCAAGTACACAAGCACACATGAACAGATTTAGAGCTTAATTTAGAGGTGGAACCTTATCCCGTAGATGAAATTTGAGCTGTGTAATGAAGCTGAATTAAGAGTTGATATCATGAAACTAGCTTCTGCTAGATCACGGGTTTCGGACAAGATGGCTAGAACTCAGGCACAGGGACAAAACTATTTCGAGCACCACAACCTAGCGCACAGAATTACAACAAAACTATTTCAAGAATCACAACCTAGCGCACATAATTATAACAGGGGTAAAATTATTTAAGAATCACAACATAGCGCACGTAACTATAACAGGGGTAAACTATTTCCGCCCAATAATCTCCCATTAGTTGCTATACGAGGGTTCACGAATTGAACAGCCTAAAATCCCACCCACCAGCTATCTGGCCTCTACCATGGTTATGGTGACTACACGGATCACCTAAAGGACATGGGTTTACACATGAACAACTGATAACTGCTTTAATTAGAATCAGATCCGAATACACAGATAGCTTAGATTAGGGTTTGAGTACTCGGTTTTCGTACAGCAGGAAGGAAGGGAAGAAAACAGGAGGGCATACCGCATACCTGAAGAGTGGTATTCGCCGGCGAAGGGGGGCGCGACGAGACCTGGCGCCTTTCGTACGGCGGCGGTCGCCTAGTCGCCGCCACAAGAGGAAGCGCACGCGGGGAGGACGAGAAGGCAGGGTGGGAGGGGCCGTAAACGGTCCAGGCTCCAGGAGGGGAGTGGCAGATGAGGCGCACGCGGCTCGTCTGTCGTCTGTCGTCTCGCCGCGCGGGCCGTAGCCCAGCCCAACTAGAGATTGGCCCGAGGGCCCATAAAGCCCGCGAGCGGCGAGTCCCCCCAAACCGCGGCCTTTGAGAAGGGCGGCTGGCTCCTCTTTCATACTCCTGAGTCCTGACCGCAGCGGCAGCCCGGCGACCTCTTCTCCGCCACCGCACCGGCCGCCGGCGGATTCAGATGAACACGTCCCCATCCAGATCCAGGTACGCTTCGACCGCATCTGCACCTCTCTCCCCCACTTCCTCCCGCCATAGAATATTCCGGTTGATGCGATGCGAGCCCCCTGACCCTGAACCCTAGTATTAATCTATCTCCGGGACCCGAAGCGTTCCATACTGCTGCTTCGTTCGTTAGGTTTGTTTGCTGCGTGGTGGGAGTCGACAACTGTAGGTTGATTTATCCGCCGGAACCCGCGTTACGGCAAATCCGCCGCTGGTGGTGTTCCAAATAGTCGCCCCGCGCGATTCATCCTGTAAGATAAGGAGTACTCGTGGCAAATTATTGGACACAGGAACATCCTGTGAGGTTTTGTGCTGCGTAGAATTGTTGTGTACCAGTTGATTAGTTAGCAGAATATTAGTTGATTCCTAGTAATCTGAGTATTCCTATTGAAAGATATTCGTCTAGAAAATTGAGGACATAATATTGCCATTCATTGTACTCTATTACCAACAGCAAATACCTTTTTGTGATCCTGAGTTGTAGTATCAGGGTAAACAGCATAGACATTTTTCTTTGCCTTCCACTTGAGCTGGTGAAAAAGCTCTGTTGGGTTCTGTCACCATGACTTTAGTGAGTTCTAGGAACAAACTGTTGAACTGTAAAACAAACAAATATCATCTTAGGAAATTTAGCTAGAGTTGCTGAAACTTGCCACCTAAGTGTTCAGAGAAAAATCCCCAGTAATTGCTAAAAATTGCCTTTACTTATATGTTGACAACAATTACATTATTGGGACATAAATTTCTCTGTGCTGTTGCCTAATGCTAAAGCTTGTTTAGTGTCCTTTCTGTCTATTCTATTATTTCGTTCCTGCACACTTATCTTTACATTTGGGTTATTATTTGAATCTGGGATTGAGAGATGGGGGGTTGTTCTCCTTTCTTTTCTCTTTTTGGGACTCGATTATCTGAAGGGCAATGATGGGAGGCTGGGGGGTTTCGGATGGGTACGAGGGATCAAAGAGGACACGAATGATGATGGAATCGAATCCCTACTTCGCAGTGAACGCAGGGAGTCCATTGGATGTCTCAAAGAGGTCCAGGATGATGGAACCTGGTGCTCCCTATTTTGGGGCTATGGCAAGCAACGCTGGTGGTGCCAGCGGCGGCTTCTACCAGCCCTTTAACAGCAACTTAGCTGGTGCAGGGGTTAGCACTGGTATCCAAAGCTTTCCAGGTGTCCGGCTGCGAGGCCTCCCTTTTGATTGCAACGACATTGACATCTGCAAGTTCTTCGTGGGGCTGGACATAGTGGACTGCCTCCTGGTTAACAAGAATGGGCGCTTTACCGGCGAGGCTTTTGTGGTCTTCCCAACAGCCATGCAAGCAGAGTTTGCGCTGCATCGCAACAGGCAGAACATGGGCCGGAGGTATGTTGAGGTGTTTAGATGCAAGAAGCAGGAATATTACTGCGCAATAGCCAACGAGGTGAACCAGGGTGGTTACTTTGAGCCGGAGTATCGCCGCTCCCCACCTCCTCCGAGGCCTAAGAAGCCGTCTGAAGATAAGGGCAGCATGGAGTATACAGAGGTTCTGAAGCTCCGTGGGCTTCCCTACTCTGCCACCACTGAGGACATCATCAAGTTCTTCCTGGAGTACGAGTTGGCAGAGGAGAATGTGCATATTGCGTTGCGCTCGGATGGGAAGGCCACTGGTGAAGCCTTTGTTGAGTTTCCAACAGCTGAAGTTGCAAAGACAGCCATGTGCAAGGATAAGATGACCATTGGGACGAGGTACGTGGAGCTGTTCCCATCGACCCCGGAGGAGGCCAGCAGGGCGAAATCTCGAGGCAGGCATTGAAGACATTATTATTTGAAAGTTTCATTGATCTCTGTATGCATGCGGTTGCGTTCAAGTTTTGCTTTCAGTTGGCATGCTTGCCTGTATCACTGTTAGGTGGTGTTAGTCTGAGTCGTCATGTTTTGCTACTGATCGGCAGTGACTTGTTATATCTGAACTGGATTGTAACAGTTGTCCTTTGTTGGATGCACTTGTATGGCATATAATCGTTGATCAATTTGGCTTCATTCCAATTTGAGTTTATATCCATGGTCCAAATTGGTAGCAAATGTTCCTCGGGTAGTGTTTCTTTTGGTCGTGCTGGTGATGCTGCGCTTACGAAGAGGTGATTATTATGTTGCTGCTGCATTGTATTGGAATGAAATGAGATTGGGGTTATACCAATAACAATAAGTTCATCTGATGTCCGTCTACTGTACTCACTGATTATACTCCGTTTGGTCAAAACATGTCATCCCTCGGTTCCTAATGATAAGTCAATTTGACTTTTCTAGGTGCATAGGGACAACAGAAAAAACTATATATATTAGAACTAGAAAAAGTTAAACAACTTATAATTTAGAAATATGAGATTTTTATCTATGACGATCTTCGAATATGGGCGGATCTAAGTTCATGGCATTGGGTGCAGTCGCACCTACAGAAAAATAGAATTTATAGTGATTAGTGTTAAATTTCCACTATAATCGCACTCATACGTCAAAAATCTTCGCACCCATTGAAGGAGCGCATCCCTCTCGGATTTGCTCTAGCTCCGCCGCTGCTTCGATCAAACCTTAATCAAAAACTGAAGTAAACAATAACTACTATTCATGTTCAGCCTGTTTATCTCTCCTAACAGGGCCTGTGATCTCATTAGCTACTATACCATGTGATATTATTTGGTTAGTATAAATATTGTAATATTTGAGAACGATCATATACATTGTGTAGTTGTGAGAAAATATCCATGAGATGTTTTTTGCGGTATACTTTTGGTTGTTCAAGTAATATTGGCATTCAATTCTCTTCGTCTCTTCTCTTTTTACGTGGATTTTTTCTTTTCCCTTATGCCTTGTTCTATCTTTTATTATTTTTCCTATTTTTATATATTATGTTATTTATCTATTTATAGATATTTCATAGGTTTTCTCATATACTTTTCCTCTATTTCATGGATATTATAATACTATTGATATGAGTGTATATTTTTTTTATCCTAAATTTGAAATACTATTCTTCTTAATTTAGAACATTTGTTTTATGATGACGGAACATAGTATCATGGAACACGTGGCTCTTCCGAGCGGCGGGCAAGCGTGCTGGCCCAATGAGCCGGCGCCGAAGATTTAATCCTGATCGGCACCTGACTCGTTGCCGATCCGGTCAGTGCATAGACTCCCCCCTCCAGGTTCTAGGATGACACCAGTGTAAACGGCTGCGCCACGCACTCAAAAAATGCAACAATTTGACTGATTTTGTTTTTTGAATACGAAGAGACCCCATTTCCGTTAGAAGATTAACGACAGTATAGAGTTAAGAAGATTTTAGAGTTCAGACAGAAACTAAGTACTATTTAACGTCTAACGCAATATATAAACGCTCTGGCTCAGAGCCTAGATTACGCTAACAGAAACATAACATGATTGTTCTAACACCAGACAGTTCCAAAAGTTTACAGACATTTCACAGTTATCAAAGTATCTAAGAAAGAACGCCCAAGCTTGAGGCACAGACAACCCGTTGGATTTGACTGATGATATTAGCAAAGCACCATCCCCAGACTCATGCAGATGTATTTCCTGCATCATCTAAAGGTCACCATCCTTCAGCCTTTTGGAATAACATCCTCTTGCTTCTGGCGCTTCAGGATCTTCTCTACAACTTGCAGCATCGTGTTCATTCCAGCAATGAGCTGATCCCTGTCCATTTCCGCATGTAAACCTATCCAATAGCGCATAACGGCATAAGTGCACACAAATGACACATAGTTTCTAAAGGACTGCTGATAACTTTTTTTTTTTTAACAGGCCTTACGAGCTTTACAAATAGCCCAACAAATAGCAGCCACTCCCCAAACATGACATTTGTTGTGAAAAGGTCTAGCCACTTTTCACACCAATGCCAACATTGTCGTAAATTTTGAGAAATATTGTTGGCCCCGAAACATTTGCCACCACAGCCCAAATTGTCCTGGCTAAATAACACTGAAAGAACAAGTGTGAGTTGCAAAAATAACATGCAGGATCACCTCTCCAATTTCTCCTAATGACATTGTCTTTATGTAGAATTGTCTCATTTGTCATTAACCACATGAAAAACTTAATCTTGGCTGGTACTTTTCCTTTCCAGATCCTTTTATGATAAATCCCTGCATCATTCTTTGTCAGACTGTTGTATAAAGATTTAACTGAGAATTTCTGATTTTTTTTTCAAGCAACCAGATTACTTTATTTTGTTCATTTCCAAAAGAAAAGGTCAGCACGTCATTTCAAATCTGTTCCCAAGTATATTTCAACTCATCAGGTAACCATCTTCTAAAAGTAATTAGTGTTCATTCCTAACCTTCTGAACAGAAACATCCTTGCATTCACAGATTGAAATAAAATTGGAGTTATGTCACAAAGAGGTCTACCAAAAAGCCACTTATAATTTGATAGAAAAATTACTATACAATAATAAATGCAGAGTTTAGATTTTGACGCTCCGATTACCCCAAAATCTGGGTGTGTTCGACAGCGCTAAAGCTACGGCTACTGCAGCTGACTGCTGATGCTACCAAGATGTACGGACAGGGAAAGAAGTCGCAGCTGCAGGGAACTGTATTAGAATTCTGAAGAAAAGAAGAGGCTGCATTTATATTTCCTTATACGGACAGGAAAAGTGCAGTATAGATGTCGTTGATGTCCCTACAGGAGTGGTAGCAATTGTTGCAGAGCAGGTGCTTCTGATTCTGTACACAAGAGCAGTACCTGGAGAAGTGGTTGCTATAACAACGACCGCAGCAGCAATCATTCGAGCGGGCTGACTCACTGTAACATGCCCCTGTCAAGTGTCAACACCAGGCAGCAACTATATGCAGTAAACCGTAACCTCCACTCAAGGCACCGCTTGTTGACGGCTACAACCTGCCTAACTGTATCTGCATGCAATGGAAATGGTCCCTCATATCATATAGCTAGCTGCACCCTGTGCCACTGGGTAGCCAACATATGCTTACGAGCAACTTCTTCGCAAATCGATGTCCAACTATCTTCAACTGCAAATAAAGGATCTCAATGAGTTGTACTGGTACAACCGTAGTCATGAGAAATGGATGCTACATGG
Source organism: Eremochloa ophiuroides (assembly GCA_038502445.1). Taxonomy (NCBI): domain Eukaryota; kingdom Viridiplantae; phylum Streptophyta; class Magnoliopsida; order Poales; family Poaceae; genus Eremochloa; species Eremochloa ophiuroides. The sequence goes on along the minus strand of JAHLJS010000008.1, from coordinate 70,340,530 downwards.
GGATATGAATACCAAATTTTTTCATAGCTATGCCAATGGCAGGAGAAGAAAGAATAATATCATAAATATGGAGGATAATGGAAATATTATTGAAGGTGATGATAATATTCTAAAGCATGCCACAGAGTACTACAAAGAACTCTTTGGCCCTTCCCCTCCCTCACAATATTGATTTGAATGACAATTTGTGGGAAAATTGTCACAAATTAGATGAGGATGACAACTTACATATATGTAGGCCTTTTTCTGAAAATGAGATTAAGGAAGCTCTTTTTCTCATGGAGAAAAACAAAGCTCCTAGGCCTGACAAGATGCCCATTGAATTTTTCCAAAGCAGTTGGCATATCCTGAAAAATGACCTAGTGGAGCTTTTTAATGATTTTCACCAAGGAAAAGTGGATATTAGCAAAATTAATTATGGAACTATTTCTCTTCTACCCAAAATTAAGGATGCTTCTAAAATACAGCAATACAGACCCATATGTATCCTCAACTGTTTGTATAAACTGATTACCAAAACTCTTACTATTAGAATTGAAAACTATGCTGAAAAATTGATTCACCCTATTCAAATTGCCTTTATGAAGGGAAGAAACATCACCTATGGTATAATGTGTCTTCATGAGATTATCCATGAAACAAAAAGAAGAAAAGAGGTTGGGGTGTTGGTTAAGATAGATTTTGAAAAGGCTTATGACAAGGTGAGCTGGTCTCTTTTATTTGAAAGCCTTAGTAGAAGAGGTTTTTGTGATACCTGGTGTGGTTGGATTAAACAAGTGGTGACTGAGGGTACTGTGAACATTAAAATCAATAATTCCCTGGATCCTTATATCAAGAGTCATAAAGGGGTTAGACAGGGTGACCCTCTATCACCCATTCTTTTTAACTTCATTGCTGATTGCTTAACCAGAATGGTTTTGAAGGGGCAAGAAAATGATCTTTTCTATGGTTTAGTCTCCCACATTATCCCAAAAGGCGTGGTCATCCTACAATATGCTGATGATACTATTCTGTGTCTGAAACATGACTTTGAAGGTGCTATTAACATGAAACTTTTACTCTATTGGTTCGAAATGATTGCTGGTTTGAAAATCAACTTTAATAAGAGTGAAGTTTTGGTGATAAATGACGATGGTGAATTAAGTGCCAAATATGCTGAGATTTTCAACTGCCAGATTGGTATGTTCCCTATCAAATATCTTGGGGTCCCAATTAGCCTCAGTAGACTACATGTGAAAGATTGGATGCCTCTGGTTGAAAAAAGTAGTAAGAGAATGGATGTCTGGAAAGGAGGCTTATTAAGCATGGCTGGCCGCTCCACTTTGATCTGCTCCAGTCTTAATAGCTCTCCTATCTATCATATGTCTGTTTACTTACTCCCCAAATCGATTATCAAAAGCATAGATAAAATTAGAAGAACCTTTTTCTGGTAGGGGGGTAACATGAAGAGAAAGTATCACCTTGTAAAATGGTCCAAAATCTGCAAGAGTAAAAAGAAAGGGGGAGTAGGCATTAAAAATATTAGTAAAATCAATATTAGCATGTTTGCTAAGTGGTGGTGGAAGCTTGAGAAAGATGATGGCTTATAGCAATCTTTGATCAAAGCCAAATATTTTAAGAAATGTTCAATTCACACTGTCTCCCACAAAATGAATGACTCCCTCATCTGGTCTGATTTGCTTAAGATCAAAAACTTGTTTATGCAAGGTAGAGTGGTGAAAATTAGGAGTGGTGATAAAACTAGGTTCTGAGAAGACACCTGGGTTCTCAATGAACCTCTTTCGTCCTTCAATCCTGAGTTGTATGCTCTATGTGATAAAAAAATATAATGGTTGCTGATGTTAAAAGTGGTAGCATCATCATTACCTTTAGAAGATGGTTACATGCTGATTTGCAAAAGGTGTAATACCCCTGGTATTACTGTTAACTAAAATGACATGTCATCATATCATCATGTGCATTTGCTTGTCATTAGGGCTAATAGTGTGATTAGCTTGTTTAACTCTTGTGTGTGCTTGAAGGAACCCTAATTGAGTTGTTATTTCTTGTTGATTTTAAATTTTTCCAAAAACCCTAATTAAAGGCCCTTAAGTGTACTTTTAAAATTTGATTAAATCTGAGGTAGGTCCCTTAATAAAAGTTGTAGAGTTTTTAATGTAGAACAACTTCTATTTTGGGTGATTTTGAAGTTATGTTGAAAATAATTGAATAAAGCTCAAAACAGTGTTTCAAAATTTGAATTTAAAACTATATTTCAAAAATTATTGAGAATATGACAAAACTTCCTAAATAAAAGTTGTTGGTCTCAATGAGATGTACAACTTCTATTTTGACCAATTTTCAAGTCCTTCAGAAAAATCAAAAGTAATTTTGAAATTACAGTTTGAAATTTAAAACCACCTTTTACCCCCTTTTGAATATTTTCAAATCCTGACCGAATTTTGAATTGGTACCAAAACAAAAGTTGTTCAGTACTTAAAGATCTACAAATCTCCTTTTGACCACTCCCTCAGATTCGGCCATCTTCAGGATCAATTTGGACGAATTGCATTGCAACAGGTACTGTACCCGAGTACTGTTCATCTGCCACCTTCAGCGTACCCGCGCGGCGCGCACGTCGCCGGCGTGCGCGGCAGCGCAGCGCGTGCGCCGGGGCCGGGGCACTGTTCCTTGCGAGCGCAGCACGTCGCCGGACCCTCCCACGTCGCGTCCGACCGCTTTTCCCCGCTATTTAACCCCCCGAGCCCCCTCTCCCAACTCAGTTCTCTCCGCCGGTCGCCGTCGAGTTCGCCGCGGTTCGCGAAGAAATTCGCCGCCCTCCGTTGGCCTCCATCCTCTCCATCTCGCCGGTTAGTAGAGTAGTTCCTTGCGCATCCTGTGGTGCCCTCGGGGCTCTCTCTAACGCTTCGTGTGTTCCAGGGTGATCGTCGCCGCGCGCGTGCGTTCGCCGGAGCGCCGCCGCTAGGTCGATCGCGGGCCAAGCTTCTCGGGTGAGCTTTAGCCCCTAAATCCTCGTGTTACAGCTTCTTGGTGATGTTCTAGTTCTCATGTGCGCGTCGGTTGGCCTTGTGGTGGTCTAGGTTCGTCGGAACGAGCCGTCACCGCCGGAGCCGAGCCACTTCGTCCGCCGCCGCCGTCAACCTCACTTCTCCAGCCCGTTTCAGCCCCAACCGTAGACTTCAGTAGCCCCGGGGTGAGCTACCGATCCTCCCCATGCCCTCCTTTCGTCTTTTACCGGTCTCGGGTGGCCGGCGCATGCTCGCCGAGCTTTGGCGTCCGCCATGGACGGGATAGACCCCGTCGGAGGCGGCTAGGATCGGGGATAGGTGTACTAGGGTGACCGCTAGGTCGTAGGGTAGCCGTAGGTCGTGTCCGCGTTGCCGTCACCTCGCCGGCGGCGAGGGTCGTGCCGGCCCGCGTGCGCCTCGCGCGCGGCGCGCTCGGCCGGAGGAGGAAGAAGGACCTGACAGGCCGGCCCCGCCTGTCAGCGTCCGGGGAAGAAGAGGAGGGAAGCCCGGGTGTTGCTGGGCCGGCCTGCCGGTCTGTGGGCCGAGTGGGCCGAATGGGTTTGTCTATTTTTCCGGTGAATTTTGGATGCTTTTCTATTTTAATTTGGTTTGAATAGTAGCCTGTTTTATTATTTTTGCATGATTAATTCTGTGCAACCAAAAATTGTGAAATAATTTACACATGCTATATATGTAGTGTAGAATTTTATAAAAATATTGTTTATCATGTTTGGGTACATTCTGTAGTGGTCAAAAATCAATAAATAAAATGGAAAGTGGGTCTTTGCACATTTTTAATTAATTCTAGGTAATTCCAAAAATCACAAAAATTTAATTGGTACTGTTACTAGTAAAGATCTAACTGTTGGCAAGGTTTGGTCCCAAAATAAATTAGTTTGCTTCTGTAATTGAATTATGTTGGTTTATTAAATAATAAAAATTCAATTAGAATTCGAATTTAGGGGTGTTAAGTGATTTTGGATTAAATGTGGTTCTAGGTCAACCCATTTAAGACCTAGGACACCATTGTGAAGTCATGATGTGTTGTGCTAGGGTTAGCTTCCTTTTCCGCACATGTTTACTTTTTGCATCGCATTCATACATGCAATATTGCACCCGTGTAGTTCCCGTATCTGAGGAGGTGAAGCTCGAGGTGTCTGAAGAGGAGGCAGTGGAAGGAGCTCCTGAGCCTGAAGCCTGTGCCACTCCTGCCCCAGTTCTGTTTGCTCTGCAAGGCAAGCCCCGGTGCATTTAACCCTCTATTTACAAATGCTTTATCACTTGAGTTAAACTATTGCATTAAGTTGGTAGGAGTTGTGTGATGAAAACAATTGATGCATTTATCACCCTTGACTACCATTACCAAGATGACCTAATGATTTTCAAATGTATTGCAAAATGCTTAGTCATGCTTAAATAATAGAATTGCAAAATATTATTTTAACTTGAGAATCATTATGAAGAAATATCAAGTGAATGGTATATATGTCCATGTATGATGATTGGGGTACTTTGGCCGGTTCACGATCATCATTATGGATGGGTTTTCCGGGTGGTTGGCCAATTGTTTGGGTTAGAGTCCCAACTTTCGTCACCAACGGAAAAGGGATTTGAAAACCGAGCGGACTCCAGGGTATTTGGGTTAGAGTCCCAATGCATGGTTTCCGGCGGAAAGCAGTAGGGACCGTTCGTTGTCGGCCTGTTGTGATCATGATGAACAGACTAGCCACATACCATTACGGAAAGCCTAGAGTCCAGTCGCTCTATTGCTGGAACCGACAACCACGCACTGGGAGTGGAGAGATGGCGAGAATAGTGAGTACCCTCGTGGGTTAGAGTCCCGGATTGGAGGTGTACCGTTTTCTCGGGTGGCGCAGGACCGGTTCCGGGATAGAAAAGCTGAGATGACGGGTTGGTATATGTATGCCGGCGTGCTGCATATACAGTGTGGATAGGAACCCCAGCTGGGTCTACTTTACTTGATTCGAATCGACGTGCTCCTCGGTTATGGAGACATGATCCTCACCCCTACACCGAAAAGTGGTTCTAAGAGTAGGATGTTTGAGAATAAAGAATCAATGTTTAGAGAGAGGATAAAGAATGAATTATGATAATATTGAATTTAAGTAAAATAAAATATTATGATAGATTAGTAATGCTTTTCTGCTAAATCCCTATCTCTGCTAGCCTTACCTATAACATTGCATTCCAAGAGTCAAATATTTTTACTTTGTCGGGTAAGTCTTGCGGAGTACCCCGTACTCAGGGTTTGTTAACCCCGTTGCAGGAGGGTCGCAGCCCGAAGTCTGCCTTGGTCCTTGTTGTGCCACCGTGATCCAGGAGGAGAGTGGTGAGGAGTAAAGGCAGAATCCGTGGGCTGGGTTCGCATATCTATTTATCTATTTATGTTGTACCGTTGTTCCATGCTACTACTATTACTTCAAGATGGTCTGTAATAACTGCACTTAATTACTATTTGAACTCGTTTTGTAATCTAAGTTCTATTAAATCTTCCGCATTTACTCTGATGTATTTTATTATGAAATGTTGTAACTCTGTAATGGCATCGCAATGGAGATCCTGTCGGAATACGGGTACTGATGTAGCCCGGCAGAACTGTTTTAATCATTTGGAACATGGGTCCAACTGTCAGAAGTCATTAGTGACTTTGATAGGTGCCTGTGGGCCATATTATTAAGGCGGTTCTGTTACAAGTGGTATCAGAGAGATCTATTGCTAAATCATTACGGAGTTGTTTTCGAAAACTTCAAAATATTTTGGATCAAAAATTTAAGTTAACTATTTTGAGTCCAAAACTGCTTTCTTGTCTTACTCTGTACTAGGAGTAGGGTGGCATGGGGAACAATGTTATTGCTATTATTATTGTTAAGCCCTATGTCTGAAGTATGTTATTAATATTTATTTACCGGCATTGATTTAAAATTTGCGTAAGAACGAATCATGCATCATGTTGATTCACATGTTAATAACTTCCTCCCTAATTTTGGGTTTTGGGATAGGATTTACCAACCTGTTCATGCTAGCCTGTTCTATCTTGTCTTACCCTCTATTTGTCCAGCTGGCTCGCTCGAAGCTGACCGCACGCAAGATGGTGGGACCGCGTGGCATTCCTCGTCACCAGCTCGCTCCTAGCCATGAGGAGGGCGAGGGCTCAGGCAGCCGTCGTTGCAGCCGCAGGGAACTCAAAGAGGAGATCAGGGCACTCAAGGCCGAGGCGAGGCTGATGGAGGAGGACTTTGACCGAGCTGTGCGCAACCACTACCGGGATGTGCGCACCAACTGCGACCTGCACCGAGAGATTCACCAGGTCGAGGCCGAGGCGCAGGCGGCCATGGAGCGGGAGGCGGCAGCGCTGGAGCGTGAGCAGGTAGCAGTCCAGCAGAGAGACGAGGCTTTGGGGCGCGAGCAGGCCGCCCTTGGGCGTGTGGAGTGGGTGGAAACCCACAATGGCAACATGCAGGCGTACATCAACACCCTGCATGAAGAGGTGCACAGGCTTAACAACCTGCTTAACCCTATCTTGGTTCCCCGTGAGGAGGACCCGGAGGATGGCGTGGTTATCGGGCCTGAGGACGAGGAGAGCGAGTCCGAGGAGTTGGGCTACTTCGAGCCCGTGCCACTCGCCGAGGACCCAGCACAGCCCGCAGGACACCAGCTTACCTGGGCAGAGTTTCGCACTGCATTCCGTGCCCACTACATCCCTGAAGGGATAATGAGAATGAAGCTTGACCAGTTTCTGGCATTGCGGCAGGGAGACTCCACTGTGATGGAGTACGTGACCAAGTTCAACCAATTGTCTCTGTATGCCCCAGAGTATGTGAATACTGATGGTAAGAAGAGGAGCTGCTTTGTCAGAGGCTTGAACTACAAGATCCAGCGCAGCTTATCCAACAACCGCCACTGTACCTATCATGAAGCTGTTGACAGCGCGCTCGCTTTTGAAGAAAGTGACCGCCAACTTCAGGGAGAGAAGAAGAAGAAGAAAGCTGTTTTCTCTGGCAGCCAAAAGCGCCAGAAAATCATCTACCATCCCACCCACCACAACCGCCCACAGTACCCACAGCAGCAGGTAGTTGTGCGTACCGCCGCTACCTCCCACACCTCAAACCAGCAAAACACCACTCAGCCGAATGCCCCTGGCGTTCGTGTCACCTCACCACAGTTCACCTACAATCAACCATGCTACAACTGTGGCCAGATGGGACACTGGTCCCGCAATTGCCCTTTCCCCAAACAGTCCAATCAGAATGCACAGAAGGGCGCTGGTGGACAGCAGCAGCAGCAGGGACAGCACCGTGGACAGCAGCAGCAGGCCCAGAAGGGCAAGGTGGTCAAGAAGGCTGGCCAGGTGTATTACACCCAGGTCGCTGATATCCCGGAAGGAGAGCCCGTCATGCTCGGTAGGTTCCCTATCGCTGGTAACCCTGCAATTACACTCTTTGATTCTGGTGCATCACATTCATTCATCAACCGTAATTTTGTCGTCAAGCATGACATTCAAATTGGGGAGGTTAATGAAAATTTTATCATACAATCGCCCGGAGGGCGTATCAGTACTAAGGAAGTGGTATTTCGGGTACCCATAGAATTGGGAGGGCATAAGTTCCCGACCACTATGATAGTGCTAAAGAATCAGGACATAGATGCCATTTTGGGGATGAATTGGATGTATCAGCACAAGGCTGTGATTGATGTGCTGAATAGGACAATCAAAGTTAACATACCTGATAGTCAGTCCAAACTTCTCATCCAACTTCCCTTACCTTTGAGAAATGTGAAGCAAGTTAATGCCACCTCAGTCCTGGAAATCCATAACATTCCAGTGGTTTGTGAGTTTCCGGATGTCTTTCCAGAGGAGTTACCTGGGTTACCTCCGGACCGTGATGTTGAGTTTGCCATAGAGCTTAAGCCTGGTACGGCTCCTATATCTCGTAGGGCGTACCGGATGCCACCAAAGGAACTGGCAGAGTTGAAAGTTCAGTTGCAAGAATTGTTGGACAAGGGTTTTATCAGACCTAGCTCATCACCTTGGGGTTGTCCTGCTATTTTCGTGAAAAAGAAGGATAAGTCTCTCAGGCTGTGCATTGATTATCGTCCTCTTAACGAGGTCACCATCAAAAATAAATACCCATTACCCCGCATCGACCTTCTATTTGACCAGTTATCTGGGGCTAAGGTCTTTTCAAAGATTGATCTTCGATCGGGGTACCACCAAATAAAAATCCGTCCTCAAGATATCCCTAAAACAGCTTTCACCACCAGATATGGCCTATACGAATACCTAGTAATGTCTTTTGGCCTAACCAATGCACCTGCCTACTTCATGTACCTAATGAACTCCGTGTTCATGCCTGAGCTTGACAAATTTGTAGTCGTTTTCATTGACGATATCCTTGTCTACTCCAAAACCCCCGAGGAACATGCTAACCACCTCCGTATTATCCTAACCCGCCTAAGAGAGCACCAACTTTATGCCAAGTTTAGCAAGTGTGAGTTTTGGTTGGACCGAGTTCCATTCCTTGGTCACATTCTGTCTGCTGAGGGAGTGTCCGTGGATCCAAGCAAAGTTGAAGAAATTCTGAACTGGAAGCCACCCACTACGGTACATCAGGTCCGCAGTTTCATGGGCATGGCAGGTTACTATCGTCGCTTTATCCCGGATTTCTCCCGGATATCTAAGCCGATAACCAACTTGCTAAAGAATCAAGTGAAGTTTGTCTGGTCGCCAGAATGTGAAGAAGCTTTCCAAAAGTTGAAAGAGTTGTTGACTACTGCACCGGTGTTAGCTCAGCCAGATATAGAGAAGCCGTTTGATGTGTATTGTGATGCTTCGGGAACTGGTCTTGGCTGTGTGCTGATGCAAGAGGGCCGTGTCATCGCCTATGCTTCGCGGCAGCTCAAGCGTCATGAAGAAAATTACCCCACCCATGACCTAGAGTTGGCAGCCGTTGTTCATGCACTAAAGATATGGCGTCATTATTTGTTGGGAAGTACCTGCAACATTTACACTGATCACAAGAGTCTGAAATATATTTTCACTCAAGAAGAACTAAATATGAGGCAAAGAAGATGGCTCGAGTTGATCAAAGACTATGACATTGAGGTACACTACCACCCTGGTAAGGCGAATGTAGTCGCCGATGCACTCAGTCGCAAGATTCACTGCAATTGTTTAAATGTAAAGTCATATGCGCTGACCTTATGTCATGAGTTGGAAGAATTGGGTATTGAGATGGTGCCACAGGGCAGCATAGCCAACATTAGAATTGAAACTTCGATCCGAGAACAGATCATTGCCGCTCAGAAGAAAAGTAAAGGGATCAGGCATATCAAAGAAAAGATCCAAGCCGGCAAGGCCGACTGTTTCAGGGTTGATGACGATGGTGTGGTATGGTTCAAGGATCGATTGGTTGTCCCCAAGATTCCTGATTTACGTCAAGCGATCCTCGATGAAGCCCACTCCACAAAATTCTCTATTCATCCAGGAAGCAATAAGATGTATCAGGACTTGAGGCAAAAGTTCTGGTGGACCAAGATGAAGATTGAAATTGCTCAGTATGTGGCAAGGTGTGACACATGTCAGAAAGTTAAAGCCATTCACATGAGACCTGGTGGAGAACTCCAACCACTGCCAGTACCAGCATGGAAGTGGGAAGATATCAGTATGGATTTCATTGTGGGATTGCCCAATACAGCTCGAGGCTTTGATTCCATCTGGGTCATTGTGGATCGTCTGACAAAACAAGCTCATTTTCTGCCTGTCAAGAAAAAGTACAGGGCATCTATGTATGCAAAGCTCTACATTGAGAATTTTATGAAGTTGCATGGTGTACCAAGGACCATTGTTTCCGACAGAGGAACCCAGTTCCTATCAAATTTCTGGCAAGCCTTTCATAAGTCAATGGGTACCAAACTGTTGCATAGTACTGCGTATCATCCGCAAACCGATGGGCAGACTGAGAGAGTCAATCAAGTATTGGAAGATATGTTGAGAGCTTGCGCGTTGAATTACCCGGACAAGTGGGACGAGTGTTTGGCCTTGGCCGAATTCTCATATAATAACAGCTATCAAGAAAGCATCCAAATGGCTCCATTCGAGGCCGTGTATGGTAGAAGATGTCGCACACCTTTGAATTGGTCCGAACCAGGAGAAAGATGGTACTATGGGGTAGATCTGGTAAAAGAGGCTGAAGACAAGGTTCGAGTGATACAAGAGAACTTAAAGATAGCACAGTCTAGGCAGAAAAGTTACGCTGATAAGCGGCGACGACCGCTAGAGTTTAAAGTGGGAGATTTTGTGTACCTAAAAGTGTCACCAATGAAAGGAGTGAGCCGTTTTGGAGTTAAAGGCAAGCTAGCCCCACGTTTCGTTGGACCCTTTGAGATCATCGAACGTGTGGGGAAAGTAGCCTACAGGTTACAGCTGCCAGAGCATATGTCAGAAGTGCACAACGTGTTCCATGTGTCACAGTTGAAACAGTGTCTGCGAGTACCAGATCAAGTAGTTGAAGTGGAAGGGGTTCAGTTAGAGCCAGATATGACAACCTCAGAGTACCCAGTCCGAATCCTTGACATCAAAGATCGTGTTACCCGCAGGACCTCAACCAGGTGGTACAAAGTACAGTGGAGTCAGCAATCTGAGGATGAAGCCACCTGGGAGTCAGAGGATTTTCTGGCAGAAAAGTTCCCTGAGTTCTATGTTACCCTGTAAATGCAACTTCTCCCCGCCTAGTGTTTTGTTTGTGCCTCTGGGTGTGTATTGAATGTGCTGTTACATTTTCTTTTCCTCTACTTTGTGTAAAAACAATGTTGTCTACCTAATCTCGGGACGAGATTCCTTTTAGGGGGGAAAGCTATAATACCCCTGGTATTACTGTTAACTAAAATGACATGTCATCATATCATCATGTGCATTTGCTTGTCATTAGGGCTAATAGTGTGATTAGCTTGTTTAACTCTTGTGTGTGCTTGAAGGAACCCTAATTGAGTTGTTATTTCTTGTTGATTTTAAATTTTTCCAAAAACCCTAATTAAAGGCCCTTAAGTGTACTTTTAAAATTTGATTAAATCTGAGGTAGGTCCCTTAATAAAAGTTGTAGAGTTTTTAATGTAGAACAACTTCTATTTTGGGTGATTTTGAAGTTATGTTGAAAATAATTGAATAAAGCTCAAAACAGTGTTTCAAAATTTGAATTTAAAACTATATTTCAAAAATTATTGAGAATATGACAAAACTTCCTAAATAAAAGTTGTTGGTCTCAATGAGATGTACAACTTCTATTTTGACCAATTTTCAAGTCCTTCAGAAAAATCAAAAGTAATTTTGAAATTACAGTTTGAAATTTAAAACCACCTTTTACCCCCTTTTGAATATTTTCAAATCCTGACCGAATTTTGAATTGGTACCAAAACAAAAGTTGTTCAGTACTTAAAGATCTACAAATCTCCTTTTGACCACTCCCTCAGATTCGGCCATCTTCAGGATCAATTTGGACGAATTGCATTGCAACAGGTACTGTACCCGAGTACTGTTCATCTGCCACCTTCAGCGTACCCGCGCGGCGCGCACGTCGCCGGCGTGCGCGGCAGCGCAGCGCGTGCGCCGGGGCCGGGGCACTGTTCCTTGCGAGCGCAGCACGTCGCCGGACCCTCCCACGTCGCGTCCGACCGCTTTTCCCCGCTATTTAACCCCCCGAGCCCCCTCTCCCAACTCAGTTCTCTCCGCCGGTCGCCGTCGAGTTCGCCGCGGTTCGCGAAGAAATTCGCCGCCCTCCGTTGGCCTCCATCCTCTCCATCTCGCCGGTTAGTAGAGTAGTTCCTTGCGCATCCTGTGGTGCCCTCGGGGCTCTCTCTAACGCTTCGTGTGTTCCAGGGTGATCGTCGCCGCGCGCGTGCGTTCGCCGGAGCGCCGCCGCTAGGTCGATCGCGGGCCAAGCTTCTCGGGTGAGCTTTAGCCCCTAAATCCTCGTGTTACAGCTTCTTGGTGATGTTCTAGTTCTCATGTGCGCGTCGGTTGGCCTTGTGGTGGTCTAGGTTCGTCGGAACGAGCCGTCACCGCCGGAGCCGAGCCACTTCGTCCGCCGCCGCCGTCAACCTCACTTCTCCAGCCCGTTTCAGCCCCAACCGTAGACTTCAGTAGCCCCGGGGTGAGCTACCGATCCTCCCCATGCCCTCCTTTCGTCTTTTACCGGTCTCGGGTGGCCGGCGCATGCTCGCCGAGCTTTGGCGTCCGCCATGGACGGGATAGACCCCGTCGGAGGCGGCTAGGATCGGGGATAGGTGTACTAGGGTGACCGCTAGGTCGTAGGGTAGCCGTAGGTCGTGTCCGCGTTGCCGTCGGCTCGCCGGCGGCGAGGGTCGTGCCGGCCCGCGTGCGCCTCGCGCGCGGCGCGCTCGGCCGGAGGAGGAAGAAGGACCTGACAGGCCGGCCCCGCCTGTCAGCGTCCGGGGAAGAAGAGGAGGGAAGCCCGGGTGTTGCTGGGCCGGCCTGCCGGTCTGTGGGCCGAGTGGGCCGAATGGGTTTGTCTATTTTTCCGGTGAATTTTGGATGCTTTTCTATTTTAATTTGGTTTGAATAGTAGCCTGTTTTATTATTTTTGCATGATTAATTCTGTGCAACCAAAAATTGTGAAATAATTTACACATGCTATATATGTAGTGTAGAATTTTATAAAAATATTGTTTATCATGTTTGGGTACATTCTGTAGTGGTCAAAAATCAATAAATAAAATGGAAAGTGGGTCTTTGCACATTTTTAATTAATTCTAGGTAATTCCAAAAATCACAAAAATTTAATTGGTACTGTTACTAGTAAAGATCTAACTGTTGGCAAGGTTTGGTCCCAAAATAAATTAGTTTGCTTCTGTAATTGAATTATGTTGGTTTATTAAATAATAAAAATTCAATTAGAATTCGAATTTAGGGGTGTTAAGTGATTTTGGATTAAATGTGGTTCTAGGTCAACCCATTTAAGACCTAGGACACCATTGTGAAGTCATGATGTGTTGTGCTAGGGTTAGCTTCCTTTTCCGCACATGTTTACTTTTTGCATCGCATTCATACATGCAATATTGCACCCGTGTAGTTCCCGTATCTGAGGAGGTGAAGCTCGAGGTGTCTGAAGAGGAGGCAGTGGAAGGAGCTCCTGAGCCTGAAGCCTGTGCCACTCCTGCCCCAGTTCTGTTTGCTCTGCAAGGCAAGCCCCGGTGCATTTAACCCTCTATTTACAAATGCTTTATCACTTGAGTTAAACTATTGCATTAAGTTGGTAGGAGTTGTGTGATGAAAACAATTGATGCATTTATCACCCTTGACTACCATTACCAAGATGACCTAATGATTTTCAAATGTATTGCAAAATGCTTAGTCATGCTTAAATAATAGAATTGCAAAATATTATTTTAACTTGAGAATCATTATGAAGAAATATCAAGTGAAGGGTATATATGTCCATGTATGATGATTGGGGTACTTTGGCCGGTTCACGATCATCATTATGGATGGGTTTTCCGGGTGGTTGGCCAATTGTTTGGGTTAGAGTCCCAACTTTCGTCACCAACGGAAAAGGGATTTGAAAACCGAGCGGACTCCAGGGTATTTGGGTTAGAGTCCCAATGCATGGTTTCCGGCGGAAAGCAGTAGGGACCGTTCGTTGTCGGCCTGTTGTGATCATGATGAACAGACTAGCCACATACCATTACGGAAAGCCTAGAGTCCAGTCGCTCTATTGCTGGAACCGACAACCACGCACTGGGAGTGGAGAGATGGCGAGAATAGTGAGTACCCTCGTGGGTTAGAGTCCCGGATTGGAGGTGTACCGTTTTCTCGGGTGGCGCAGGACCGGTTCCGGGATAGAAAAGCTGAGATGACGGGTTGGTATATGTATGCCGGCGTGCTGCATATACAGTGTGGATAGGAACCCCAGCTGGGTCTACTTTACTTGATTCGAATCGACGTGCTCCTCGGTTATGGAGACATGATCCTCACCCCTACACCGAAAAGTGGTTCTAAGAGTAGGATGTTTGAGAATAAAGAATCAATGTTTAGAGAGAGGATAAAGAATGAATTATGATAATATTGAATTTAAGTAAAATAAAATATTATGATAGATTAGTAATGCTTTTCTGCTAAATCCCTATCTCTGCTAGCCTTACCTATAACATTGCATTCCAAGAGTCAAATATTTTTACTTTGTCGGGTAAGTCTTGCGGAGTACCCCGTACTCAGGGTTTGTTAACCCCGTTGCAGGAGGGTCGCAGCCCGAAGTCTGCCTTGGTCCTTGTTGTGCCACCGTGATCCAGGAGGAGAGTGGTGAGGAGTAAAGGCAGAATCCGTGGGCTGGGTTCGCATATCTATTTATCTATTTATGTTGTACCGTTGTTCCATGCTACTACTATTACTTCAAGATGGTCTGTAATAACTGCACTTAATTACTATTTGAACTCGTTTTGTAATCTAAGTTCTATTAAATCTTCCGCATTTACTCTGATGTATTTTATTATGAAATGTTGTAACTCTGTAATGGCATCGCAATGGAGATCCTGTCGGAATACGGGTACTGATGTAGCCCGGCAGAGCTGTTTTAATCATTTGGAACATGGGTCCAACTGTCAGAAGTCATTAGTGACTTTGATAGGTGCCTGTGGGCCATATTATTAAGGCGGTTCTGTTACAAAAGGCGTGGGATGATATTTGGTGCAAGGTTATGATCTTTCATCTCTCAGATGATCCTGATATTATTGTTTGGAGATTTGGTAAAGGCAACAATTTCTCAGTTAAAAGCATGTACAATGTTCTCACTAATGAGGATGTTGGCCCGGACCACAAAAGAATTTGGAAAGAAAAAATCCCTGCCAAACTTAAATTCTTCATGTGGTTACTTACAAATGATGCAGTGTTAACCAAGGATAATATCTTTAAAAGAAAGTGGGTTGGCAACCCCATTTGCTTTTTCTGTGAGAAATCTGAGTCAATCAATCATTTATTCTTTGAGTGCTCGGTTGCTAAGATAATCTGGATCTGTGTTGCTTGTTGTTTGGGCGCCGATGACATCCCTAATAGTCTGACAACTTGTTGGACCTGGCTTGACAAATGGATCCCTAAGGGGAGAATTATACATGTTTGGGGAGTGTCAGCAATTTGCTGGGCAATCTGGAAAGTCAGGAACAAGGCTTGTTTTGAGAAAAAACTGATTAGGAGCCCACTTGATATTATTTGTCATGCCGCCGCGCTAATGAAACATTGGACAACTCTCTACCCGGAGGTGGACAAGAAGACCATGGAGGATGGGGTCAACACAATGTTGAAGATCGCCAAGGGCATCCTGCAGGCAAATGGGGACGGCGGTGGAGGTGGTCAACATGACGGTGCCTGATACTGCGTTCATCATCTTTGTTGCCTGCCCTTGTTGTGTTTGGCTGGGCCTGCTGTTTTGGTCTTGTTGCTTTTTGGTTCGCGTTCGAGAAACTGCCTGGTGCTGTGTTTTGCGCGCTGGCTTTATAGTACCTGCAGTATTGTGCTTTAGTTCCAGTCGATGTAAACTGGGGGTCTGTGCTCTGAAATCCTCCGCTTCCCCTGGTAGTTTTCTTTCTCTTTCTAGTCTGTCCCTCAAAACCTGCTAAACTCTGTATTTCCGTTACTCTTAATGGAAATGGAAAAATCCCGAGTTGAAAAGAAAAAAAAATAAAGGATCTCAAGTGAATTAAAAACGACAACAACTCACACCATCTGCACTGCAAACAATTTATTAGATTCGTCACAGAACGAAATTCAGTAAACGTACACTCCTGTTTTTGACGAATCCAACTGCGGCAAGGCAACGGCGGCGAGTCAGACGGCGACGCTGACGGCCCCTTCCTCTTGGCGGGAACGCCGTCTCCACCTCCACCCGCGCGCAGGGGTCAACCGCCATCGAAAGCCGCCTACCAACCGCACGACGCTAGCTTGACGCTACTTAATTACCGCCTAAAATTCATCCGTGACGCTCTTGTTGTCGTCCCACTCCCGTCTAGATAGTGGATAGATAGATACAAGCACGCAGCTACCCTTTGCTGCCTCTCTTCGTCATCCCCGTGCTGCCGTCCACACGCCGCAGCTTGCTTGCTTTTGGGCGGCCATCTTCCCCACCAACCTGCCCAGCCCAACCACACCAGTCCCTTCACACCCGTAACCCCACTTCCCAATTCCCACGCTTAATGGAATGGAATGGAAGTCTCCACCGCCTGCCCCCTGCCGGCGCTTTAAATCCTCTCTCTCTCTCCCAACGCCACGCGCACTAAAGCGCACCGCGTCGCTAATCGCTTACAGCTGCCCATGTCGTGGTCGTCGTCGTCGTTGCGCCGTCTCTGCTTCGTGCTGCCGATGGACGCCGACGAGGCCGCCGTACCACCGGGGTCGTCGTCGTACGCGGAGGGGACGACGCCGCGGCGCAGCAGCCGGGTGACGTCAACCCTCGAGGCGTACGCCCGCGCCACGGCCGGTCGCCTGCTGTCGTGCCTCCGCCGCTACCGGCCCTGCAGCTGCCGCGGCGGGGACCGGTGCCACGACTCGTCAGGGATGGCGCTGGCGTTCGAGGACATCGCCGGCGTGCTCGACGACGACGACGTCGCCGGGAGGAAGCGGCTGGCCGGCGCCGCCGCCGGGGGCGGGCCCAGGATATTCAGCTACTCGGAGCTCTACATCGGGACGCGCGGCTTCAGCGACGCCGAGGTGCTCGGCAGCGGCGGCTTCGGCAGGGTGTACCGCGCCGTGCTGCCCAGCGACGGCACCACGGTCGCCGTCAAGTGCGTCGCCGACAGCACCGCCGGCCGCCTCGACAAGTCGTTCCTCGCCGAGCTCGCCGCCGTGGCCAGGCTGCGGCACCGCAACCTGGTGCGCCTCCGCGGCTGGTGCGTGCGCGCCGGGGAGGAGCTCATGCTCGTCTACGACTACATGCCCAACCGCAGCCTCGACCGCCTGCTCTTCGCGCCGCCCAAGGCCGCCACGCCGGCCCAGACGCCGGCGCTCAGCTGGGACCGCCGCCGCCGCATCGTCGCCGGGCTCGCGGCCGCGCTCTTCTACCTGCACGAGCAGCTGGACACGCAGATCATCCACCGCGACGTCAAGACCAGCAACGTCATGCTCGACTCCGACTACAACGCCCGCCTCGGCGACTTCGGCCTCGCCCGCTGGCTCGAGCACGCCGCCGTGTCCACCGCCGCCGCCGACGCGCACCTGGAGGCAGGGGTGGTGGCGTCGCCGTCGCCGGCGTCCCTGCGCCTGTCGTCGTCGTCCTCTCCCTATGCGGCGGCGGCCTCGGCGAACTACCAGTTCCGCCTCATGGACACCAGCCGCATCGGGGGGACCATCGGATACCTGCCGCCCGAGAGCTTGCAGCGCCGGGCCACCGGCGGCACCGCCAAGTCCGACGTCTTCAGCTTCGGCATCGTGCTCCTCGAGGTGGCCACGGGGCGGCGCGCCGTCGACCTGGCGTACCCCGACGACCAGATCTTCATGCTCGACTGGGTGCGCCGGCTGTCGGACGAGGGGAAGCTGCTCCACGCCGCGGACGCCAAGCTGCCGCTGCCGGACGGCGGCGGCGCCGGCGCGCTGCTCGACGTCGGCCGGGTCATGCACCTCGGCCTCCTCTGCTCGCTGCACGACCCCACGGCACGTCCGACCATGAGGTGGGTGGTGGAGAACCTCTCCGACGGCTGCTCCGGCGGCGACCTCCCGCGCCTCCCGTCGTTCGTGGCGCTCCCCAAGTACATCTCCCTCACTTCGTCGTCGCCGTCCTCCGACTCCGGCGCCACCGTCACCACCGATAGGAGCACGTCGACGACGTCCCTATCCAACCCCGTCTACGCCACCGCGGCCGCGGACACCATCTACCACACCGCGGAAGACGGGAGGGGCGCCGCCGCCGGCTCCGGCCGGCGGTCGTCGTCGTCGCGGCTAGCCCCCGCGGTGGCGGCGATCCCGCACGTGGACATGCCGCGCGAGATAGCCTACAAGGAGATCGTCGCCATCACCAACGACTTCTCCGAGTCGCAGGTGGTGGCAGAGCTGGACTTCGGCACGGGGTACGAGGGCTTCCTGGACACCGGCCACGGCGGCCGCGTCCACGTCCTCGTGAAGCGCCTCGGCATGAAGACGTGCCCGGCGCTGCGCGTCCGCTTCGCCAGGGAGCTCTGCAACCTCGCCAAGCTCCGGCACAGGAACCTCGTGCAGCTGCGCGGGTGGTGCACGGACCACGGTGAGATGCTCGTCGTCTACGACTACGCCCCAGGGAGCCTGCTGAGCCACCACCTGCTCCGGCGGCGCGACGGCGGCGCGGCGGTGCTCCCGTGGCGGCAGCGGTACAGCATCGTCAGGGCGCTCGCGTCCGCCATCCTCTACCTCCACGAGGAGTGGGACGAGCAGGTCATCCACCGCAGCATCACCTCGTCGGCGGTGTTCCTGGACCCCGACATGAACCCGCGGCTCGGGAGCTTCGCGCTCGCCGAGTTCCTGTCGAGGAACGAGCACCACGGCGGCGGGCACCACCACGTGGTGGTCACCGCCAGCTCGGCGCGGGGCATCTTCGGCTACATGTCGCCGGAGTACATGGACACCGGCGAGGCCACCACCATGGCCGACGTCTACAGCTTCGGCGTGGTGGTGCTGGAGGTGGTGACCGGCACGATGGCCGTCGACGGGAGGCTGCCGGAGGTTCTTCTCGTCAGGAAAGTCCAGCTCTTTGAGCAGCTGGACCGACCGGTGGAGGCAATGGCGGACCGGCGGCTGGACGGCAAGTTTGACCGGAAGGAGCTCGTGCGGTTGGCTCGGCTGGGCATGGCGTGCACCCGGTCAGATCCGGCGGCGCGGCCGAGCATGAGGAACATAGTGAGCATTCTAGATGGCAACGACGAACTGCTGGACAAGCTCGAGCAGAGGAAGGAGAGCACGGAGGACTGGCAGAGGAGGAACGCCACTAATCTTGCGTTAGTCAGGAGATTCCAAGCTCTTGGAATACACTGAAAAGTTTGAAATTACTTGTGTTTCAGCTTTCCTGCTGTTCTGTCTCTAGAGAATTTTTGTCTCTTCTAAATGAGTTTTGTCTTCTGTGCGGATATGAGCAAAACTTCCTGATGTAAATAATACTTGGTTGAATATATATTTATGTTCAGCAGTTATTACGACTGACAACAATGCCTTTTTATAGATGATGTTCACACCATTTGGCAATTGTATCAGCGGTAGATGTGCATATCTCACTTAACAATTAGCGATCTCTCTCCAAAGTCTAAACTTCGAGCCGAGCCAAAGTCGAAACTCATCCATCAAAATTAGTTTTTTTTTTTATTTATAAGTTCAATCAGAATAATTTTAAAAACAGTTACAGAGCGAGTCAAACGTGTTTTTTGTCCAACCCTAGTCGATAGTTCAGTATCTTTTTTTTATAGAGAAAAAACAAATAGTTTTTTTATTTATAAGTTCAATCAGAATAATTTTAAAAATAGTTCAGAGCGAGTCAAACATGCTTTTTGTCCAACCCTAGTCGATAGTTCAGTATCTTTTTTTTATAGAGAAAAAACAAATAAGTGTTTATACAAAGTTTAAAACTGACGCCAACGGGTTATACCAGTTTACAAGCTTGGAACAAATCCATGAAGGCTCATGTTCAGAGCAAAAACGTCACAAACTAGAATCTATTTCTACCACAAGGGAACAGAAGCTATCACATGGATCCTTCTACATCTAGATCGTCAATTTGCTTCCAGAAGATTTTCAGCCAATTCTTCGTTGTCTTGATCTTTGTCGTCCAGTATCTCGACGACGGAATTGTTGCGTAGACGATCATACTTGTATTTTGTAGTCGCACTGAACACGAGTCTTCTGTACCTCCTAGACAATAGAATCCTCCGCCCACCTATCCATATCCTTCAACAAAATATCCACGAAAATATAATAATGAAATTAGGAAGTTTAATGTCAAATACAATTTGTTGCGTAAAAGTCATAGCAGACAATACTTCTATCTGGGTTCCATTCAACATGCCATTCGTCAGACAACAACCTAACCAGCAACATCATCATGTCATGCGAAAGCCACCATCCTTTTGCAACCTAGTCAAATCATCCATCCGATGAACAAGAGAAAAGTAGCATTATTATTATTTTTTTTTTGGCACAATCGGGTGTATACCCGTATTTCACAGTAGACAGTAGCATTACTAGGAAATATTCATGGTTCAATAGTAGTGTTTCCTTTGGGTAACGAAGTGATCAATCTTCTTTTCACTCCTTATTTTTATAATCACCTCTCCTGTATTTTAAGTGCCTGATTTTTTTTGTCCATACAATAGATAATTTTGTGATTGTTTGACTATAGTCATTTTTTTTTGTGAGTTGTCATTTTAATTGTATTAGTTGGTTGTATAAGATATGGCAACTTCCTTTTTATTTAGTTTGCTGGATAGATTAAGTTCAACTATCACCTCATTCCCTACGAGATAATAGTTAGTACTAAATATGAAGAAAATAGTTATTCCACCGAGTTTGAGCAATACAAATTCATAATGCAACATCTTAAAATAAATAAGGCGGTTCTTCAAATCAAACATCCTTTCAATGAAGCACCGCTAGATCATGGAAATATTAATTGGTATAGTTGTGTATTATTCAGAACTTCAGATTGTTGCTCAGGATTGAATTGAGACACTATCAAGGACCCCTTGCAGTTACATTCTCCTGCTTAGTGCTCGAGGACCGAGAAGAACAATTGGCCCCGTCTAGACGTCCGGACTGAAGCAAAGCCCTTACTAAAATCTAGATCACTCATGGTGAAAATGGATGGCGAGATCACGTCCAGCATATTGGGGCTTAGACGCTTGGTTGGCATTTCTTTTGGACGGAGCTGATGCGTACTTTGACTTTAAGGAATATGAAAGTTTGGGCAAACATTAAAAAAAAAAATGGACGGAAAGTAATGGAGAATGACGTAGTCACACCGAGACCGAGCAAAGGGTTGACATATCTTTGGATTTTTATTTTTTTTAAAAAATATGAAACTTGGTATTCATCACAAGATGCAGGAATGCCGTTGGATTTCGTTCTCATTCGAGATAGAGATGGCCGCTGTCGTTACATCACATGGTGTCATCAACAGATGGCAACGGAGAGCAAACAAACAAAAAAAAGATATCATATTCGTGATCGTGAACACGCGATGCAAGATTAGTATACGTTACAGTTTATCGCACGTTGGTTGGTGGTTATATTAGCACAGTTGTCATCACACAATCCTAAAAGTCATCGACAAAGCTGTTCGCCTAAGCAGATGAACTGTGTTCTTTTTTGTGTTTTTCTGAAAGACGACGAACTGTGCTTGAACTACTCAAGACTTTCTTCAAGTCTAGTCCACACTAGACTGTATTTAGTTCTTGCGTGAAAGACGGGATTTAAAGTTGGGTAAGGTTGCACCAAGAGTCCAAGATTGTCTCGCTCCATGATTGAAGTGATGGAAACGTACTACCAGCTCCCAGTCACATTTGCCATGGGCCATGGCATTAACCCAACCTTGACCTTGATGCTCCGTCCGGCCGGCGTCAGGCGCGTGAGAAGCGGCGCCGGGCGCGACGATGACCTCCATGGGCGGCCGACCACCGTGCCTACCACCGTCCACCGGTCGCGTCCTCCTGCCTCTTGTCCTGTATGGCTGTATGTGCCCGGTACGCGGACGCGCCACATATAGAACTAACAGTTCAGAGCAGGCACTGGATGGTCCAAAGCAAAAGACGAAAGGGCTCTGCCTCTATATTCTTCATTCTAAGAAAGACGAGAAGCCCGTATTTTTTGTACAGCATCAAAATACCTATGGTACAACACGGTGCAGTTCTACAGGATAATTCTTACACGAGGTTGCATCAACATAGGCTAGCGAGTAGTTGCTACAACTTCCGAAAGAATGCGCGGGTTGCCTACTTGTATACAGCAGTGTTTTGACGAACGAACAAAAAGATCAAAAATTGGACTTCTGTATCTGCAGTATCTGGCAAATTCAGTTTCCCAATATTCCTGTATGTCCAACTTAGCCGCTTCTCCTGGCATCCCCAACTATCTCCACAACAGCAAAAGGGAATCGAGGCCAGAGCTGAAACATCCTATCAACCAAACGTTTTACAAGAAACCATGTATCAAGATTGCTTGGCATATCTTCATCCCTGTAAATGCAATAAGATATACATGGGTTACATGAATCACAGAGAGAGAGAGATAATTGCAAACATTTGTAAGTTTCAGATGTTTGTTTACCTATACAACAGGAATCTTTAGAAGAATAAGTGAGCAGAGATACAGGCACACTGAGATGGCGATCCCAGCAATGAAATTTTGGTATAGACGGCTATTATCCCTACTGGGGATAAAGGCCGCCTTCAAAACGCCTGTGATCTCAAACACACGGTATGATAGCTGCATTTATTGATAATGAAATGAGTATCCTTTTTATGACTGTTGAATGAAATGGTTTTCTTTCCTGATAAGTAAAGAGATGGGTTTGAAGTTGGCAACTTACAAGGAGATAGATCGCCGTAGTAAGCATGAAGTTAAGCATAGGATAATCTGGTATGAAAGAAAGAAGCCATTTTGGCTGTCCATTTGGCATGCTAGACCTGAAAAAGAAGCTTGGTCACAGTGTGGCAAAGCAAAGGTATTTGAGCAGCATTTTTAGTTCAGTTGAATAGACTACTGCAATATGAGAAAAAAGATCGAAGTTGATCTTATATCCAACATGCTATAGGAATATATGCTATTTACCACACGGCTAGTGAACTGGAAGTACCTTCAATAATTAGGGAAAAAAGTACATGTAGCAGTAACACAAGAGTCATACCTAAGCCAAATATGGATCTGAGAAATATAAGTCTCTAGTGTAATCTTGCCAAGCCATCTGTCATAAATATATATTAATACTTAGCCATCGAGTAAGCCAAGAAAACACATGAACAATGTTAGGTAGTAAAAGTTTTGATGCTTACGCAAAAAGAGCCAAAGAGGCACTCCTCAATTGCTGGGTGCAATTACGCAGGCAGATATAAACACTGTAAGAAACAAAGTTCATTGTCAGCTGCAACGAAGCATATTGCTGGCACGTGCCATTGCCCACATCAATTATGAATACATGTCAACATTTCTTATACGTACGTTATAGGGATCCATGACGTATAGGGATGGTACTTGTTGTATGTAACTTTGTCCAGCTTGTATATATATTCATACCACAGAAAGCCAGCCTAGAAGAAACACAACACCTAGTTAGTACAGTAGTATCAAGTATTAACACAATGGTGTCAAGTACTTAATGTACAGAAATCCAACCTAGTTGACACAACAACAAAGGTAAGAGATGGTGGAACTTACCATCAACGACAGAGTGACAATGGCTCCCTTGATTGATAATCTAACCTTAGTCTCGGATTCTTCCAGCTTTTCCATCCATCTTTCAACCTGTTTAGGAAAAAAAGGTTCCATGTAAGATTATCATGATCTGAACAAAAGAAATGATGCTTAAGGTATAGAGAGATCGAGGCAGATATATATAGATGTAACCAAAAGCATCTCCCAGATACAGTCTGAGAGGGTGATCAGGGTAATATAGATCCATATCTGAAATACTTACATTAGGATGGAAGTAAGCATAAATCATTCCAATAATCCATATGTATCGATCGAGGCCAGATCGGAAATGCCACTCATGTAGCAGGGGCAAGTGTGACTTGGATGGCGATGGATCTTTATAGCCTGAATAAAAATAAAATCAGGTTGGTCCCAAACTCCTGAGCATGACCGAATGGGAAAATGTCATAACAAAACTACAACAATAACTTACCTAGTAGAAACGTAAAGGGGGCCCACAATAGTTCAAATACCCCAGGAATTTCCCATATCAAAATTACAGACAAGAAGCAGCAAGCAATCTTAATAGCCATGACAGATGGTATCTCATTGTATTTGTTAAACAGACCAAGTGATCCATACACCATAAGAGTAAATAGTGTGTGCATTGGGCAGATATAATAGAGCATGAGATCATTGTCAAGGACAATGCAACAGAATGCCACAAAGAAATTTAGCCTCCACATCATCTGCACGAAAAGTATAGTTATTGGCAAGTTTTTAAAAACTGGTGACATGAAATACATGAGATTTAACTCATTAGGACATAACAGAAATTAAGACTGATGAGGTAGCTTAGGCACCTGAGCAAATCTTGCAATACTAAAATCTTTCTTGATATAGTAATATGAGAAATTCCCAAATCCAGTCATCCAGACATAGCAAGCAATGAACACACGGATTGCATTGTATATCTCCGAAGCAGCAAAATAATGATACATCAGAAATAAGACCTGACAATACAGAATAAACAATTAGTAAACTCTTGCAACCAGAATGGATTAATACCAATACCTGTGTAAGACAGAAGCCAAAAGAGAATGCAAAAACGCTACTGCAGTAAGTACATTTTGGTGGTAGTCGGTTGTTGAAAACTTGAAATATACAAGCGAGAAGAAAACTATTGCAGTAGTCATCACAATAATAATGCTCGGCCGATATAAGGTAATAGACTTTTAAGTAAAGTCTGTGTACACTATATTGTGACTAAGGATAGAAGGAACACCATAACAACGGATCACTACCTATATAGCAGAAGATGCAAATTTGACATGTCATCATACTCACCATCTCTAAAAATCTCTAATGATACAGATACCTAACTACGTAAGCATCACAACATCAAGGAAAATAAAGTGAAGTAAAATCACTAACCTGCATCCACCCTTTCCATTCCTCAGTCTGGTGGCGATTAAGATAGAGTATGGACTTTCCTGAAAATGCTGATTTTTCATGATGCTTCTTAAGTGAAGTAAGCGCTGATGCAATGATGAGAAGAATGTATAGAAACAGGAACAGATCACGGTTGTAGCTCTGCCAAAGAAAAAAAAACAAGAATTACAATCCAAGTAAAAGACAGAAAGAACTATAAGAAACAGGTCAGAATAGACCATAAAACAAGAAGTAACAAGGGCAACATCAGTGATCAGAAACATTATATAGTCAAAATTTAGATAGTCAACGCCTGCTGAAGTTTACATGTGCCGCTTGCTGCAGTGCTGAGTGTCAAGAGTAACTAGAAGGAGTAACATCATTACCTTCTTGCTTTCTGGAAATATGTTTGTCCGGTCACAAATGTAAAAATAAACCAGAACAATGCCAAATTCAGCCCTGAAAAAAGTTTAAAGGGCAGAAAAGTATCAGCAGATGATCACATAGCCAGAAGGCTGAGAGTGCGTGCCATTATTGTTAGTAAATAATCTTACATGGCTCTCAGTACAGCACGGTTTTCAAGCAGAAAAGACTCGTCCATAGTTATAAACCTACAGTTCACAACCACAGAGATATCAATATTTCACAGATCACAAGTGTATGAGCTATATTCAAATGTGGCTTGCGTTTGGCCTCTGAAAGGTACCGTAACAAATTTGCTTTGGTAGACAAATTCCTGAACTTTATAGATGGTGATTTCAACTGTCCTCCTTCAAGTAATACTGACTTGTCATCTTCCTTGATGGTTCCATTATCCAGATTAGTGTCTGAATGACTGCACAAGACAAAACATTGCAAGAGCAGGGTGACATTAAAACACTGTTTTTTTTTTTTTTTCAATTTCTTCGTGGTGCATTACTGCCTGCCTGATCTAAAAAAGAAAACTCCAATTGCAGTTTTGAATAATTTGGAATAGCAGTATGCAGTTGGCTATAAACATTTACAAGTTAAGATCATTTACAATACGAATCTGTAGTCCTAATGCTAATTTCAAACTAAAGTTTGTAAAGAGAAACCTTACACTTTCCCATGAGACAAAGATTTCTTGTATTCGAGAATTTCAGAGTAGATCCATGCGATGAGGACAGGGAATAGACCTAGCAAAAATGACACCTGCAAGAAAGCAATACATTCAGTTCCATAAGTCCATGCTTACCATGAGTACATGAAAAATAAACCTAGGTAGCAGTTAGTTCATCAAAGCATCAGACTAGGAAAACTAAATTAAGATACTAGTTTTTATTTCATTGAGGTTGTAGCCACACTCAGATCCAAGTCACCAGAAATATATGCTCTTAATTTGATGATTTTGGTCCAGGAAAGAAAGTCTTATCCCTACATCCTGTCATAATGGATTGAAAATGAGGGCAAATCTGTTCATGTTAGTAGTTCTCAGCAGACAGACAAACATCCATGTTTCGTACCACAGCTCAACTACACATCCTCTTTTACGGCGATGAATGAACAATAAAAATAATACAGCGACCCTATGAGCAATGTTAGTTTTGTTCCCTGTACCCATTCGAAACCACAACCAATAGAGAAATAATTATGTATGGTTCGCGTGAGTCATAAGGAAGAAGTGGTATACGACGTCAATGTCACTAGCTACGAAAGCTCCTCATAGGAGGAGAAGTCCACCAACCCCACCCAAGGCACCAAACTCGTTAGGTACGGGCTCATGGCATTGCTTAGCGGGCACTGAATTCTCCCTGAAACCCTGGAGCTACCTTAAACCATGGCATTAATACTGCAAATACTACTTGGCTTCGATCCACCGCCAACGTGCACAGCAGGCGGCTCTTAGCTTCAATCCGACGCCAGCGTGGACACCGGGCGGCGGCGGCGGCATACGGAGTGCATCCACGTGCACGAACTCGGATATTACAGCCAAATTTGGTCGCCTTGGGAATTGGTATGCAAATTGCGCTCGCTACTCCCCGGAGCAGAGCAGAGCAGAGCAAGGCGAAAGCAAGCTACGGAGCAGCACGGGTGGGCCGGATCTCACCCCCTGGCGTTAAGCAAGCAAAACGGGGGGAAGGAAGTCGCACCTGTCCAGGCGTGACGGGGCCGAAGACCTCCATTCCCGACGAGGCGAGATCTCGATCCTCCCTCCCCGCCTACGCGGCCGGCGACCGATCAGCCCAGATCCAGGGCCGCCTCACCGACCGCGGAGGGGACGTGCGTGCGGCGCAGTAGGGCGGGTGGGGAGAGGCGAGAGCGACGGGGATGTGGGATTTATATGCGCGCGCAATGGCGAGCGGGTGGGGAGGTGAGGGCGGGGAGAGTAGTATCCTGGTGCGGTCGTGCGGAGGACGGAGCTGGCTGGCTGGTGGTGCTGCTGCAGGGTGGGGTGGGGGAGGAGGAGATCTGAAGCAACCGCGGGGAGGGCGGGGCAGGGCGGAGACGGTGGCTGGTCGCGCTCGTGCTGGGCGGGGCGGGGCGGGGCGGGGGAGAAATGATGGGGGAGGAGGAGGAAGGCGTCGGTTCTCTTGTTGGTTGGGTTGACGGGATCATGGTGGGTGCGTTTGCCGTTTGGTGACTTTCTTTTCTTTTCTTTTTTTTTTTCAGGGTCCCCGACCCCGTCGTCGTGCTGCCTACCGTATTGGCGTGTGCCCCTGAGTGGCAGCATTCAGGAACTGCAGGTGCGCCTTGATTTCGTTTTTCGGCGGTGGACCACGCCTAAAACTCAATCACACGCCTCAAAGGAAATTTGGATGGATTGGTTGGTTATTATTTTGGGGGCGTTCGGTGAAGTGGTGTGTGTGGTTAGCTTGGTGGAAAAGGAAAATGATAGAGCACGCTGATATTGGTGCTTAGGAATTTTTATTAGAATAGTGACACTCTGGTTGGTAGATGACGAGACGGGAGAGAGAGACGTGATTTTCGTAGACATCTTTCCGTGCATTCTTTTTGCAAATGTATATATCGCGCTTTCCACGCCTGGGCACTTTCAGGTTGTTTATCGGTTGTAGCTGCACTGCACCCAATGTGCCACCTCTTCTAAGTGATTGTGAGATCGATACGCTCCGCTGCTCTATCATATCGATCAAGTGTCATGTCTTCTTTACGAACTGAGTGTAACTCCACTCATTAGATTAGATTCTGGAAGAGCTTGGAGATGAGCTGACGGTTTGCATTGCTAATCTCCTCGAATACAGACTTTTGGCAGCCCCTTTGTCGTAAGATCAGCGAAGTGAATATGTGTACCGTGCGTGAAGAACCTTCGGCTGACCCAGTTAAAAGGAACAGAATTACACAACAATGTTGTGATAGATTAGTCCTCGTAGTGTAGGTTACAATTCACCGAGCCGGTTGCCAGCGAGCTTAAGGTGACCAAAAAAACAGTGCAGGGGAATAACCCACAAGCCAAAACCTACTAGCCTGAACCTGCGAGAAAAAGGTACATCGATCAATGCAAGGGTTGCCCACAAAGCGGACCAAGTCACAGTGATAACATATCTATCCAGAAAAAATTGAAAAAAAAAACCATCATTAACGACGTGAAGCATCCATCCGAACAAGATCATAGCAACTTTGGTGTCAAGGTGATTCCCCCCTAACACACTCAGCAACAAAGTATTTGCCACGTAGGGTTTTCAGCAAAAAGATGATCGGAAGCTCGATGGACCTCAAGATCAATGACATGTTCCTGGTGGGATCGGCTTTTATTTCGGCACGGCGGACGACTCTGACATGCTCCAACATCTCCTGGTGGAGACCTCCATGGATCACGCTTCTTTGACTCTTCGTCGACAGTTCGACACAATGGAGAATCTCGTCAAGAATTTGACATTTTTCAATTTACAGTCCGACCCGGACATGGAAACAACACAAAACATTTGAGTTTGACTCGGATAAGATCAAGTTTTCTGATTCAGCTTCTAAGCCATTGGGCAACTGCGACCTAATCCTAGTGCGATTTCCACATAGGCTCTTGAATTCGGCTTATGTCTTCCAGACGACGGTCTCAAGACTTATTATATCATCCGTTCTGATCAATGAGGAAGAAGAAGTCCATCCAAAGGCGCCCAACAAGGCCTGGCCCTCAATGCCACATTAGAAGCGAAGATCATACACTCGCCAGGAGTTCGGCTACTCGAGAAATCTTTTGATTCTTCATGCATAGTCGCCACGATTGGGCAACTACCATACTCAAGTTTGAATTACCCTCAATACCATTGAGGAGGCAACGAAATCATGGCGGGGCGTCGGACTGCATGCCGACCAAGGGGCTGTGGCTCCTCTGCAATGGACGGAACAAGGCACGACGACCAATCTCAGGCGAAGGGCGACGATAGGGAGGTGAAAGGTCGAGCTTGAGGTAGATTTGCTCACCGGTGGACTCGTTGGAGGCGAGGTGGATATCGAGCAGCACTCGTGGTCTCGTTTGGTGTCGAGTCGAATCGTGGCCACGATGAAGGACGTCAACCCGGTTGGCATTGAGCCAAATCGTGGCTGCGATGAAGGACGCCAGGGCTATGTCGTAGCGCTCAGTGTCGCGGTGGTGCCGTCATGGCGAAGCGAGGTCGCGATGCACGGGTGTAACACCCCCGGTGTTACGCGCTAAACTATTTTCTAAATCATGTCATATGAGCATCATATTATGTGTCTTTGCATTTGTTAAAATCTAAATTTATATAGTTCATCTCTTAAGATAATGAAAATCAATATTTGGTCATTATTGCATGTAATATCGTTTGAGCGTGAAACCTAATTTTTATCTCGCAAAAACAATATAAAACATGTATATAGTTCTTAAATAAATTTTGAAGTACAAACTTCATAGTTGATGATGAAATACTTATTTTTGAAAACTGAATTGGGTAACTAAGGGTTTAGGAAAGTCAAACATTGAATTTGTAATCAAACTCCTTTCTTGACTTAGCTGTTTTCTTTGAGCCGAAAATCAGTGTGGCTTTGTTAAGTTCAAGAATTAATTCTGAATAATCTAGCCTTGCACTAATGGCATGTTTTTGGGTAAAACTCAAGAACAATGTATCCTCTTCGGTGCTGTGTAGCTGGTTTGGTCACAAGCATCACGGGTTGTTCTGTTTCCTGGCTTTAATTTTCGTGCACGAGTTGGTTCCAGGGAGCAGCTCGGCCATCTTGCTGAGGACTCGCCTCAGTGCGTGTCGCTGCTGCTGCCGATTTTTTGTCCTTGTCTTCACGTCGCCGTACAGCGGTGGCCCAATCTTTCCTGTACCCTTACCATGGCCACGCCTGCAAGCACTGTCCTTTCTGTGCCGCTGTGTGCCCCGGCCGTCGTTCCGGCCTATCGTCACGAACACGCTGGTCATGCCATGTGCGCTCGGCTGCCTTTGCTGCTCACCTCTGCCCCTCTCTTGTCGCAAGCTGCAGCGCAATCTTCGTCGTCGCCTTGTCGCAGTCGCGTTGCGAGTGTTGCGTTTTATGTGTCGCTGTGCACCTTGGTCGCCGCGCAGGTCGTCGCGCGTGCACGCGCTCGGCGCGTGGAGCGGCCGCATCATGTTCGGCACAGAGCCGCCCTCGTCGGGTCGGGTCCTAGGGAGTCACATCAATCCATTTTGTCACATCTGACTCGTCCTTGAGTCATACATTTCCCTGAACCACCTCGTCCTCTGTCGACGTTCATACAGTCTCAATTTTGGATTTTTGTCCGTCGGCGGCCATGTTTGGCAGTGAGCGGTCGGAGTCAAAATTCGTCCTCTTCATAGCCATTCGTGATCAACCATATGCTCCATCAGTTTTTCCTCGAACTCTTCCACCTCATGCGCACGTTCTCTGGACCTCTGCCATCTCCTATCCACCGCTGACACCATCTTGCCGCCGCGGAGCTCCGCCGTGCACGTCGAGTCGCACGCGGCCAGCTCTCTACGGCTCTCCTACCTCCCAACCTTCACCACCTTCGAGTTCTAGGTAGGTTCTTGATGCTTAAGTGATAGCTCTTTAGGTGTTTTGTTATTCGGGCTCGCCGAAACGCTCATGACGCCATTGGGAACGGCCGCGCGGCGTGGTCGTGCCTCCCTGCTCGTCCGCCTCTTCTCAAACCTCGTCCAGAGTGGTTTAAAAGGGTATAGTTGGGGTTCGGCTCGCCGGAGGGGTCTCCGAGGGTTCACCGTCGCCGGCGTGGTCGCGGTGTGCACGCGCCGCCGCTCTGTGTCTGTATAGAGGGTCAGGGACCTCGAGTCGAGAATTCGACTTAACTCAGGGGGTTAGGTGCAAGTATTTGTGAGTGGGATAAATAGTAAGTGCACTGCAGGATGGTTTCTGTTTCTTCCCTGTGGTTTTCCGGAAAACCGCCAGGGCGTCGGCGCTCTTGCACGCGCGCGGGCCGCCTGCGCTGCTGT
Organism: Eremochloa ophiuroides; assembly: GCA_038502445.1. Lineage (NCBI taxonomy): Eukaryota > Viridiplantae > Streptophyta > Magnoliopsida > Poales > Poaceae > Eremochloa > Eremochloa ophiuroides. The sequence goes on along the minus strand of JAHLJS010000008.1, from coordinate 70,309,325 downwards.
TGGGCCGGTTCAGGCCGGTTGCCTTTTTCCTTTTCTCTATTGAATTTCCATTGCTTTTCTATTTTATTTTCTGAGCTAGATTTCATTAATTTATATTAAATTGGGTAGACGCCCAAAAATTGTGAAACAATATTTGCTAAGTTCCTAAAATCACGTTATATAAATGGGTCTATTTATTTTACATCAGTTGTAAAAATAATGAGGTTCAATAAATCCGTTTGAAATGATTAACATGCTTTATCCAATTATTTTATGTTTTATCATGCTAAATTGGTAAATGATAAAATGCTAAAACTTTGGTAGCAGCCTTCTGGTATTATAATGAACACTCTGTAATTTTTGTAGCTTTGGGTAAAGTGTTTTGCTAGGGTAACTCAAGTCCACTAGATTAATAGCGATAAAATCATAACATCAATTTAGGTGTTTGATATTTTATGAGCTTGCTGGTTGCTTCGTGTCTTAGCCTTTAAAGCTAGTTTGCTAGATGGATGTGTGTCTTTGTTTTAAAAGTTGCTGTTGCTATGTTTGTTCACTCAAGCATGCATTGCATCGTTGCATCTCATTTAGGAACGATTGGCGGATCGATGTATCAACCGAAGGATTTGGTATTCTATCAAGAAGATGGTGCCATGGAGATCATGTCTTGCAGATGGAATTCTAACTTTATTATTATTATTATTTACCCAGGCAAGCCCCGGTTCATAACCCTTACTTTCTGAACTTTTAATATAATTGTTGTGCATTAAGTTTTGAGGAGTTGAATGAAACCCACATGCATAAATATCCTTATCCTATGAGTCTTACTAGTATGACAGGATCGTGTAGAATTCTATGCTGTAGGGCAACGATAGAAGTCGAGTGATTGCCTGTCACTCGCGAGATACAGGAAAATAGTATTATTGTGATTATTACATTATCACATGAGATATTACAGTTGGATCATAATTGGAGACCGGGCGGAATGGTTTGTTGGATTGGACTTGGTTTGGCACCTGAGCGAGGCTCTGGTTGTAGTTGTTTTCCACCTATGTCGATTAGGAACTGTTTGGGCTGGATGTTAGTCCATGTCACCTTTTATCCCGAGCACATACTTGCGTATGGGAGCTTGGAAAGCGAGCCCCATCTTGTCTTGGGTTCCGACTCTTCCAGACCGGCTGTATGGAGGCGGGGAAGGTGGAGGTCTAAGCACCAATGCTGAGGAAAAATGCCGGCAGGTGAGGGCTTAGAGTCTGAGTTGGACGGGGATCTGTGTGCCCCGGGCAGGATTGGGTGAGATAGTCTTTGCATTGCACCTGGGGTGCAGGCGGGACGTGTGTTTGGGGGTACCCAGCTGGGATAATGGTTCGCGAATCGCCGTCTCTTTTGAGCCGGTAACGACTTGGCTATTATCTAGTGTCGTAGTAAGAACTGGAACTGGAAAGAGATAAAATGAATCTAATTGCTTACCACTTGCTTGAAAGTAGAACATGTCCTAATCTAGAAGTGCAGGTTAATGAACTAAGATGATTGCTAATAAAAATTAAAAATAGGGATGAACTATTAGTAAAGCTTTCTCGCAAGTTTACACTAGCAAACCAAAAAGCCTTCCATATCCTTGAGAGTCTTTTATTTCCTTCTGACGGGTAAGTCTTGTTGAGTACAATTGAGTACTCAGGGTTTTATTTCCCCTGTTGCAGGTAACAGGTGAAAGTTAAAGCTGACTCTTGTGTGTGGAAACTTTCTGGTGGGCTCAGAGAGGATTTTCTTGCGCTGCGATTGTAGTTTATTTTTATAACTCTCACAAAAATGTTTTATCAAGAAAAGCTTAACATTGTAATCACATCCTATAAAATTGCTTATCGTGTTAAATGCTAAATATGTCTCTAAATAAATGTTTGTTTCTGCTGCAACTTTATTCCCATATTTATTATGTTGCAAGATAAAATATGTAAACCTGCAATACCAACTTTCATTGATTATGTAATAAATGTTATTTCTGTTGTTAAATACACATGTCATGAATAACTCTGATATTCCTGTAATCATGTGATGTAAGAAATGGTTAGGAATGTTGTAAGTTTTATTCCCTCATTTAAATGATCCTGTTGGAAAAATGTGGATTTTCGAGTTCTCCCGCTGGGTGTGCTCGACAGAACTGTTTGAATTGGTTCACTCTTGGGGTACTTAGTGTCTAGTGCAAGACAAGTACCTCTATTAGTGAAACATCCTCGATTTTCCACGATAGAAAAATCCACAGAATGAGATATAATGTGATAAAACCATAGATTGATCTTATCGCATTATCATATATCAGTTGATATTAAAGTCATACACCGAGAATACTTACAAAATATTGCATCAACTGAGGGGACACCTATTACAGGTTAATCTAGCGGAAGCATATCTAGTCGTCATCAGAGTTGGTGGAATATGTCGTCGAGTGAAGGCTTCTCCTTCACGGGTACCATCAGAGTTATTCTTGGCGCGGCATAGTCTTCATCTCCTGAACCAAACCTGAGCGTAGGCACGAGACCGTCTAATCCTTCGTATCTCAATTTCTCTGTTAGTCAGGTAATCTGCACACCGCCAGATATGTCCAGGCCATGGTCAGCACCGATGAGCTTTAGTGGAAAAGAGAAAATAAAGGATCTGGCGATCCTAGTATTTGGCTGTGGTTTGCATCCTATGCAAAGTAGCATCAAGTAGTAATATCATATTAGTTGTCAAGTTTTAACCCATCTCATCAATTCCCATTCCAATCCATCATTCCACCCATACGCCACCTCACACCCACACCTCGCACTCAGTCGACAGGCCCGACTCCCTCTCGGGTCCTGTCTCAACGGCACACTGCCACACCGGGCACACTGCCGGACAATCATCAACCAGGGGAGAAAAGAATATCGCTCTCTACACTAGACAGAGCTTCACAGGAAAGGTCCATAGCCGACAAATCGGCATATGTATCGATCGATCAACCATACACTCTACAGAGGTTTTACCACTCACAAGATTAGCCATCATCGATGCTGTACAATCATCTAGGCAGAATTCCGGGTGCTTGCTTGCCTAGGTCGATGCCACCCTACCACTCAGCCCTGGGTAACTTCGGCCCTACGCCGAAATGCTGAGACTGGGAGATGCAGTACCGGGCCCAATCAGTGGTATTGCGCATATAGGACGGTTCGGAAATCCCACATCCTTCACCGCCCACCGTAATCAACTCACAACCTAGCAGTAGTGGCACCGCCCTACCAAGTAGTCCAGCCGTCTCCCGCCCATCAGAAGCGAGTGAGCAGTAAGAGATTCCCATGAACCTGGGCTAGTCCTTCCTAGTTTGACCAAGCAGGCATCTCCTCTTAGGGGATACTCTCCCCGTGCCACCATGGCACCTCCATTCACGGGACTTCAATGCACATCCCGGAACCACCTCATATGTCATTACCCGCCACAGGTATCTCTCGTGGGAATGCCCAGATGCAACTCCCGGCAAGACTTGCTTACACAGCTCGTCGCGTATCCCACTTGGTCGACTCGACCCTCACCACACACCCAAGACTCACGCAGCACGCTCACATTCCCCAGCCCGGCATCCCAAGCCAAACCATTCCCAGGGGTTCACCACCAGCATCACATCATAGATACAATGCGAGTGGAGTTAATAGATAAATATAGTGATGTAATATGCAAGCAAACAGGTAGATAGGAGTATGTAAAAAGAGCGTGAGCGCGAAGCTGGGTGGTATAATAGAGTGGTTGCAAGCGGGGTAGTAACGGCTTAGGTAGCAACATGCATCATATACTAGCAAAGGAGTAAATATAAAGCGCTAGCAGTTCTAGATTTACAATGTCTAATAGGATTCTCTAAAAGGAGGTGCTGCCATGACACTTGCGTTGTCGAGGAAGCAGTGGTATGAGCACTCCTCAGTTAGTGTAGTCGTTCTGCTGGATCACCTCCTCCAGGGTGACTCCATTCTGCGGGTCCTTGCGCCGTCCACGTTCTCTTCCAGCGGGTCTCGATCCGATCGTCGCTAATCCGGAAACGGACTACTCCGCGAAGCAATACAAGGCAATAAAACACCCAATTCACCAAAAGACGATGGGACGCGGGAGACCCATTAACAGCAAAGAAATAATGAAAGGTACACGGCTTAGCCCTCTCGGCGTATGTCCGATTTCATCAAGCCAAAGAAACAGGAGTGGTGGTTTGCTAAGCACAAGCATAAGTCACAGCCAAGCCAATTTGGCTTTATAATAAATGGTTTAGGCCAAACCTTATCCATAGCAAACACCACGGCACACGATCTTCCGATCCGTCCGCCACGGGGAAGACGGGGATCGGAGGACGAGCCAAGCAAGAGGGGAACGAGGGATTTATTGACAAGAAATGTTGCACGAGATAGAGCGAGTGTTTAATCCACTTGTAGGGCACCAAGGCTGTGATTCAAACGGGTACAATCATACAAGCGTTTAAACACCAAGAATCAAAAGAGAGAAAGAGAGGGAAAAGTTAGCTAGGCACATCTATATCATATTCCCAGTCACACCTTCAGTGAAGATGGTTTTTAAGCGGTCGACCGAGTCGACTTGCACATATCCGAGATCTTAATATAGACCATAGCTTTGCTAACTAAAAATGATTAGTTCGGTCTTTGATCCAATCGCCATGAACAAGACGGGATCGAACAGAGCGGGCTTATACGAAATCGAAGAGCGAAAAACATAATAAAGCGGTGGTCTACTTCTTCCAACACGCACGCCACGGATTAGACGAGGTGTCAGAAGAGAGCGATACACAAAATAATGCAAGTGCGCAAAGCTCTCGTAGGGTACCACGACCTGGGTGCACTGGCACTAAGTCATTACTCGGATCCATAGCGGTGCGGTTGTCACCGCAGGAGTCAGAGGAATGCGACGGTCGCGCAGGGTACGAGCATATGAGGGTCGTCGCACGAAAAATCAAAGAACGGCACACGGGGCCTAGCTCCATGGTCATGGCGAGGCATGCTCGCGGCCACAAGCTACACCAACGAGAGGTCGAGTTAACTCGGCATTACGGTCATGGCAGGACGGATCCCGCGATCGCAACGTCCGAACGAGGTACGATCCCACCACCGGCTCGAAGGCACGGCACACAGACAAACAACACGACAACTAGCAATAAGAACCAATAACACAAAAAGACTCATTATAAGACTGCGGAGTAGCACAATTCCATAGCATTATGATAGATGGATCCTGTATTACAGATTTAGATAAAGACAGATCGTGAGGACAGGGTACAACAGATAGAATATAAGGATAGGGTACAACAGATATAGACATATCGTAAGGATAGGATACAGTATGATGGATAGATGTACAAGGAGTAAGAGCAGGGGTCCAATAGTCCGGCGTCGTATATCACGTTGGCTTTCCAACCGTCCAACATTATCTATGGGGCCTCAAGAGGTGGCAACGGGGCTATGGCACAAGGTCGGACAGGGCCATTGTTAAAGGAAAGTGACGAGGCTTGCTTCTACACATCCTGGCTCCACTGGGCCTACTGCTGGTACCTTCTAGCTTACTATGGCTTGCTACGGCTAGTCGTGGCCGGCTGCTGGCTGGTCGTGGCCTACTGCTGGCTGGTCATGGCTGGCTGTGGCCTGCTGTAGGCTGGTCGCGGCTGGCCACGGCTGGCCGGACGGGGCTGGTGACTGGCCGAACGAGGCTGTGGCTGGCCGGAGGTGGCGTCAAGTGGCCGGGAGGCGGCGGAGCATGGCCGGGTTCCAACGGTGTGCACGGTAGCTAAGGTGAAGCTTGGACGGGGCGTCGGTGCGCGTCGGGGCGACCAGGCAGAACTTCCAGTGACCTTCTCCTTTCTCGATCGGCGTCCATCGTGTCCTTCGGCGACATGAGCAGAGTGGCGGCAATCTCGGAGTCCAAAGGCATAAGGTAATTCCGGAATGCGATCAAGGTGGTGGTTTGGGTAGTCCTCGGCCACGTCGGTGTTCTTGGAACGCCGGTGGTTCGATTTGGCTAAAAGGGCCTCGTGTCGTGTGTGCGAGTGTTCCTGAGCCGGGAGAGGCTCGGCCTACGCGTCCCTTAGTGCGGGACTGCCATGGCTCAAATGGCGGGGCTAGCGAGGTGGCGGTGCTCACCATGGGGAAGAAGGTCGTGGCTCACCAAGGGCTTGCGGACGGCAGATCGCTTGACGCGGGTCGAGCTCGTTGCTGATAGAGTTGCTTCATGGTGAGGGCGAGGTTCGGTGGCGTAGATGGGCTCCAACGGTTCGGCTTGGTGGCGGATTCGCTTGTCGTGACGAAGAGCGGTGCGCCAAGCGACGGCGGGTTCGGTGTGGACGCGGCTTGACGAAGAGGTGACCGGGACATGGTGGTGTGTGGCCAGCTCCCTGCAAGGATATGATTCACGGCACGATGGCTGGGTTCAGCAGGACAGCGATATGCAAAGGGGAAAATCAGGGGGGGCTTGGCACAGGGGTTCACCGTCAGAAGGGGGAGGGCTGTGGCTTGCAGTTGGTGTCGTAGCTGCGGCACGTGCGCAGCGAAGAGGCGGAAGGAGCTTCAGGGGCTCGGCAGCTGGCGCTCAGGCTGCGACGTGCCCAGTGGCCGCAGCGAGGAGAGCGGCTTGGGAATTGCCGCGGCTGTTGGCCTGTTGGCGCGGTCGTGGCCACGGCGTCGGCATGGCGTGCACCGGCTCAAAGACGAGATGGTCGGCGACGGTGGCAGAGCGTGGGAGCGAAGCTTGGCCGGTGACCGGCTGCGGTTGATGAGCCCGAAGCCGGCAGGTGTCGAGGTCATGCGCACGGCGAGGACGAAGGCGAGGCCGCGGCTTGATGGGAAGGGTGACGGCGTGCTCCTAGCTCGGCGTGGCGGGGTCGACGCGGCAGTGGCATACGCGAGGACGACGCGCCGCCGTCGTGGTCGAGGCGCAGTCGGGCTCGGGGACGACGTGATGGAGGTGCTCCGTGCGGGCGGCTTGGAGTAGAGGCAGCGAGGCAGCACTCCGGCGGCCTGGACACGGCATTCGGCTGCAGCGCGGTGGCGGCAGCGTCGTGGTGGTGCCGTCGGCATGTCACTACGTGGCTGCACGCGACCACGGCTCTGGGCGCGGCGGTGCCCATGGCCGTGCTATGGTGTGGCTATGGCGGCTGCGCGGTCAAGGTGGAGGTGACTGAGAGCGGCGCGACGAGCGGTTGCGGCACGGTGGTGGGCGGCTTGTGCGAGGTGAGGCGGGTCCGACCCGTGACTAGCAAGCGAGGGAGAGGATGAGCGAGGGGGCAGCCATGGCGGCGGCGCATGGAAGAAGATGAGCAGGAGAGAGATGGTGATGCGGTCATTTTATACTCGTGCCACTAGGGTTCGGAGCTCCAAGGACGGCGACGATCTTCGGGAGCCATGCCATGGGCACGTGGCGGGGATCCATCGGGCGAAGCAACAGGTGGGGCGCGGGCTCGGTCCTGCGTGTGCTCGTCGTGCCTGGCGGCGGCGGCGGCTTCAGGGAGCAGGGGCGCCTTCGCCCTAGGGTTAGGAGGCAGGGCGCCTTGGTTGGGCCGAGTTGGGCCGGCGTGCGTGTGTTGGGCCGCGCGGGCAGGGCGAGGCGGGCGCTGCTGGGCCGGGGAAGAGGCAGTGAGGGAGCGGCCTGCTGTGTGGCGCGTGTGTGGGCCTGTGGTGTGAGCGGGCCGTGTGGAAGAGGGGAGGGCCGGCTGAGGTTTTTGGCCCGAGAGAGTGTAGAGTCTTTTCCATTTTTCTTTTACTATTTTGAAAGGGTTTGAGAAAGGGTTTCCTCATTTCTAATTATATGGTGTATGGATGTTGATGAGGTGGATTTAGAGGAAATTTGAGATGGGTTCGAGAGAGGATTGAGATGAAAGGATTTAGCGGTAATCGCTACGGAACTGTGCTCTTCGACACAACCAACTGAGGAACTCCAACAAAAATCCTACAAGCAATTCTATATGTATGCAGGTTGTTAGCGGGTTAGTCATTGCTCGACCTAGAGGCTACATGCTTCATACGTATTACAAGAAAAATTTTAAAAAGCTCGCATTTTTAGTTTACCGAAAACCTGGGTTGTTACAATTAGTGTGTTAATTTAGGCGGTTTTGCCACAACGGGCTACGGGCTCCACGCGGCATGCACGTAGGAAGGCGAGGGTGCTGGGGCTACTGCGACAATGATGACAAGGTCACGCGGGTGGTGCAGTCGGGCGATCGGGGACACGGCTAGCAGGTGGGGACAACTCGAGGTGGCGGTGCTGGACAGAAGGAGGGCGGAGGTCGCTGCTCCGTGTCGCGGTGGCTCAAGGCTGAGACGGCGGCGCTGGCGCCTCGGCTGCTATGGTGGCGGCTGAGCGGCCGAGAACGGAGGAGGGGAGGATGAGGGGAGTGGCGGCGGCGGCCTCATGGAAGAACGAGGAAGCGACGACGGCCAAAGAAGAGGAATTGGCTGCCAAAGAAGAGGAATGACAATGTGGGGACGAAGAATAGGGAGAGCGGACGGCGGCGACTTTTAGGGCAGTCCCAATAAATGATCAGTTTCTATCTCTGTTAAATGACCTGCCACATAAGTAAAATGTTAATGTTGCAACTCAATTAATGAAAAAGAAGTAGAGAAAATGAAGAAATCGTTTTTTTGGAAGGAAACAGAGTCTTCCCTCAGCCCGATGCGTGAAGAAACAACCAAATCCGCGTTGGGGAGAAATCACCAGTTTCTACGCATGGATGCTTCGTCACACCCTCATCTGCGCCCGAACCGCAGTGCGCTCGCCCACCGATAGCCCGCTGCGCTTGCCCGTGCGCTTGCCGGTCTGAGCCGCAGTGCTTGCCGCGCTTGCTAAGGAAGAAGCCGAGTCATGCACTCGCTGGCCACGCCGACACGCTTGCTAGCGGTGCTAGCCAGACACCGCGCGAGTCTGCCGCCGAGCTCCTCGCCGCGCAGGCCGCGGTTGTCGCATACGGCGGTAGCTTGCCGGAGCCTCATCGGTTGCGCCTGCACGAGCCCGGTCGCCTGCATCCGTGCCCGCCCGCCCACTGGTCCACTGGAGTCGTACCCGTGTCGGTAGTGACCGCGCACGCTCGCGAGAGTCGCGGCGCTGGCCTACGGTGTGAGCGCTAGGGCTTCCGCATATGGCGTTGATCATCGTCATCCGTGCCAATGGGCAATGGGAGCCTGAAAGACCCCAGTTTGGTTTTGGTAATTGATGAAACCAAGTTACTAATCTAAATGCTAAGTGTGTGTAGTCAAGAGTAGATTAGTAATAAGGAGGAAGATGACATGAGCTCAAGTGAAGATCAAGATGAAATGATCAAGGAGAAAGAAAAGGACTTAAAGAAGGAAAGCTAGAGGCTAAGGTATATTCAAATAGGGCTTTTCTTTTAGTGATCAAGACTCCAAGTGGGAGTGATCACATTTAGGATAGATAGCCGACTATCAAGGGGAGAACTAAGCTATTGGATTACTTTCAAGTGCTCTAGGTTGCATCTCATATGCATTGATCTAACCAACCTAGAGAATCCCTTTGAAAACCCTTGAAAAATATTTGCAAAATGCTAACACACTGTGCACAAGTGTAGAAGACCTTGAGTGTTAGCACATAGAAGCAAGGAGTGAGAAATAGACTTAAAAAGCGCTATTTACAGAGCGTCGGACTGTTAGTGGGCGTAGCGTCGGACCATTGATTCGGTCCGACGCCTGAGCTATCTGTGAGCGTCGGACGCTCGTTTACCGAGCGTCGGACCATTGTGGTCTTCAGTCCGACGATGCTGAGCAGCGAAGAGTGTCCCGTGGCACGCTGAGGAGCGTCGGACGCTTGAAGGAAAGTCCAACGGCGAGCGTCGGACGAAGTCCGACGATGATTTAGCGTTTTCAACCCTCTCTGGAAGCGTCGGACGGGTGAAATTTTTAGTCCGACGGTGCTCGCGCAATCGTCCGACGATACGCGCGCGGTGAGCTGAGAGAAGGTGTCGGACTTAGGAGGTTAGTCCGACGACCTCAGTCCGACGGTAGTCAAACGCGCGAATTCAGTTACCGTTGAGATCGGACGAACGACGTTTAAATCTGTTGACACGTGGCGTTCATCCGAGCGTCGGACGCTATCGTTTGGTCCGACGCAGTCGGTCCGACAGTATAAAAATGGGGTTAACGGCTGTTTCAGAGAGTGTAACGGCTAGGAGTTGGCTTAGGGGTATTTATACTCCCTCCTTGGTCACTTGGTGACTCTCTTGCACACTTGGATCATTGTCATATACTTTGTTGCATTCTAGCCTCCCACTCTCTCACCAAATTCATCATCTTGATCATTCTTGTGAGATTGAGTGAACCTCAAGTGCATCATTGCTTGTGTTTTGCATTCTAGAGCACTTGGGAGCAAGCCTTGGATTAGTTCTTATTCTCTTGGGACATTGCCGTGTCCCTAGACGGCTTGGAGGAGAAGAAGGTGTGAAGGAGCTTGGTGATTGTGCTTGCTCACACCCGGTGATTGTGAGGGGTTCTTGTGCCTTCCCCGAGCGGAGTGCTCAAAGGTAACTCTAGTGAATTGCTCGTGTCTTTGAGTTACTTCCTCCGTGGTAGGTTCTTGTGGCGCCTAGTGTAGGCTCGGTGTGTGATACCGATTAGCCACCGAACCACCGGTTGAAGTCGACACAACGAGGACGTAGCGTGCCGGCAAGCACGTGAACCTCGGGGATAAATCTTTATGTCTCTATTGATTTCCTCACCTTCGAGTGAGTGACTTATTGATTGTCCCGGTGATTGGCTTCTTCACAAGGCAAAGGTTTATTCGACGATCATCTCTTTCTTATCCTTGTGTAAAGTAGCTTGTTTCCTTTTCTTAAGTAGTTGTGTAGTTGTTTAGCCTTTGCTAGCTCTTGTGTGGTTTAGAACTAAGGTTTAACTAGAATTGTATAGGTGGCTTGCCTAGGTTAGTGGTTGCCTTAGCATTGCATTAATAGCCTCTTGTGGTTCTAATATCTTGTTTAGTGGTTTGTAGAATTTTTATTTAGGCTATTCACCCCCCCTCTAGCCATACTAGGACCTTTCAGAGCCCCTGCAGCGGCAGCGGCTAGGAGCTGCCCAGGGCGAATTCCGCCTTATCGTTCAGGGTGTGGCGGTGGCTAAAGGGCCAGTGGGCCGCACACGCGGTTCTAGGCCAACAACCTACGTGTGCGCGTTGGGCCAAGGAGGCGCGCACTTGCTAGGCTAGTAGGCGGAGGGGAAGTGGAGAGTGGGCTTTCTGGAGAGACCGGAGGTAGAGAGAGGTCCGACTAGAGGGGTTTGGGCCGAAATGGAGCAGAAGTAGTTTTTCTTGTTTCTTCAAGGAATTTCTAGCAGAAGCATTTTCTAATTATCAATCAATAATCACGAAACTCAACGTGCAACCGAGATCATATGAATGCATCAAACTACATTAGGAACTTTTGTTGTGCTAAGAAAGTTTTTATTTAATTTTAGAAGAAATTGATTTGGAAGGAAGGGAGAAGATATGATGTTTTGCGAAAACATTGCATAGATTCTACATGCAACACATATACAAGCAAAAAAAACTATTAATGTATACTTTTGCCCATTTCATACATAGTAATCGCTTCAAGGAAACTCCAAGGTACTCATGAATACGACGAAGAACGTATCTTGCTGAATTTATTTATTGTTGTATAACACCAAACATGAGAATATGATGAAGAACATATCTTGCTACAAACATGAGGATATGATGAAACATATCTTGTTGAATTTATGTGTTAGTGTATAATACCAAACATGAGAAAGGAGAGGAGAGAAAGAGTGAGAACATGAGAAAGGAGAGAGGAGACAAAAGGTTGAGAAATGAGTGATGGGCCAAAATCCTCTCCACCTTCACTCTTATGGTGGGGGTGGGAGGGAAGTTTTTCATTTTTCCCATGGTGGGGCTTGTATTTCTAAATGTACATAAATATTCTCAAACAAACCCTCTAGCTTTGTAATTGGACCATAAACACTCTAATGGGTCCCAACATATGCCTTATCCCAATAGTACCCCATAATTATCCGGTTTTGGTTGGGAGTACCAAAACCAAAAGATGAATACAACTAAATGTGGCCCAGGTGTAGACGATCACGACATGTCTTCAAACTTTCAATCACAGACGCCTGGCAATGCTTGAGTCTTCATGTGGATTGTTTGTCTAATGTGCTCCTCGGTTCTAGCCCCTCTTTGCTGGAGCTTGTGATGCCTTGGTGGGGTTTTGGTGGACTTCTCCTCGAGCTTTCATTGCTAGTGACATTGACGTCGTATACGACTTCTTCCTTATGACTTACGCGAAGCATACATAATTATTTCTCTAATGGTTGTGGTTTGGAATGGATACATGGAGCAAAACAAACATTTCTCATAGGGCGTTAGTCCAGGGCTCTGTCACACGTTTAGAGTTTAGTAAACGCACCACCATCTCGTTTCTCTTTCGTGAGGCATTATTGCCGTGACACATCAAGACAATGAACTCCCCCAAGCCTGTAAGGTAGAGAACGTTGGGCTCACCTAGCATGCCCTCGCCCTCTCGGTTGGGGGAGGAGCCTGACGTGCCTAAAAAGGCAGGAGAAGGCTCATCCGGGGAAGGCACCGTTGTGGTAGACAACACCTGGGGGGTCAGCACCAGGATGCAACAGGGACGTCAGGGAGTGGATGATGTTTTGTCGACGCCTTAAAGTGTGGTGAGCACTTGTTTTAGGGCCATATAATAAGTTATCTCTTGACTTGGCTTGCTGCGTTGCCGTGGTGTAGTGGCCAGTCAATGCTCCGAGAAATCAGCCAAAATATGATGAGTTCAAACCCTGCCAAAGCTCCGAAAACTTGAACGACTCAAGCGGCCGAAGATATACGTTCAAAAGTACGTGAAACCGGACGAAGAAAACTCCGTCGAAGATGAACACTGCTGAAAACAAAACTAGCAAAACCTCCGAATACTGCTCCGTCGGACGGCAGACCTCAAGACTTCCAGAGCAGGACCGAAGGCTATCAGTCGAAGATTGATGACTTAAATGCTTGGCCGAAGACATCCGTATACAGCTCCCCAGTACTAGCAGCAGATACATCCAACTGGTAATGTTTGACAAAACTAATATAGTGCATGCATGTAGGATCAGTAACCTTTGGTAGCTACCTATTGTGCATAATTTTCTTAATTTGTTGAACGTCTACAGGAAGCATGGAGATAGTGAAAAAGATAGGAATGAGCACATCTTGGCTACTTACAGTTATTATTTTTTTCTCTTATCAGGTTCCAGCTGTTATCAAGGTGGATAGGAAAGGGCTATTCGCTCTTGCTGCTGGATTGTCTGGACACTGTCCATTAGCAGCAGCAGTGCCATTAGATGTTCCTGTCTGTTTACCTTCTGCCTGCAAAATTATTTAGTGTTTATTGAATCATAATGGGTGTGCTGGTACATGTGGTTCCATTCTGATGGATTCTTAGTAGACATTGTAGACTGTTGGTATTGATCTCACAAAGATTATAATGTTCTCCATTTTTTTAGGTCATGGTTCAGGAAAGAGTGTTTATAGTGTGCATTTAATTTATCTGATCAACTAATGTGTCAAGCACTCGAGCATTATCTATAAGTTGATTAGTACTGCTATTATTTGCTTGTACAAAGCTATTTTAGAAGAACAATAGCCTGTGACTTTTGTCTATGCCATTATGTGGCTAGGTATAGGTGTTATCTGAACACCTTCTATGGCTCATGTAATAATATGTATATTGTCTTTGAACGTTCTGTGACTGTTCATTTTGTTCCTCCTTTCTCTGAATCACTACGTGTTATTCCTTTTTTTTTTATCATTACGTTTGTTAGATACAACGATGGTCCTAACCCGCGCGCATGGGCGCGTGCAATTTACTAGTAAATTATAAATGAGATGGACACGAACAGCTGAAGATAAATCGGAATATAACCACCGCTGTGTCACTCTCTGAAGGAGTAGCACCGAAGACAGAGTGAAAGCTTTGCTCGTAGGCCCGAGCCCGACGCCTTGTTGCGTACCATGCTGATAAATTGCCGTCAAGCCCGGCACCGCCTCCTTGGTCCTCGTTTTCCAGTGGACGCTTCCACATCCACCTCGACCTCGTCATTGCTCGCTGCGGGTGGAGGCTTGGCGTGTGCCCCATGCAGCTCTCCACTGACTCCACCTCCCTGTCAGTCAGAGCCTCAGGTGGGCGGCGGGACGGCGGCACGAAGGGGAAGGGCAGCGCGCGTCCACGAGCGAGCTGGCGGAGACTCCCGCTGCCTACGTAATAATTCTTTGATTTGTTGTGCTGTTGCAATGAACAATGCCATTTAGTTAGTGTTGGAACAAATGAGACACTTATTGCTAGTATCTTTGCAACAAGAGTTAGTAGAACATCGGCAGCTGATCAAACTAGGAAGTAGTAAGCCACTTCTTTTCTCCAACAAAAATGAATCGCATGATAATCAGTATACAGCAAAAACTATTTATTCTATTAAATAAATGTAACACCAAAATTTTGTGGACAGCGAGCAGAGACGCTAGTAGGTCAATGAGTCCAAACCCATAATTGGCCACGTCACCTCTGCTATCGCGGTTTCTGATGTATCCCTCGCTGGACAGGAGGACAAGACCCAAATTCAAGGGAAACCTTAGGACCTCTTCTTTTTCGACTCGGATCTGCCACCGTCTGTTCCTTTCCTTTTCGAACTGCCTGTTTCCTTGTGCTTCTCTTTCTTGTCTGCCTTTGTTTTGTTGGACTTCACACTGATAATGCCGCTTGCAGACACCTTGGTGTTCTGCAGGGCCTTCTCGATCTCATTGTCATCACCAATTGCATACTTCTGCAGAATCTTTGGGTCCACAGGAGCTTCGTTTGCGGCTCTTCTCTGTTCCTGAGATTTTGCCCATATGGCGTTAACAGAAGTGTCAATAGGGGGGGAAACCTACACTGATTGGTCTCGTGAAATTAATGTCTACAGACCAGCCAAAAAAAAACTAGCTGACACGATTGCCTCTTTATATGAGATCAAAATCATATGTACACAATAGTAGCTATACTGAAGCTAGAATTCGATTTTCTGCACAAGACAGACAAAATCTGGTTCTTCACTGGGTTCTTGAAGAAAGAAAGAAAAGAATCTATCTCTTACCTATATCAATTAACCCTCCATCCCAAATTATAAGACGTTTTGGTATTTCTAGATTCATAGCTTTTAATATGTATCTAGACATAACATATATCTATGTAACAAATACTATGAATCTAGGAATGCTCAAACGCCGTACAATTTGGGACAGATGGAGTAAGTAGTTGCATCTAATTAGGGTCCCAGAAGGTTCATGGAATTCTTTCATCATCCTTCTTACTAGCTCAGAATTACACGTATTATTGATGGCAGTTTGAATTCTCACCTCTACTTCCTTGGCTGCTTCTGCAAGGTCCTCATCCATTGATTTGCTAAGAGGAGGCATTTCAATCTGGGAATAGAAACATAGTATGAGCAAGTCAAAGCACAAAACTTGCAAAAAAAAGAAAAAAAAAGAAAAATAGGTGTTCCAGAGTAAGGTCATACCAATTTCATGTTTTATGGATTGAAATTTACAGAAAGAAACTAAATATATTTGCTTACCTCTTTCAGTCGAGGTAAGGTTGCTTCAATTTCTTTTCCTGCAATGTTATGAAGGTAACCATACAACTTCTTCATTGTCTTGATGAAGTTTGATAGAACCTGTTCCCTTTCTATCCCGAGTTCCTCCTGTGAGTAAATAATTAGAGAACAGCTATGAGTAATTTTGATGAGAATGCCAAGTACTTTGGACTTGCTTTGGATTAAACATGAGCTAACCTTTACAGTGCCTACGTCTTTGTCCTGCAGGCCCATACAGAACAAAACAGCTGCTTGGACACCATGCAATGACACCGGAAGCCTCTCCGAAAAATACTGGTGTGCAAGGATGGGTACAAGGTCCAGAATCTGGAATACCAAGCGCATTGAAATTTGGAATAATTTTTTAGATGCAAAAGACAGTTCTTTTCACAGCACTGCAGAAGAATATACTCTGCAAATGCAACAAAACCGCATACACCTTATTTTCTAGATTGGAATTGTGTTTCTTACCAGATGATAATCAACTAAATTGTTCGAATACGCTTCTAGCCGTTTCATGTCATGTGGCGATAGCAATTCTCCCAATAACTTTGAGGTGCTATCATATTCTGAAGGCTCATGGTTTGAGTAATCAATCTTCGAAGCCAAGACACTATGAAATATACAAAACAAAAAAATTAGAATACAGAAAATTTACAGCACTAACTTAACTTGAAAGTTCATACCTCATTGCAAGCTTAAAATTGAGATGCCGGAAAGAAGTTCCCAAAAGCCGCCTGAATCTTTGTCTGAAATCTGAACATAGCTTTCAAATTTAGCTAGTGCACCAAAAATAAGCCTTTTACGCAAAAGAATAATGTAAGAAACAAAACACCGTATGTGCACCTAAGATTAGAAAGATTAAAAGTTAGTTTTTTACTGAACAAGAGGTAAAGCACGCTAAGCAGCTTCAGCCAGAAATGTAAGCGAGATAAAACAAAACACAACAACAATAATACCTTGATAAAACGGATCCAAAAATCCACATTTGTTTGACTCACTAACATTGATGTCATCACTACTTAAGGGCCTCAACACCATACAAGTATGCTCACCAGTAACAGCACTCTGAAAAAAAAAGAAATAGCAATAAGCACAGAAGGTAAAACACCAGCTCACTAAGTACTGTCAATCTGTTATGGCAAGTCCGGTTAGGTATCATTACTGGAATCTGGCCAACATAGAACGGATAGAAGTCGTGCTTCCGCCAAAAGCGGAAAAGCTCTTGCGTCAGTCCAAAAGATACACCAAGATAATGGAGCTTCTCAGGACGACGCATCTGAAGATGAACAAGGAGCGGCGGAAGATTTGCCCTAGGTTTTATGCTCTCTTCTAGAAGTGAAGCCTGAAACAGCATATACCAAGTTAAAAGTTGTTACACCCCAAAGGAAAAGTAATGTGCCAATGTATGATAGACTCAGTGATAACATATTTATTATATGTTAAATCATTTTTACGTATTTATTTGCCAGCATAAGAATAATAATGTTATAGTTGGTACTACAATCAAACAGAAGGTTTATGTAGTACTAAATATCCAAATGAAACAGCATAACAAATTTACTATTCATAAATTTCATGAGGCAAACATACATAAATTTCAACATATACTTGAGATCATTCAACAAGTGCATTGTTTAACTCAAAACCATACTTGTCAATTCCATTCCGGAGACCATTCCGGTTTTGCCTTTGAAATGATACGTTTCGATACCGGTGCATTGCGGCGTACCGTTCTGGTTTAATTAATTTATTAATAATTTAGAATTTTTTCTGGAATATATATGAGTTTTTTTAAGAAATATGATAAATCACACGTAAATATTACTGCATAAAAATACAAGAACCAGAGCTTAGGGCCAGCCTGCTAGTATGCCTTGGGCTTTTACCCACAAATTGAATGAGCAGCCTGCTAGTGGATGTGAACCTGACCACCACTCATTCAATTGAATTAAATTACAGCTTCATGCCCAGGTTAGACCACCACAGCATGCTTCGCCGCAGCCTACCTCCAGGTCTTCCGTTCCATCTAGCAAGGGAGGCAGCAAAGCAAAGAAGAAAGCCGGAGCATGGCTCTGGGCATCAGCAAGCCGGAGCGCAAGAGCAGGACTCGAGCGGTCGTACTCGTCCATAGCTCTGGGTGTTCGGCATCAGCGGAGTCTGAGTGCAAGAGCAGCGAGGCTGAAGGACAGGACTTGAGCATCTTCCTCCTCAGCAACGGTACAGGTATGGATGAAACTCTCGATCTCACCCAGAATGGCCGGAATCGCACGAGATGGCCGGAATCACCCGGTATCAAGGCCGGTACAGGACGCAGCCTGTCTTCCTAGTGATACAAGGCATACCGACCGTTCCGGCCGGTAACAGAACGTAATTGATAACTATGCTCAAAATTGATGATGGAACTTGCATAAAAATGGACAAAGGAATTGACTGAATAATAATAGTATGGATACAACTAATATTTCAAAAATAGAAAAGGCTATATTGATAGCTATACGCCTGTAGCACCTCATAAACAATTGTATACTCTATTATACAGTAGAAAAATGAAGACAGGTGTTATTTTTCTACCAAATATTTTAGCTGTAATAGTAGTGGGTATAACAACATAATTTTCCCTAGTTAGTGTCATACAGTTTGCAAAAGTTAAAAACAAATTAGCAATAGTAAGGTATGTGAATATATCCAAGTTCCTTTTTAAGCTTAGTTCCAGGTATTTTCAATTTCTGTAATATCAGAATGAAAACATTTAAGCGTACAATTGAGAACAGCTTTCCATTCGAACCTTCTCTGCAGCTTCAGTAATCTTTACTTCAGGCTCATGCATTTCCTCCTCATTGTCATCAAGCTGTATAATTTCACCTTCATAGTACCTTCAATGAAAAAAAAAAAAGTATCAGTGAAATAAAATAGAAACATTGTATCAAGTAGTTCAGTTATCAGTCTTTATCAGTACTTCTGTACAACAGTTGCACATTGGGTGAACAAGTGCCACTGTGGTTGGAGAATATTTAATACAGTGCAAGGGTTGTGTTTGTTTTAGAATCAAAAGCAAAGCACCAATAATAATCCCTATATATCAGGTGCGAACTAAAGCTGTGTAAAGAAGAGTACAATTTAGAATCAGACGCAAAGCACCACTGCACCAGTAATCACCATATGCCATAAGGATGCAAACTGAAGCAAGAAGAGTACCTTGTTAGAAGTTTCACAGCAGCTGAACCATACCCAAGCTACATAAGGCAAAGAACATAGAATGATATATAGGATGTCAACATATGTAAACAAAGTCACATAAACGTAAAAAGAATGTACCCTCAAGGCGCTAGGATGGACAGCAATTCGCACTATACGAGCTCCTGAGAGACTAGGAAATACATTGTCTTGGAACTGTTCACAAAATTTCCATGGTATTTGATCACCGGAAGGTGAACGGCCCTCACTTAGGCTTTTCATAGCTGACTTTCGAGATATTTGTCCTTCCAAACAAACCTGAAGATACAAATTAAAATCTTACATATATAATGTTTCTGTATTACATGACACATATAGTATGAAATAACTCTAAAAGCGGCCATGGAAAAATCTAATCTCAAGAGCAATATCAAACTCAACAGTGTAGATCATGGTGAAATATGAAACTTGTTAGTAGCTTTGGTGCTTGATTAGAATATCTTAGACTGAAACCAACAGCTAAGAATGCTAATTCTCATGGTGACACAAAAAGGATTAACACAATGAAAGCAAATTAGGTCAATCAGATGCTCTAAGACAACAATGAGAAGAACCAGGAGCAAATTTCAAAATAAAATCCGAAGGAATCAATTCAAGTAAGTTATCAGAACCTGGATTACACATAGGATATCAGGGAGGTGGTTTTTGGAGTCATCAACAGGGCCTATCAAACAAGGAAACACAAGTAAGTACCGCACAATAATAGTATCATATCTATAACTGCACGAGGGTCAGTCCATATACCAAGCAATACAAACAAATGATGTGCTGGTGCATCCGCCATTAATTGCAAGTCATTAGGCGAATTTTTGTAGTGGGAAGCAACATAAAGGGCCATCATCCGCTGAAAACATTAATGAGACAACTATCCATTTAGGAAATGAAATACATTCTCCTTCAATTTACATAATTGTTTTAAAATTAGCGACCTAATTTTCTGAATATATGAACGGAGCATGCAAAAAGGAATATTGTTGATCTATACCTGTAAAAATATCTCGCTCTCCTTGTGATATGAGAAAAGTGTGTCCCGGTTGACATAATACAGATTACAATCTTTTGGGTGAGGTAGCCTAAGAAGAAACCATAGTTCTTTGTTTTGAAATACTGCAAACTTGGACATAAAAAAAAAAAAGTAGGTATTCGGATAATGCTCACCTGCTGATATTTGGAATGGAGTTTGCAAGGTCCAAACAAAGTAAGTCATTAAGCCAGGTCTCAACAGGGTCACCAGAGGCATATCTTATAGATTCGTTCAATTCAATTTTCTTAAAGAGCCTACCTACACGACAAAGCGAAGTAGACTATAAATGCAAAAACAACAATCATAGAGATTTCTTCCAAGAAGTAATACACTGAAATTGAAAGCGTAAACGACTCTTACTGGAATTAGATCCATTAGATTGAGCAGATGGCTGGCTTTGGGATTCTAATTGCTGGAGAAGCTTCAGAGACAATGATCGACCTGTACCTTCATACCTAAAACACAAAATCATCATGGTCGATGTCATCCATGAATTATGATACCATAAAAGTAACTGAAAACATACCCATTGACGGTTGAAGAGAGGAAAATAAGGTATGGACCAAGCATGGACTTAACAATTGGCAGTGGAATTGCAGCAGCTTCATCAATAACAAGGAGTTCAACTTGAGAAAGTTTTCCATGGTCATGTGGTCTCAGATACTGCAAACATTAGCAACTCTAAGAGCCAGGTAAACTCATATCAAGCAAGGTGAGTAGTTGCAAAGCACTTTCTTTCACAAGTACATATATTCAAGGTGGATGGGGAGATATAAGCTTTTCAAGGAAGATGCATTCTTCCATTGGGATAAAAAAAAACTCGACCGGTGAGGGAAAGACCGCCCCCACAGCTTTTCACTAAGAAGAAACCTCAGCCAAACCAGCCGAGAAAACCCTCGAAACCTGGCCTCACCCTATAGGACTGCACCGCAACCTGGGCTGGAGACTACTCCCACTACCTCCAGGTTGGACAGTGCCGTTACAACAAGCTCACACCCTGCAACTAGTTTTTAGGACTTGCACAGCAAGGGGATTTTTTTTTTTTGTGTGTGTGTGTGTGTTGGGGGGGGGGGGGGGGGGGGGGGGCAGGGGCCTAGGATTTGTCGACCGGCTGGCTGTTACCGTTACTCAGTGACCAACCAGCATGCTACTAGTATTTTCAAAATGTATTCTTTCAATTATAGGATACATATTTCTAGATTCATAACGAATTAGTGATCAGTTTTCACGTTAGCAATATAAGTGAGCTTCAGGATGAAGCATCATCCTGGGTGCTTTGGATAGGGACTGTCAAACACAAACGGTAGGCTTGGCAAGCAATCAAGTAAATACCTGGATTGTTTGACGATGTTGCTTATAGACATTTATTTGAATTGTTGCTTTCTTCAGTTCTGGATCGGCACTCTTCACCACATCATAATGCAAATGCTCCTGAAAGAGGAAAAAAGAAGCATTAAAACATGTAAAACACACATCTACACTTTAGCAACAAAACCAAATAACAGAAAAGCACCTTGTACTCCAATGCATTTATTCCCTTGCACACAAAGTCAAACAGAGTTTTTAAGTTCTCTGGACTTGGAGCTGTGACAAATATATTTGAATACCTAACAAGTAAAACAATTAGCACCAACAAGAATAGCACATTCGACTAAATATTGACTTCCATTGGGTTGAGCTTTACCCAGCTGCTACGGCTCCAGCAATGGCAAGACCAAGGGCTGCTGATTTACCACGTCCACGAGCGGCAAGCAAAGCAACCGTACTCCTCAGGGACTTGTCCAAAATAGAGTCAAGAAAGTTGATGACAGCTTTTCCCTGCAAGTGACTTAAAGTTTCAATGTATGGCACAAGAATCTTTTTTTGTGAAAATATTGATGGAATTAGCACTGAACTGCACCTGATCCATTGTGCAGCACTTTCCAATTAAAGGGCCAACAGGAAAGTCTTCACGAAATTGATCCTTGAGGTCTTTCAGCTCCCTCTCCCGTTTCGACAATCCCTCAGAATCCTAGGCACATGATAAAAGATGCACATTGCAGAGGAATCAAAATGATACAAAATACAGAAACAAAATTTCCAAGAGATTCACCAGAACTTGGAAAACTCAGCAGAGCCATTCATCATAGGATAAAAGAGAAGAAGTCCTATTAGGGGGGAAAAGAAGGAGTGCTTATAACATACCAATAAAGGAAATGGAATTAAGCACCCATACCTCATTGTTTGTAACTGGTTGTATGAATTTCATGTGAGATGATATCGGCAAAATGTTAAGTTCATCATCCATCACAACACATGCTTTGCATGATGCTATAGACAGCAAGAACCTCTCATTGAACCTCGCGGCAGCTTGAGAATGAGACTCCGTTCGAAACCTTTCATGGACATCCTGTTGGCAAGAAAGAACCCAACTCAAAAAATCTTGACTCATTATCAATGGGGCAGGTGATATAGAGATTTTGGCAGCATGTGAAAACAACAAAAAAAAAAAACTAGTAGTTCCTTACTTAATTGAGTGTCTATGGGTAAGAGAGAAGCAAAATGCAGATGAGAAATGAAACTCACCATGACCATTGTATAGAGGCTGGTTAGTGAGGACAGCGAGCGGAGCAGCAGGATTACCAAACCACCACCCTCAACTGTCTCGATCGTCCGTGCAAGAAGGTTAGGTGTCAGCGCCTCAAAGTCCTGAAGCATCAACATAAGAAGATTCAGCAATAAGGAAGTCGAGGATGTCAGCCTCAACCAAATGGAATAGAAGAGAAGTTTCAGTCAGAACCTGCAGTATGCACATGCCGAACGTGTTACCAAGAACCCGCTCAGAGTCTTTGTAGAGGCAGTATGTAATGTCTGAGGTCTCCATGAAGAGGGAGAACGGGTCGGCCTTTTCAGGGTCCAGGAGACCCCGCTGCATGAGCTTCTTGATCTGCTTGCCGCGCTTCTTCTTGTGGCTACGGTACAGGATGAAACAGAGGACAAGTAGGGAAGTAAGCAAATACAGTATTGCACAATGGCAAGCCGCGTGTCTCAGGCAATTCATTCACCAACTGAGCAGCAAGTTAAGAGTCTGTTTGGATACACATTGCTAGTTACTAGTTGGGGCTTATTAGTCCAAATTAGCTATGGTTGGCTAGCAAGTTGGCTAAAAAAATATCTCAGCCATTAGTTGTTCTGTTTGGATGAACTAGAGCTAACTTTGGCTAATTTTTCGCTAGCTAGCAATTAGCACGTGTATTCAAAACATGCTCT
This sequence comes from Eremochloa ophiuroides, assembly GCA_038502445.1. Classification (NCBI taxonomy): domain Eukaryota; kingdom Viridiplantae; phylum Streptophyta; class Magnoliopsida; order Poales; family Poaceae; genus Eremochloa; species Eremochloa ophiuroides. The sequence continues at coordinate 70,286,204 of JAHLJS010000008.1, read as the reverse complement.
GAATGCAAAGTAAGCGCGCGGCGGCGGTGGAGGAAGACGCGGCCAGTCGCAAGGGCATCGTCATCACCTGCTGATCTCGAGCTTGTCGCGGTAGCACCAGAGGACGGAGGGTCGCGACTTGACGCGGGACTTGGTGAGCATGTAGTTGAGGTTGACGATCTGGTCGCGCGACTTGTCGCCGACGATGACGAACATGGAGCGCTGCCGCTGCCGCACGCCGTTCTCGATCAGTGTGCGGATGCGCTCGTCCACCTTCTTCCTCATCCTGCTGACGCCGCCGGCGGCGGCTGCTGCTTCCGAGGAGGGACGGTAGGGAGGGTTTAGCTAGGGTTTAGCCGCCTCGCACACGCAAGCGCCGGCGTGAATCAGGTGAAGCGCGGGAGGGAGGAGGTCAGGAAGGGTGATGGCGTGGGAGCGTGGACGGCGGGATGGGGGCGCGCGGGGCTGCTTCCACGGTTGAGATTGCCCTCTGCTACTTTTTATTTAAGGAACGTAGCACTGGGCCGTATATTTTTTTTTTGTGAATCACTGGGCCGTATATTGGGCTGGGCTTTTCTAAGAGCGGGCCAGCGGGGCAACTCCCCCGTTCCTTCTTTTTTGCCGGCCTACCTTCTAGGAGTAGTACATACTACAGTACAAGGCCACACAAGCCTACAACAGGAACGTCGTCAATGTTCTCCAGCACAACCAAAACGACCGGACGTCGAGAGGAAAAAGAAAAAAAGGACACGGCAACTGGGTCTCCCTGGGCCCCCTCGACGGCGACGTGTCTGGCCAGCGTCCCGGCGGCCGGCGCACACACAAACAGTACCCGGCCAAGCATCTCCGTTTGCCCACGTCGCCCCTTCTCCCAGCACACGTTTCTGAACTCAAGTTTGCCCCCCGCCCCCCGCCCGCCAGGCGTGGCTACATACTTACCGGTGTAGTAGTACTCATGTTTGGAATGAACTCACGTTGTGTGTGTGTTGAAACGAACTAAATTGATGTAGGTTTAGACAGAACTAGTAGAAGTGTCCGTGCGTTGCGATGGGTTTGTTCACTTTCACTCATAATCTCATAATAACGTCTTAATTATAATACAGATGTGTCTGTGCTGTTCCGTCTTTACTAATAAATGAACCAAAATCGTGCTAAAGTAACTCTTTAAGTCTACATTAATCATAGATATAAAAAAGTCTACATCTATCAATCTGAAAATGGTATAACTCAAAGCTTGAAACATCTGCTAATTGCCAGACTACAACAACAAATCGAATCAAAATTCATAATTATATGGACCAATTTCACTTACCCGTGCTTTTTTCTCCTTTGTGTGCGACAGCTGAATGTCTGAATCCCTGTTGCCATCCATCACCAATTAATCTGTCTTCTGCAAACTGAAACAGTAGATGGCGAGCAACCTACCACAGCCTCGCACATTAGCCATGCCATTAACACCTCGCAGGCGGCAGGTCCCTGCCCCCTAAAAGTCGATCACGCAGTGCCCCGTCCGTCCAGCCGCTCCATGGCGAGTATTGAAGTGAATCCGTTAAGCCCGATTGGTGTCTCGGGCTCTCGCCGAGTAGCGGTTATCAATTAGCAAACTATGCAAGTGGAGACGACATTGGTGCCTCGACGGATTAAATTGACAAGATGGCAAACCAACTCCAAAATAATAATAAAAAAAGGGTATCTCCTCCGCCCGGATGTCCAGCGCGGCATGCGTGTCCGGACGCGCGCATCAGCCAACTGACCCCCATCTCGCGTAAGAACTGCAGTACAGTAAGTTCCATGATTTTTTAAGTCTAAAAAGTTATAACTCCTAAACCAAGCATCATAATTAAAAACCGATTGCATCATTGTGTTTCTTACAATTAATTCTTCAAAATAAGATCACATATTGATATATTTTGATAATTTCTTTTACAACATATACAACAGATTTGTAACATTCATACGAAACACCTGCAATATACTTTTGAAGCTAATAAAACACTGGATATATGCTATTGCAACATGCATGTTTCACCCCTTCTTCCAAACAAAGCTGAGCAGGGAAAAAGAACGGTCGATCTTATTAGCCGGCAACAGAGGAAGTGGATGATGGCTGGTTGTAGGTTACATGGGCCGTACCAGATCCGAATCTGCCGAGGATGGAGAATAGCCTCTACGAAGCATAGAAGAAGGCAAGGAAGATGAGCACGCGGGCATAAGAATGATTACGGTTGTTGGAAAGATGCGAGGTCGCACCGCCTGGGGCGGAGAACGATCGCCGCCGGTGGGAAGCCTCTCAATCCGGGCGATGGACATGAAACATACATCTGAAACACGAACTGCAATATTAGATCTAATTTTGAAACATTTAGATGCAACAATTGCAACATATATACGAAACTACTGAAACACTCGAAACATGCGGATGAAAAATATTTAAAAAAAACAACTAAAATCACTTAGAAACCATTTACAAACATATACAGCATTCATAAAAAAACAGTTTCAACAATACATGTGAAAATATATGCAACATCCAAATGAAACACTTACAAACATTAATTTTGGAAATAGAGGTGAAACATTAGAAATATACAATTCAAATATACGTGCGAAAAAAGATGAAACAGTTTAAACAACACTTACAATATATATCGAAAACACTTACAACAATATATGCAATATTTATAATCTACTTCTACAACATCTATATAAAAGATATAAAATATATAAATATTAAAATAATAAAAAAAGAAAAAAATAAAAAGAATAAGAACGAAAATTTTAAAAGGAAAAGAAAAGAAAGAAGGAAATAAAATATAAAGAAAAAGCAAAAAAAAAGGGAATGGGCACGGACCATGGGGACGGCGCTACGCGCTCGCGTCGTGTCCCTCGGGACGGGCGCGGGGGGCGAGGGTGGGCCGCGGGCGGCATGCGCGTGGGATCGGGGGAGCCACGCGCCCACGTCGTGTCCGGCTCGTCCGAACGACTGGGTCTAATCATTTCCGATAAAAAAAATCACCCGTCGCTTCCTTTTCACCACCGGCTTGTTTTTCTATCTCCGAAGTTGTCGCCCTCTGTCCCATTACGCATTACCGCTGCTCTCTCTGCTAGCCTGATCCCATCAACTCCCCTTCGCTCCCACCAAAGTGCCGCTCTCTCTATCTGCTTCCACCGTCATCCCCATCTGCTTCCACCGTCATCCTTGCGTTTTTGGTAAGCATCGGGCAGGACACTTCCTGGATCTAGCAAGCGCATCTTCACTACGCCTCTGGTGATCTTCGCCGGTGCCTTGCAAGCAGCTCCAATATGCCAAGATTGTCGACGCCGGTTGCACCAAGATGGAGCCCTGCTTGCCAGCATGCGCGCCCCCTTCGTCTCCGCTCCAAAGGTGCTTGGTCCATGGCGGCAACAGCGACGTCGGCTATGGAAAAATCAATTTTTTATTTCCTGAGATGGACTCGATTTGTTATCTATTTGGTCTCGATCTGGTTTAGACTTCGTGGGGTTCCTTCTGTGAAGCCAGAGTAGTCATCATTGGACACGTTGCAGATTCCCCGATCCAGTTCTGAGGACTCTATTTGGGAGAAGGCGGATGCAATGGAACGGAGATATTCGAAGCCATATGCCCCTTGTAGCGATTAGTGTGAAGACAGAAGAATGATCCAGGAAAAGACAGGGAGCAAGGTGCTCGCACTGTCGGCACACCGCTCGAGCTCAAGGAGGGCGAGTGCACCATTCTCCTATAATCCCATAAGCCAAATTCGAAAGTATCTTATATGGCATATTTTGTGGATCTCTTTTGCTAGGGCGTTCTCAATGGCTTAGGACATGTTTAGATGCTGCCTCCGCGAGGTAGTATTTGATTTCGAGCGCCTCGGGCTGAAATTGTTTGCCTATCGGACAAGGCTAGGTGAGGGCGGCATCCAAACAAGCCCTTAGCGAATTTGTTAGTCGCATCACGTTTTCTAAATGATGATATGCTAAAAAGAAAGACGCTAATACGATTACACTCTCACCAAATGACACTAGTATGTCATTAGATGTTGCTTCCATTTCCTATATTTGTGCTCTCGTGTCTCGGCAGGAAGTTCTCGATTTTTTTTTTGCTGGGACACCTTAGGATATCAAAGAAATATGACTCCAAAAGCTTGAAGGTAGATATCACGTCAAACAAGGCTCATATGCTTGTTATGTTTTGAGACTAATGTGACCTTTAAGATGAGTTCCTACCATTTTCATTCACAGTTCTCTGAGTATGTTCACCTCTGAAGCTACCGCCCTTCACTCCTTCCTATCGTCGCCCCGATGCTGCCAACCCCAGTCTCCAGTACTCTATCTCTATTCTAAGGGTGGCTCATTTGAATACACCTATTTACCACGGGAATTGAAAAGGGAATATGAGGAGAATTAACCAATTTCCCCCTTGGACCCCTTTTCATCCCCCATGGAAAATGATTGATCTAAATGAGCCCTAACAAACCTATCATTCCTAGGGCAACTCCATACGTATATTGTTCATCCTTTGCCGCTACCTATAGCTTTCTATCCTTGCACCTTCAATCACAGATGTCAATTGTTGTAAGTTTTTAGCACCACATGCCAGACATGTTGATGGTGGCAGCAAAAGCAAAAAATCTCAAAGTAATTATTATTTAAAGATAGGTTGGGTCTTCTAACTTAAAGCTGATCACAAGCTTTTCTTGGTTTAATGCCTTCCCCAAGAGCGCATCTTTAGAAGATGTCTCCTGATAACACCCCTTACTCCTCATAACAGTCCTATTTGTGGATATAGTGTTGTTTTATTACTCTAGCAGCCAACAACAAACCTCTTTTTGTAGGCGCAAAAAAATTCCGTCCCCCTCAAATAAAGGAGGGTTACATCCCACTCTAGCATTGGCTCCACTTCTGAAAGATCCTAGTATGGCTAGAGGGGGGTGAATAGCCTAAATAAAAATTCTACAAACCACTAAACAAGTGATTAGAACCATAAGAGGCTATAAATGCAATGCTAAGACAACCACTAACCTAAGCAAGCCATCTACACAATTCTAGTTAAACCTTAGTTCTAATCCACACAAGTAAGCTAGCAAAACCTAAACGAATACACAACTACTTAAGAAAAGGGAACAAACTACTTTGCACAAGGACAAGAATGGGATGATCGTCAATTATACCTTTGCCTTGTGAGGAAGTCAATCACCGGGACAATCAATAAGTCACTCACTTGAAGGTGAGGAAATCAATAGAGACACCAAGATTTATCCCCGAGGTTCATGTGCTTGCCGGCATGCTACGTCCTCGTTGTGTCGACTTCAACCGGTGGTTCGGTGGCTAATCGGTATCACACACCGAGCCTATACTAGCACCACAAGAACCTACCACGGAGGAAATAACTCAAAGACACGAGCAATCCACTAGAGTTACCTTTGAGCACTCCACTCGGGGAAGGCACAAGAACCCCTCACAATCACCGGGTGTGAGCAAGCACAATCACCAAGCTCCTTCACACCTTCTTCTCCTCCAAGCCGTATAGGGACAGGGCAATGTCCCAAGAGAATAAGAACTAATCCAAGACTTGCTCTCAAGTGCTCTAGAATACAAATCACAAGCAATGATGCACTTGAGGTTCACTCAATCTCACAAGAATGATCGAGATGATAAACTAGTGAGAGAGTGGGAGGCTAGAATGCAACAAAGTGTATGACAATGATCCAAGTGTGCAAATGTGTCACCAAGTGACCAGGGAGGGAGTATAAATACCCCCCAACCAACTCCTAGCCGTTACACCCACTGAAACAGCCGTTAACACGTTTTTCATACCGTCAGACCGAGTCCGTCGGACTAAAACAACGCGTCCGACGCTCGGATGTGCGCCACGTGTCAACAGGTTTAAACGACGTTCGTCCGATCTCAACGGTCAACTGGTTTCGCGCGTTTGACTACCGTCAGACGCTCAGGCACCGGACTAATCTCCAGAGTCCGACGCCATACAGTCAGTTTCTCAGCACCGTCGGACTCTGCACGAAGAAGGCGTCGGACTAAAGATTTCACCCGTCCGACGCTTCCAGAGAGGTTAGAAAACTTTAAATCATCGTCGGACTTCGTCCGACGCTCACCGTCGGACTTTTCTCAAGCGTCCGACGCTCCTCAGCGTGCCACGCGTCACACCTCGCTGCTCGGCACCGTCGGACTGAAGACCACAGTGGTCCGACGCTCGGTAAACGAGCGTCCGACGCTCACTGACAGCTCAGGCGTCGGACCGAATCAATGGTCCGACGCTACGTCCACTATCAGTCCGACGCTCTAGAAACAACCTTTTTTAAGTCTATTTCTCACCCCTTGCTTCTATGTAGTAACACTCAAGGTCTTCTACACTTGTGCATAGTGTGTTAGCATTTTGCAAACATTTTCAAGGGTTTTCAAAGGGATTCTCTAGGTTGGTTAGATCAATGCATATGAGATGCAATTTAGAGCACTTGAAAGTAATCCAATAGTTTAGTTCTCCCCTTGATAGTCGGCTATCTATCCTAAATGTGATCACTCCCACTTGGAGTCTTGATCACTAAAAGAAAAGCCATATTTGAATATACCTTAGTCTCTAGCTTTCCTTCTTTAAGTCCTTTTTTTTCCTTGATCATTTCATCTTGATCTTCACTTGAGCCCATGTCATCTTCCTCCTTATTACTAATCTTTTTATTTGCTACACATACTTAGCACTTAGATTAGTAACTCGGTTTCATCAATTACTAAAACCAAACTAGGGTCTTTCAACTTCCCTACACATCATGAGCCATGTTTGCTACCTTCACCCTCGACACTCCAAGTCCCCCACTTGCCGTTGCCAACAAGCGTAACACGCTGTGTCACGACGCACAACTCACGCTCCCTCATGCTAGTGATGTTACACATGGAGATTGACTTGCACGCTACAACGTAGGTGTGGTCTTCCTCGCCATGGATGGTGGCAACAAGGAGCCCTACACACTCATGATCTTTGACAAAGCTCCCTTACAATGGCGTCGAGTCCCGCGGAGGTCAGGCACCGACATAACACGGCGCACACGGTGGAGGTGTCCATCTTGTTCATGCTCGTATACCCACACATGTTGGGAGAAGGCTACGACATCGAGATGGTGACAAATTAATTCAATGCAGTTGCAGACGAGGCGCGTGCAGTAGGTATGAGGCTAACGAACGTCACCCGAGCACACACACCGAGAGTTGAGTTGTTGGAGCCTTTAGGTTACTAACGCCGGTGCCCGAGAGGGAAATTAGGAGCCCACTAACGGTGCTAGAGAGGGACTTAGAGAACACATGAGAAGAATGACAGATGTGGAGAAAAGGAAAGAAATAAAGAGAAACTAAATTAATAACTAACGAGTGGTTTTTTTTTTTGGATAAGGTTATTGGTGATTTTCAAAAATATCTTCTCCAATAATTTTAAATATAATATTGGGCCATCGTCATTATCATTTTATTAAGCGAGCCGTGTTAAGGAGCTCTATGTTTTTTTTTTTTTGAAAGGCAAGAAGCTCCAATTTTGAGCGTCCAACACTCCAACCTATATGACTTGATCCCACTTTATGACATGATGATGAAACTGAAATCGTTTTCATGTGCCAAGTTGTAAAATTTTGCCGGTATATATAAATATATAGTAGAAAACAAAGATAAAAAAAAACAGTTTCTTCCCAAGCGAATGAGATCACGCAAACCCCCGGAACCTATGGCCAGCATAGATACACAGAGCCCCCTATCTGCCTTTAAAAAAAAAAAAAAGGCCCATGTCTCCGCCGCATGCTCCATATTTAAATCCCGTGCGTGCTCCGTGCTGGCTGCCCCTGGAGCTCAGTCCCCCTCCACCTCGAGAAGGAGACGAAGGAAAAAAAAAAAATCCCAACCACCAGATTGATTTCGCGCACAAAACCAATCACAGCCAAGTATCGTTTCAAGGTCTCGCCTAGGAGGGTCCAAAGTCCAAAGATTTTGGTATCCCTGGTCCTGGGAGCTCCAGCTCCAGCTCCAAGCGCTTTAGCTCGATTCAATTCGTTCTTCAATTGCTGTGTGGGCGTCTCTCTCCCTGCCCGAGATGCTGTCTCTGAGTTGCCCAGGGGTGTCGTCCATGAGCAAGAAGGCGTTGGATTTGGGGCAGCTGGTGCCCCCCTGCCGCAGCCGCTGTCCCGGCGCGAGGGCGGCTCCCAGACGGCGGCGCACGCCATGTGTTTGCTTCGTTGCCTTACCGGCCACCACTCAGCCTGGTCTGCTCCTCTCCTCCCCTCTCCTCTCCAAATGCTTTAGCTTGGTTTTGGTAGCAGTGCTGGAGTGATGTGCTTACCGGTGTGTCTGTGCAGGAACTGCGGATGTTGATGTGCCTGCACGGACGATTCCTGCTGTGACAGCATCAAGCGCCCCTGAACGCATTTCTGTTTCTGAGCTGCTGGAGGTTGTCTCGGGCGACTTGCTCAATCTCAACAACAATCTCAAATCGGTGAGCTTATATTCTATAATTCTAGAAGCCGTATATTAAGACCCTCTTCCTTCTTTTCAGAACTCAAAAGGTGCATGTTTAAGCTATGCGCTGGTGACTGTCAATTTTTTTCTTTTTTCGTGATTACAATTGATAACGACATAGTTGTGATTATGACTAACGGGAAAGGTCACTAATGCATACTCATATAGTCATATCCTGCATGTTTACAACCAAAGGCTGCACATTTCCTTTGCTGTTTCTTTAGAAAATGCATTCAAATCCAGATAACCGGCATGTTAACGGGCTACGTCATCCGAAACTGCCTTTGTCTTAGACATGTTCTTCAAGCGTTCTAGTTCATGGGATTTCCTCTGGTAAAATATTCAATGAAACAACAACAACAACGACAACATCATAGCCTTTCAATCCCAAGCAAGTTGGGGTAAAATATTCAATGAAACTCAAAGTAAAATAAGTAACCATCATATGCTATCCTTAAGTGTGCATGCCTGTAACTGATCTTTGAAGTGCCCTGTAAAATGACAGGAATACAGAGATGACTAAGGCATTAAAAGCCGCCTCAATCCCTTTCAAAGGGATACGTGTTTCTTCATGTATGGGTCTCATATTTTGATGACTTGGAGCTTAGAACACCAAGAATGGGCTGATGGATCTTGTAGTTCTGCTCGCTCTAACTTGTCGATTTTTTTTGTGGCCTGCATACTTCTACCACTATGCTTTTTTGTCCATTCCTGCAAACTTCAGTTTATTTCTTGAATTTTGACATGCTTCGAGAACTTATATATATTTTTTTAAAGCAAGTGTCATGGATCCATCAATTCAACTTAACTCTCGGCCAATTTTGTTTTTTCACCAACACGGATAGAGCTGAAATAAGTACACTCAATACTTGAGCACTTCCCAGTCCTCCTTGATTCCTAGGCTACCAGTTCTTTGAAAATGGCCTGCAAAATGACAGGGATACATATATGATAAATGACATTAATAGTTGCTTCCATCCCTTTCATGGGGACATGCATTTTCTTCATGTACTGGCCTCATATTCTGTCGACTTGGAGCTCAGAACACCAGAAGTGACCGGTGGAGTTTGCACTTCTGCTCACTATAACTTGCCATTTTTTGTGGCCTCCATAACATCTTCCGCTGCCCTTTTTGTCCCTTTCTTCATCTTTTATTTGTTCAATTTTAACATGCTTCGAGAAACTTTTTGAAGTTTAGTTTCATGCATCCATCTACTCAACCAAATCTCAAGTAGGGCTGAAAATAAGCAAACTCATACTTCAGCACTTCCCCAGTCCTCCTCATATATAGGCTCCACCAGGCCTATGACATTGACTCGGACTGAGTCACAATTATTGTTTTCTAAACTTGTCTTGTCCAGTGGCGGAGCTTAGTTAGGACCAAAGAAGGCCATGGCAACCCCTAACCCCCAAGCTAGACAAATTCTTAATGGAGTATTTATTTTCATTCCTTTAAGCACTAACAAGATACTAATCTGTCCCCTTCTACTATCATTTCAAGTTATATGGCCCCAACTCTTTTCCTGTCCAAGCTCCACCGCTCGTGATGTCCAAGTCTTGGAATAAGACCTTGAGCTTTCACAACATAATAAGTTTCATCCACAAAGCAACTCTCCTAAAGGCTTAAGGTTTTGGGAAAGGTGGACACTGTACTCACACTACACATTTTTTGTCCAGATTGCAAATAATATTTTCCTTGAGACCTTATATCATGATACATCTCAGCTTTACAGTCCATCTATAGATCTTTGTTCTTCATATAATTAAGGCCTAAATTTTCAGAGCATTAAAATAAAATAACATGCCTGCTCTAATTTGCAATCTGCAACAGGTACACATGACTATTGAAGATTCTTTTAGCAGTTCATGCTTAATGAGCTTCTATCTGCCACAGTAATAACTGATATAACTTCAACAGCTTATTGGTGCAGAAAACCCAGTTCTAGTTTCTGCAGCCGAACAAATTTTTGGCGCTGGTGGTAAGAGATTAAGACCAGCATTAGTTTTTCTAGTGTCCAGAGCAACTGCTGAATTAGCTGCTTTGTCGTAAGTTCCTTTCTCTGCTATAGATTTGCCACTTTGTATCAGGATTTTTTGTATTAAACACACTGATATTTTGGTTTTGCGATACAGGGAGCTAACTACAGAACATCAGCGCTTGGCTGAGATAATAGAGATGATTCATACTGCAAGTTTAATACATGATGATGTTATAGATGATAGTGGGATGCGAAGAGGTATGCACAATGCTTTTTTTTCATGAACAAGTCAGCCGTATTGTCAATAGCATTCTTTCATCATGCTCTCTTCTATTTTTATGTAAGATCTCTTGGAAACATTTGTTTAATGTTTTTGTGGGCATGGCTGTGCATGGTACTGCGCTTGTACTTTAGAGAGTGGAGACATATGTTACATTTTGGAAATTCAAATGTCATTTTTACACCTCTCTTTGCTATTCCTTGTTGCACCCGCGATACAGGAAGCCTTTTTTTTAAAAAAAATCCGGAAACGAAGGAAGCATATTCCTTCACACACAGTGGCATTCACTTCATCATACTGTAATGGTTTCGTGAGGGTATCAATAAGCTGACTGGTTTATTCTAAATTAGATTGGATCGTTTGCAGGAAATAAACAATCCATCAGCTTTTCTCACAGGGTAGCTGTGCTTTCTAGTGATTTTGTGTACGGTATTTTTTCATGAGCAAGTCAGCCATAATGTCAATAAAGAAACATTCTTTCACCATATTTTTTATTTAAAACCTCTTGGAAATATTAGTTTAATGTTTTGTGGGCATGGATGGATGTCCATGGTATTTCTCAATTCTATTGATGCTCTTGGCCCTTGTACTTTGGAAACATAGGTTAGTTTGGAAACCCTTGTTTCATTGTTACTGATACTCTTGGCCCTTGTACTCTGGAAACATAGGTTAGTTTGGAAACCCTTGTTTCATTGTTACCTCTCTTTGCTAATTAACTACTTGCATTCATGACACAAGAAGCTTCATCTTTGTTTCCTTCACGCGCGTTGCTATCCATCATACTTCATAATGTAATGGTTTGGTGTGGGGACCAAGATCAATAAGTTGACCGGATTATTCTAAACTAGATCTGATTTGTTTGCAGGGAAAGAAACAATCCATCAGCTCTATGGCACGCGGGTGGCTGTGCTCGCTGGCGATTTTATGTTTGCACAGTCTTCTTGGTTTCTTGCAAACCTAGAGAACATTGAAGTCATCAAGCTCATCAGCCAGGTACTGATAAAGGATCCGATCAGGCTATGATCTTCTTTATTTAAAAATGTCCGCGCTTTGTTTACCTGAAGGGAGAAAAAAAAAACCCCTGATATGCTAACAGGTAATCAAGGATTTCGCCAGCGGTGAGATAAAGCAAGCATCTACACTGTTCGACTGTGACGTCACCCTCGACGATTATCTGCTGAAGAGCTACTACAAGACGGCTTCTCTGATCGCGGCAAGCACAAGGTCCGCCGCCATATTCAGTGGCGTGGACACCATCATCTGCGAGCAGATGTACGAGTACGGCAGGAACCTGGGGCTCTCCTTCCAGGTGGTGGACTGACATCCTCGACTTCACCCAGTCAGCGGAGCAGCTCGGGAAGCCTGCGGGCAGCGACCTCGCGAAGGGAAACCTGACAGCCCCCGTGATCTTCGCGCTGCGAGACGAGCCACGGCTACGGGAGATCATCGAGTCCGAGTTCAGCGAGCCGGGATCCCTGGCGGCTGCGATCGAGCTTGTCCACCGGAGCGGCGGGATCCGGATGGCGCAGGAGCTCGCCGAGGAGAAAGGCAGGCTGGCGATACAGAGCCTGCAGTGCCTTCCAAAGAGCGAGTTCAGAAACGCCCTTGAGAGGGTGGTGCACTACAATCTCCAGCGGATTCAGTAGGTGTACTTACCGGGCGGCTCCACTCGGTTTCTCTAGTTCTCTGAAAGATCCTGGGGGGACTCCATGTGGATGTAGAGCAACTCCTGCCGGAAATCCATGTTGTTTAGTGGCGTCCGGGGAGATGATTTGGCGCAGCAGCATCACATGCGAGTGTGCAACCGACACTGCCGCGTACCCACCAACCTCGTGGGAACTGTTTGCTGCAGCCAGTGTATGTACTTTGCAAGGTGAATAGAAAAAACAAAAAAGAAGGCAGGCAGCATATGTATATTGTATATAGTTGGTTCTCCATTTCTTTGGGCACTAGTAGGATGAAGCTTGGGGTGCGGTAGTTCTAATGTTCTATTGCTAATGTTGTAACTACAAACAGAGAAACTGTTCTAGACGACCATGACGTTGATAATTTATGTGGTATATGTATCCAATACTTGGTGATCATGGAATATGCTGCTGAGATATATGCATGACATGAGTAGGCTTGTTTCACCATCGATGCTGATGGTGGCGATTCTGTGGCGCATGCCTGTGCGCGTTGCCTTTGCCTTTGCCTACCAGTACCATTCCCTGCTGTGTATTATTCTGCGGTGGTGGTGCTCTGCTGTCTGGTATGGTCTGTCCGTGTGAATTAGGCGCCACGCCACTGGAGCTGAACCTGTGGTTCAGTTGGTTCGGTTGTTTATTTTTCTGGTGGTCGGTGTTGCTGGCCATTCTTTTTTGCGAGTGATGATGAAGTGAGCGCCATTCCGACGCGACGTCCAACGGATTCTGTGACGGCCACGGCCGGTCTCCCTCTCTTTTTTTTTCCTTTCCTTTTGCCATCGACCGGTAGGCGCCTGCACATTTGCTTCTTTTTTTTTTTTTAAACTACATTTGCTATTTTTGCTAGACCACCACCAGCAGCAGTCCGGCCAGCACGGCAGTCAGTAAATAAAATACTCCCACGACCCGTGTGATCTCCGGCCAGTTATTATGGGCCACCGTGAAATCTCAATGATGCGAGGCGGACACCCTCGCAGGTCGGCGGCGCCCCATGTGTGATGTGTCGCTGCTTCCGCGTACTGTACGGCGTACATGGTCCGTGTCCGATCCGGCGTGGGTTCTCTTCTCTCGCGGCGCCTGCGGGTCGTCAAAGTGTGATTTGAAGGCAAGCTAGCTTGCCATTAGTTGGCGTTTCAATTCCATCACACCTAATCACACACACTACACCACCACCACCACGGCACCACCTACACCCTTGTCAAGTGCAAACGCAAATGTCATGCACCGACACTAACGCAACAGAGACCAGTTATCTGTTACAGCGACGGTTCGCGGTGGTTGTGCTGTGCCATTCACCGGCCTGATGTATCAGAGTGATATACTATACTGTAGAGCTACTTACGCATTCGTTGAATCTCCATTTGATTTAATACATCATCAAATGCCTTTGACATTGTACTTTCTCTGTCACAAAATAAATCAAATTTCTAGAGTTATCTTAGATCAAGCTTTTAAAAAAACTGACCAACTATATATATTATAATAAGAGAGAATAAACAAGATTGATATATCTAAATAATATAAATACTACAATAGATATCAACATTCTTTTATATAATACTACTGTAATAATCTACTTAAAATTGACTACCGTAGATATCAACATTCTTTCTACTTAAAATTGACTTGCCATGTATATATATATATATACATACATATAGTAATGTGAAACTGAAATTTGGACAGCGTGTTTTCAAAAGCCACCAGGCGTTGTTGGTAAGCTCAAGAAAGAAGGGTGCGGTAGATGCAGGGGCGGGTGGATGGATCACACAAAGATGCAGATCGGACGGCGGGCAAGCGTCCAGCACGCCACCAAGCACCCACCCGCACCCACTGCTCCGTGCCGGGCCGGGCCCCCATCATATAACGGCAACAAAGCCACGGGCGACACGAAAGAGAAGAAATCTCCCGTCCGGCCGTCCCCCTCCGCCTTTCCCTTGCCTTGCCTTCCCTTCCCTTCCCTTCCCTCCTCTCCTCGTCCTCGAGGGCGCTGCTGCACGCGGCGCGCGGCGAGATCGGGCGGAGGAGCCCTACTACGGACCCCCTCGCCGCGCCGCGCCGCCCGCCGTCCCACGCCCCAGCGTGCTCCGGGGCTCGCTCGCTCGCTCGCCCCCTGATCCCGCACGCCCGCGCGCGACGCCTCGGGGGCCGGTGGTGCCGAGTGCGGCGGGATTTCGTTTGGCGCCGGCGGTGGGACGGGAGATCCGGCCAGCGGGGATGCAGCAGGACCAGCGGAAGACGGTGGGCGCTTCTCCTCCTCCCCGCTTCTTGTTGCTGCTCCCTCGTAAATTTCACCATTATATGTTACATACTCCATCCGTCCTTAAAAAACAAAAAAAAAGTGTCGTTCTCGCTTCTCGAGAAATATCTTTGATTAAATTTATATTAAAAAATATAAATATTTATAATACATAATTAGTATCATTGGATAGATTTTAAGTTAGTTTTTTAATAAATTTATTTAGGGATATAAATATTATACGGATTTTCTATAAATTTAGTCAAACTAACGGTATGAACACCCAAAACGTCTTTTTTTTTTAAGGACGGAGGGGGTATGTTATTATTATACCTGTCAACGTTTTTTTTAAAAAAGTTATGTTGCTGCGCGCTGATAGCGTTGATGCTTCATGTCGATTTCGGTTCCGGGCTGCTGGTACTGCGTGAGCTATCGATCAGTAATTTTTGGAACACCTCTACTTTGCCTTTATTTGTTTGAAATTTTTATGTCTGTTTTCAAAATGTTTTGACGGGACTCGAGTAGAAGCGACTCTTCCCTTCCGTGTTCATATCATTGGTGGAGTCTAAATTCGATCCGGATATCGCTTTGAATTGATGATGTAATGAAAAGGTCGAATGCCGCGTGAGCTGAACGGGGGTGTGAGTTGCAGCAGCTCTGATCTCACATGCAAAAGTTGACCATTTTCGTGCCGCTTCGAGATGCCATCTGTCCGCACTGTGGCCTGTTGCCGTAGCCCTGACGTCCTGTGCTCCTGTCGGTGCGCATAGCTGTTCGTTCCCTTTGCTTGCGGTGTTCGTCGGGTACGCCCACGAGGAGGAGACGATTCCATTCTCGTATATAAAAGGGAAACTGTTACTTTTTTAGCACACGGTTATTGCCTTATGACAGGTCGAACTTATTGCTGTATCTGCCTGCAATGGTTTGGCAACCTCCTTCCATTTGCTGCCCGTTTCAGTTTCCCAAACTGAGCATTCAAGTCCTCTGCAGTGGGCAAACAGTTCATTGATCTAGTGTGCGCAATTCATATTGCAGACTTCTGCGGAGGCCGACTTCTTCACAGAGTACGGGGATGCAAACCGGTACAAGATCCAAGAAGTCATTGGTAAGGGAAGCTATGGGGTCGTGTGCTCCGCCATCGATCTTCACAGCCGGCAGAGAGTGGCGATCAAGAAGATACACAATATCTTCGAGCATGTCTCTGATGCTGCGAGGATTCTCCGTGAAATCAAACTTCTCAGGCTCCTGAGGCACCCTGATATTGTTGAGATCAAGCACATTATGTTACCTCCCTCGAGAAAAGACTTCAAGGATATTTATGTTGTTTTTGAGCTTATGGAGTCCGATCTCCACCAAGTTATAAAGGCCAACGATGACTTGACCAAGGAGCATTACCAGTTCTTTCTCTATCAGTTACTTCGAGCCCTCAAATACATTCATACGGGTATGACACCTCTCCCGCTGTATATGCCAGCCATTTCCCTGAATCTCCCCAAAATGGGAGTGTGCATTTTAGTTCAGTCATGTATGACCGGTCATAATCCCTTTCATCTCCTTTTACATTGCAACTTACAGTGAGCATTTAATTGCAGAGTGGACCTTTTGTAGCCATAGTTTATGCTGATTCTGAACTTACATTATCGTTGCAGCTAATGTTTATCACCGTGACCTGAAGCCCAAGAATATTTTAGCAAACTCTAACTGCAAATTGAAAATATGTGACTTTGGACTAGCCCGAGTCGCATTCAATGATACCCCAACAACAGTCTTCTGGACGGTATGTAAGAAACAAAGAGTCAGCTCATTTTTCATTGGATTCAGATAACTATAAATTATTGATACATATGCCGTGCAGGATTATGTTGCAACAAGGTGGTACAGAGCTCCAGAGCTCTGTGGATCCTTCTTCTCCAAGGTGAGCTTTCTAGTTGCATATCATTACTTATTATATTCACTAATAAGCAATGTTTGACGGTCCCATAATATGAATTACCAATTATGATTGTTTGAGAATACTATCCGCTTATGTTTTCCTCCTTGCATTTTATTCTCACCGTTGCCTTGCTACTTTTTGGTAGAATTTGGTAGGAACTCCAACTCATGGAGAGATGCTCTTTAGTGTCTTGTTTGAATGGTTCTATCCAAATACTATGAATCTGGCTAAAGATTCTCATAGTAATTTCACATGAGAGATGGTATCCATTCAACTTTGTCCTTTATAGGTACAGATATAAATGTTCTTTTTGGTCCTGTATGCTGTTTTCATTATATGGTTTATTTTTATGCATGGATCAATCTAATTATTTAACTTTTTTTGGTCCCTATTATGCACAAATAGGAACCAATAGCCTGCTGAATTGCAGCTTTACAATAACCAAATGAGCATTTCTTACTATTAAGAATGCATTGCTTTTTATATAATTATTGCCAGACTGTCTATAGTTTTTATATAGTCGTTATACCCCAAAAATGCAGTATACACCAGCTATTGACATTTGGAGCATTGGATGCATATTTGCGGAGGTGTTGACTGGGAAGCCTTTATTTCCTGGTAAAAATGTTGTCCATCAGCTAGATTTGATGACTGATCTTCTAGGCACACCGTCAATGGATACAATTTCTCGGGTATAGTGCTATAACCAATGAAACTTTTTTTAGTTCGTCTCATGGCTCAGTGACTCCATTGTTGAACTTGTTTTTTATTCCTTTTCAGGTTCGGAATGAGAAAGCAAGAAGGTACTTGAGCAGCATGAGAAAGAAGGACCCTGTTCCATTTTCTCAGAAGTTTCCCAGTGCAGATCCTTTGGCACTTAAACTATTAGAGAAGCTATTAGCGTTTGATCCAAAGGACCGTCCAACAGCAGAAGAGGTAGTCGTTTGCTGCTGTCTCATCTTAAAACTTTTTGTGTCTAATTTTTCTCTATGGAACTAGATCTGTGATGTTGCTTTCAAGTTTCAACCATACTTTGTAATCCTAAACATTTGTGACATTTCTTTCAATATACGTATTGTTTCAGGCATTGCGTGATCCATACTTTAAAGGTCTTGCCAGGGTTGAAAGAGAACCATCCTGTCAGCCAATCAGAAAAGTGGAATTTGACTTTGAGCACAAAAGAATGTCAAAGGAAGAGATAAGAGAGTTGATATTCCGTGAGATACTGGAATATCACCCACAATTGCTGAATAGCTACATTAATGGCACAGAGAGGACAACCTTTCTCTACCCAAGGTTTTAGCTTTTCTGTGTTTGCACATGTATGTTGCTTTGCGCATGCATGTATTTACTCATGTATCCGTTCGTTTCAACCCTTTGAAACACTTGCTGGCTATTTTTATGTAGCGCTGTTGATCAATTTAAGAAGCAGTTCTCTCATCTTGAAGAGAGCGGTGGTAACGGCCCATCAGTTCCAACAGACAGGAAACACGCATCCCTTCCCAGGTAATAGGGCATCATAGTCTTGATTTCATTCGCAGGCTGCTTTGAGATGCACTTTCAAGTACATGTACATCTTAGTTTGTCTCCATATTAAGGTTCTACCGTGTCGCCTGAGTGCCCAGTGGTAACCATCTTCTGGGTTGGGTATGAGTTCGTTGTTAGGATGTTGATACCTGTTAGCGAAGTGACCAAGGCTACATGATCATGGGAGTTCAAACTTCGAAAGATAAAATCATAGTTCTGCTGGATAATTTCAAAGGTCCTGTACATGGTCTTGAGTGCAAGATAAGGCCAGAGGTGTTTCCAGCAGTACTCAGTGGTGTCAATGTTCTCCGCGGGGGGGGGGGGGGGGGGGGGGGGGGGGGGGGGGGGGTGCGGGGGGGTACATGTTCTCAAACTCTGAAGTCAACGGTACAATGCTTTGCCGGCATGGTACAAGTCATGTTTTTTTCTTTCTGAAGTCAAAATGTTCATAATCAGTTGTTCCACTTGTCTTCGCTTCTGTCCTTTTGTCACTGTAATTTAGTTGAGTGAAAGGTTTTACTTTTTTGTTTTGCTAATCTGCAGCTTCATTTTGCAGGACTACTGTTGTTCACTCGAATCCAATTCCTGCCAAGGAACAACCTCTTGCTGCCTCATCAAGGATTAGACCAGTCTCTGATGATTCATGTAAGAATCCTTGGGAGAAAGGAAGTTGTCCTGGAAATGTACCCAGGGCATCTCTGACTCCACAAGGGCTGCAAGCACAAGCAGGTATTTCTGTGTTCACTTACTACTAGTTACTCCCTTTGTTCTAAATTGTAAGTCGTTTTGGCTTTTCTACGTACATAGTTTTCGCTATGCATCTTGATATACATTATGTTTAGATACAGAGCAAAAATTACGTATCTACAAAAGCAGAAACAACTTATAATTTGGAATGGAGGGAGTACTACAAATAATTTGTTGATATTTTTCGACTTACGATAGCCCTTTTTTCTGAGGATTTTTTTTTTTCTATTTGCCAGCAGGATCAGTAAGAGTTAATGGCTCAGTGATGAATTCAGGGTATCCTCATCAACAAATCCCACAAGCATACGGTTACCGCCAAATGCCTGCAAGATTGGACAGTACTAACCCATCACAGGCCATGGGAGGTTACACACTGCAGTCGCAGGCTTATGCTCCAAACAGCAAAGGCTCGCCTGATGTGGCTGTGAACATGAGAGCACCCCCCTTTCATCGTCCAGCTGGACAAAAGAATAGCCCATTAGATAGGATAGCATCTGACACCGACATATACACAAGATCCCTTAACGGCATTGTTGCTGCTGCTGCGGCATCAGTAGGCGTTGGCACTGGTTCTGGCGCTCACCGAAACGTTGGCGTTGTGCCATCTGGCATGTCAAGGATGTATTAGCTGCTGATATGCTGCCATGCTGGCCACAGCTTCTCCAGGACTAGCCTGCAAGAAGTGGCATATGGTATAAGTAGTAATTCATAAGAGGTGATCACAGAGTCTTGGACTCTTCAACATGTTGTTTTTACGCCATGTATTGAGGCGAAAATGTGCCAGTTTGTGCACAGCTGAGGATTGATCGATTCATTTAATTCAATGGAAATTACTTATTCTTTAATAGTATAAAAGGATACTAATCCAAGGGAAAGGCTGGAGATATTCTGACCTAAATGCAAATATTGCCGTTGCCATTGTCCAGCGCCAATTTGCCAAATTTTTATTTGGCGCGCGCGCGTTGGGACGCGTAGTGGACGACCGAGCATGGAGGGTGGACTGTGCAACGGATAGACTGTGTGTCAGATCATGTTTTCTCATATATAAACGATATTCAAACTTGAAAATGTGATATTTTTTAAAAAACATTTATTTTAATTTTTTTAGAAAAAGAAAAACATCTATTTTTAATTTCTTTTTGACCATTACATTCATTATGAGAGACCTATAAAACTAGGTCCATGTTGAATATGTTTCGAGGTAGTTTACGTAATTATAAAGTTTTGCGCTCAGGCGTACAAAGTTTGAAATGTGGTAGTAAAAGGTTTCTAAAACATGGTGCAAAGTTTCAAATTACGAAGTTCCATTTTAGCTGTACAAAACTAGTAGCATATCATATAAAGTTTTGAATAGGTATAAATTTTTGAAATCCTAAAGTTTTAAAGGTAATACGGAAGTTTTAAATATTTATTCTGGATAATATTTATTAATAAATTTATATGTTTTGTTTCTAACTTTTTACTCTCGACGATTTACAATTCGGCTATTCAAAGAATTTTGGCATGCTTGCAGGGAAATACTGTTCAATCTTGGTTTCCAACACACACTTTGCTCCGGCGACGTAGCCCGGTGGACCTCGTAACAGCTCGGCCCAAACCAAAATAAGGAAATGGCGAGGGCCCTCCACAATCTGTTGCTTCCTTTTTTTTCTTTTTTTCTTTTTGGAAAATATATAGAACAGTTATATTTGTTGTTTCCTGATGACGCAAGAAAAGAAGTAGGAGTAGAGAAAACAGAGGAATCAAATCTCAACAAAAAAAAAAAGAAGAAGAGAGAAAACATAAGAATCAAGGCTGTTCACTTTTCCTTGTATATATATACACGGCAAGAGCCAAGAAGGAATCAATTTCTTTTCCGAATATCAAGAGGGAATCAAAATTGCAATGGCTGTTTATTTTTCCATGTACACATCATGCATGTGCCCTATATATGAAACCCAAGCAAATCCTTGTTTTGCTTTACTATACCATACAAAACATTCTAATACGTAGCTCCTTATATAAAGAAGACGAAATCGGATCCAATATGGCGGCCAGAGCTTCAGCGTCTGCCTGGCGGTGGCGGCCGTGTTCTTGTTCGTCGTGCTCTTTGCGTCCCCCGCACAATGTAAGCATCATCACACACAAGATTCCATTTACTTTGTGGACCAGATAAATCACCGGCCACCGTAACACAGATATAATTAATCCAGTAGATTACCAGGAGCAAAGAGCACATCATCCTGGACTAACCGACTAAGCTACCTGATCTAGCTAATTCATGTGCTAGCTATTTTGTTACAATCACACGGGGGGTACCAGATCTAGCAAACTGAACTATCTATGAATTTGATTTGCAGGCCATCGAGGGCTACTTGAGGTTGGAGGTACAATGTGGAGGTACCCAATCAATAATGCTACTACTGCCGCGGCCGTCAATTCCACAGCACTAGATCTAGATGGGAGCAAGTTCACAGTGAAATTTTGTGACACAAGGCGCTGTAACAATCGAACCTGCTATTGTTGCCAGACTGGACACGACTGTTACTACTCACGGAAACAGTGCCAGAACAACTGCGCCAGCTGCGACCCCAAGTTCCCGCCGCCGCGGTTGCCCCTGCAGTAATAATCGGCCGCAAAAGGCATGCCAGATATAGTCTAGAGCATCGACTAATGTCTATCTACCTCTTCTGAAATTTATCACCTCGAAACATCCTATATATGTCCCAAAATTTTGATGTGATGTTTTGATTGCCGTCAAAATTTTTTTTTGATGTTTTGATATTTTTATTCAGGTGAATTAGTGCTTAATTGAGATTACCCATGTACCTCTATTTATCAAAGGTGATTTATGCATGATACGTGCCAGAAAAAAAAAAAAACTTGAGGCGGACATACCATAATGTTAAACCGGTTGCGTAACTTCCTTAGAGTTATAGATAGTAGCGGCACAGCATCCCAATCCGACGGATCGGATCCAAGATGGCAACCTGCAGGATGGGAGCTTCAGAGTGCAATGAGGAGTGCATAATACTGCTGATGCTGCTACTGCTGCGGTCGTGAACTCACAAGAGAAATTTCGCAGCGAAATTTTGCATCTTGCGACTCTGTGACTGTATTGATTGCTACTGTTGTATGAATGGAAAATACTGTGCCCGCACACAGAAAGAGTGCCCGATGTCGTGGTTGCCCTTGCCCCTGCAGTAATTGGCGCAACAGGGCATTGAGTCAAACGCTGAAAAGAAACGCTGATTTTGGCTCACTCGGTTCGCTGGAGCTGAAAAGAAACGCTGATTTTGGCTTACGCTGATTCGGTGTGAGAAAAATACTGTAGAAGAGAAAAATAAGCGCTTCTATGGTAGACTCGATCATCAGCAGAAAGTTTGATATTGCTGTGCCCCGTCAAGTTCTTCAGTGTTCTTCCATGGTAGTAAACTCGATCATCAACTGAAACTCTGAATTTCAGAGCTGGCCACGTCGTCTATTTTTTCAGTGTCCACAACTTCGCATGCAGTGACAAGTGATGCAGTCTGAATGTTTCAAATCAACATGCTAATCTTCCCTCTATATTATACAACTCACAAAACATCGTTTCTAGGCACATCTTCAGTATCCACTAACCCTACGTCTCTGAAAACCCTGCCTATTTCAAACACTTTACGAGGGGCACGCGTGACAAACAGAGCCACCATCTCCTGATCTTCAAAGATACTTCTGAACTAGATGTGCTACCTCTAAAATACAGATCGTTACATGCCCTGCTGCCTACACTACCAGCTATTCTTTTTTTTTTGTATTTGCAGTAAAAATATATATTGTAATGTATCTTGATATGTGTTGTATTTAGATACATTGCAAATTAATTTGTTGTTATAATTTGGAACGGATGGAGTATGAACATGGGCACTGCTAGATTTGCTTTCACCTGCTGGTTTCAGCGTCTTCTCTTTCTCCTTGGACGTCTGTGACAAAAATCTGTCAAGCTACACTGGACGTCGGACGACCAACGCACCAAACATAGACCTAACCAATCACCAGTCCAGGTCCAGCCCATTCATTCACTTTCATTCGGACGCCAAAACATTTGCCGTTAAATAACCCGCGCCCCTCGCATTATT
Source organism: Eremochloa ophiuroides (assembly GCA_038502445.1). NCBI lineage: Eukaryota > Viridiplantae > Streptophyta > Magnoliopsida > Poales > Poaceae > Eremochloa > Eremochloa ophiuroides. Next base: position 70,263,230 of record JAHLJS010000008.1, on the reverse strand, counting down.
GTGGCAGCCACCACCACCAGGCTATAGCTAATTAGCTTCGGCCGGTTGCCTCCCTTGCTTACAAGCCAAAGCCTCGGCCTTTGTCTTTCTCCTCCCGTGCTCCACCTCCACCACGCCAATGGAGGCTCCGCTCCTCCTCCCAGTCTCCACCGCCTCATCCTGCGTCGACATCATCACCGCCGACGCCGCGCCGTCGGGCCGTCCGGCACCCTCCTCCTCCTCCTCCTCTTCCCCTTCCACGCAGAGCATCGTCCTCCGCGTGGCGGTGGTGATCACCGTCGCGTGCGCGTCCCTGTTCGCGCAGCACGAGGCCGGCAAGGGCTTCGCCGTCGCCGTCGTGAACGACGCGCCGCGGGGCAGCACCGCGGCGCGGCGGTTCGACCTCCTCTTCGTGTCCAACGGCCGCGCCGAGCGCGCCCTCCTGCGCGCCAGCCGCGCCGTGGAGAGCGCGCTGTTCCCGGACCCGTCGTTCCCGCGCCGGCCGGTCCGCCGCGTCACCGTCCGGATGGCCGGGAGCAACCTCACCGCAGGCGCCGCCGGCGGCGGCGGCGCCGTCGGTGCCACGGTGCACGCTTCGGCTCCAGGGGAGTTCGTCGTCACCCTGAGCCCCGGCCTCGTCGCGTCGACCTCCGCGTCCGACGCCGTGGCCGCCGCGCTGCGCCGCGCCGTCGCGCGCATGTGGCTCTGGGACGGCCGTGGCGCCGCCCCGGCCCGCGTCACGGAAGCCATGGTCGAGTACCTGGCCTCCGCCGCGGCGACCGGCGACGGAGCCTCGGCCGAGACGGCGGCGGCGACATCTCTGTCAGTGTCGGCCGAGGACGACGGGCACGGGTGCAGCATGTCAGCGCGGCTGCTGAGGCACCTAGAGGCGCGGCGCGAGGGCTTCGTTGCGCGGCTGAACCGCGCCATGAAGGACCGGTGGAGCGACGCCGCCGTGGACGCCGCGCTCGGCTCGCCGGCCGGGCTCGCCTGCCACCACGCGGCCGCGGCTGCGACGACGACGACGACGACGCCATTGACCGGCCAGGACGACGATGACCCCACCACCACGTCGGACGCCGCGCGTGGGTCCAGCGTGGCAATGTGAGGCTGGGGAAGGCAAGGGCAGTTCTGGTATTGTACACGCCCTTGGCGCCACGCGATTAGCGCCGGCTAATCTCGCCGGGTGGGCCATGGCCGCGGCCCTAATTGTGGCTGGAGGTGAGTCGGTGGTCGCTGTCATGCATGGTAGTCTTGTAATTTCATTTCATATGTACTACGCGCCATTGTAGATGCATGCTTGAGCTCCACAGTTGCTTGTAATTGTAAATGGAAAATGGTGGTGGTAGTGCTATAAAAATATGATTACTTGTCATACCAAACGTGATGTGAGAAGCAGATTTTTTGTTGGTGATGTGGATGATCGTGCTGGTTGATAAAGATACGGGAGGAAGGTTCTAGGGCTCCTGATTCTATCTGTGGCTCAGCAAAACGCAGCGGCCCCAGGTGCCGGTCATATATTCTATCGATCGCTGTCTGTGATGATCTCGCGTATATAAAATATTATATATTATGAATAATATGATCCATTCATGGGTGACGATCGACATGATATTTTCCAGCTTGTAGGATTACATTTGAGCAGCCATTGATCCCAGAAACTGAAGTTCGATCCGTGTGAGGCGGTTGGGGTCGCCTCAGCTGTTAATTTGTGATCCACAGAAAATACCAACCAAATCAAGCCAATTGGCCAAAAAAAAAAAGAAGACAACTTTGAGTTTCATGTTGACCTAAAAATCTTATATATATACTAATTAGAGTCTCCAATGAAGACACCACGTTAATTCTCACCAGACGCGCTAGAAAAAAAAGATAAATCCTAGAAATTCTCACAATAATCAGAAATATCTAGCCATACATTTGATCACCATGAATATTAATAGCCATAGATCTATTTTATTTTTATTTTAAATTACCCACCTCTGCCATTATAAACATATATTAAAGTAACCTCCCTGAACTAACAACATAATTACACACTTCTGCCATTATGAAAATATATTAATGTAATCCTCTAAACTTACATCATAATTTTCCACCTCTGCCATTATGAAAATCCTCCTTTATTTTTTTTTCTTCTTCCGTACGACCACTTAAGAGTTGGAGCCACAGTTCACTAATGGAGGTGGCGCGTGCTGTAGCAGGTTACGAGTTTTCTTAGAAAAATATATAGAAATTAACACAACACCATCTCAAGTCCGATTATTACAAATGAGTAGTTAAAACATTCGACAAGATCTATTGGTGGTCACCGTTCATCCATCTGAGTAACCGATCAAAAGTCAAACTTTGACATCTTTTTAAAGTATCATGTCAATCTTAAAATAATATTATTTCATATTAAATTCCCAAATATTCCTTATATGTAATATGGCGTGTTACACACTTAGAATTTATTACCTTAAAGACATAGTCTGTAATACTTTCCAACCGATGAGGAAATCATATTTAAATTGTATTTACGTATGTTATTTAATAATCCTGGTATAATCTATAAACATACTACTAAACTATTTTATTAGTATGCAACAATATTAGTAAATAATGTAAGATAATAGAAATAGTATCTAACCATATAAAATATTTATATTGTCTAAAAAATTAGTTGCTAGCTTGTGCAAGGGTATGGGTTGATTGGCTAGCTGTTACATTGTCACCAGACACACTAAAAAAAGATAAATTATAGAAACTATCATAATAATCACAAAATTCTGGTCTTTTATTTGGTAGATTCCAATCATCATCAATAAGAGCCTGATCTATTTGTTATAGAACAACTATAAATGTCTGCAATTATGAAGAATGCATAGAGTAACCATGTAATTTTCATCTAATTTATCCACTTCTGCCTTTATGAAAGATAATTTAAAATAATTTGACAAATTTTCATCTAAATTACTCACTTCTTCCATTATGAAAAATAATTCAAATAATTTTCTAACTTTACACCTGTCATTACAAAATATAATTTAAAATAATAGCTTCATATTTTTTGAAACTAGCCACATCTCGAACTAGAAAAGATAATGCAAAGTAACCCCTACAATTGTATTCAATTTACCCATATATGCAATTTTGAAGTAAAATATAAATTAGCACATTTAATTTATATCTAAATTACTGTGACAGAACCGCCTAAATTCCATGGCCCACAGGCACCTGTCATTGTCACTAATGATCTCTGACAGCCGGGCCCGTGTCCCAAATGGTATAGAAGGTTCTGTCGAGCTACATTAGCGCCCGATTTCCTCCAACAGGATCCCATTGCGAAGCCATTACAGAATTGCAACATTTCATAATAAATTACATCAGAGTGAAAGTGCGGAAAGATTACAAGGTACTTAGATTACAAACCATTTGTTCAAATACGATTAAAGTGCAAATATTACAGACCATAAATAAAATAAGTAGCAGTGGAATGACGATATAACATAATTAAGTATTTAATGATAAGAACCCTGCCCACGGCTTCAACTTTACTCCTCCTCACTTCCCTCCTGTACCACTGTCACACAGCAGGGGGCGAGACAAACCTCCGGCTGCTGTATCCCTGCAACATGGGGTTAACAAACCCTGAGTACTGGGGTACTCCGCAAGACTTACCCGACTAAGAAAAGGACTGAGACTCAGGAATGCAGGCTGAGGGAGTCAAGGTAAGGCTTGAGCAAGAGTCAAAGATTTTACAGAAAAGCATTACTATCCCATTTTAATATTTTACTCAATTTTATTCTAATCATAATTCATAATTCCAAATTCATCCTCATATAAAATCATGCTTTCAAATTCTTTAATCATTCTCAAAACACCTAGTTTCGAACCACTTTTCAAGTGTAGGTCAAAGGATCAAGTCTCCATATCCGAGGAGCAACGACGATTCGAATCGATTAGTACCCAGCTGGGGATCCCTATCCACACTGCGTATGTAGCACTTAAGCTTGCATACGCCAACCCCGGCTACCACGGCTTTTCTACCCCTGAACCGGTCCTGCGCCACCCGAGAACACAGTACTCCTCTCCTCTCCAGGCACGCCGGCCACGAGGGTACACGCTGCTCTCGCCATCTCTCCACTCCCAGTGCGTGGTTGTCGGTTCAAGTAGTAGAGCCACCGGAGTCAGAGCTTTCCGTAGTATGTGGCTAGTTGCAAAGTCTCGATCACAGCAGGCCTACAATGAACGGTCCCTAATTCTTTTCCGCCGGCGATATTGCATTGGGACTCTAACCCAAATACAATTGTCCCAACGGTTTTCAAATCCCTTTCCCGCCGATGGTCAAGCATTGGGACTCTAACCCAAATTCACAACCAACGAACGAAAAATCCCTTTCCGACGGTTACGGTGCATTGGGGCTGCTACCCAAGTACACAATTTCCGAACGAACTCTTGTTCCCTTTTTTTTCATGATTCATAGTATCACATTCACATAGGTCAAAAATAGCCTTTTTATGCAAATCTAAATTGATCAAGCAGGGCTAAGCATTTTGAATATTTTTATTTTTAAACAGGTTTCCGGGATATTATTTATCAAGGCAGGTAATGCATCAATATAGGTGACAAGCAACTCCTCACAATTTAATGCATTAATAGACTCAAGTTATTAATATTTTATAAAACACAAGAAAAAAGGGCTGAATGCACCAGGGCTTGCCTTGAATCGCGTACAGCGTCGGGTCGGGCTCGGTCCCGCAGATGTCGAATCCCTGGATGACTTCTGGAGTGACCTCCTCGGCAGTGGCCTCGACTTGGACCTCCTCGGGAACGGGCACTACACGTATGCAATGATGTATGCTTAGCATGGTACGAGGACAATGAATGAAATGCTTGAAAGTAAACCATTCAGACCTTGAGTACAACTTTCCTTCACGGTAAAGTTGTAAACGTTTTACGGAAAGTAAAAACAGTGTTTTCATACTTATGTTTTATTGACCATTTTAACGGTCATAGAAAGCCGCTGCACAGCTTTACTACAACTGTAATACCCTGGGTATTACAGAATAAATAACCTGCCATGTCATCATAATTAACTTAATTAATTTGCATATGATTGCGCTTAGGGACCTAGAGTGGCTTGGATTGATAAAGTATTGGATTGAAAATTTAAAATCCTAATTGCATATTTGAAATAACCCTAGATTTAGCCCCAAAACCCTAATTCAAAATCTAGAAGGAATCTGGGGGTGATCCTTTAATGAAAGTTGTATATCTAATTAAATGTGACAACTTTTATTTTTGGAGATTTTGAAGTTCTGTTATGAAAATTTGAATTTAACTCAAAACAGTGAATAAAAAAATTGAATTTGAAATGCCATTTCAAAAATTAATTGGAATCTGACAAAACTTCCTTAATGAAAGTTGTAAAGCTCTCTGAGGGGAACAACTTCTATTTTAGCCATTTTTCAAGTTCTTGAGAAAAATCAAAAGTAATTTCTAGATTTTAGTTTGAAATTCAAAAACCCATTTCACCCCCTTTTCCATAGTTTTCAAATTTGGCCGAATTTGGGGTAGATCCGAAAATCAAAAATGTTCAGCAGGAAAAATGCTACAACTTTGGTATTTGTGGTTTTTAATTTTTATACACAAATTTGGGAGATATTTGTACAAAAGACAAAAGTGGAGTATGTAGAGCTACAGTAGCTGGGGGATGGGCTTCGTCCTCCCTCCCCTGTTCGCACGCCGCCGGCGTGGCCGAGTGACGCCGGCCCGTCCTTGCGCGTTCCTGCTCCCACGATGGCAAAGTTGACTCGCGGGCTTCTCCTTCTCCCTCTCCAACCCGTTTCCCTTCCTATATAGGTGCCGGCGGCCTTCTTCCTTCTTTTTCTTCTTCCCAGCCACCGGCGAGTTCTTCTCGGTTTTCGGTCGCGTCCGCCGTCTACCATCCCCCACCACCCAATCCGTCTTGCACCTTGCCTGGAGGCTCCCTTGCGCGTCGTTTGGACTTGTTGGTGTGAGCCGTGGTGCCCGGGTTACGTCGCAGAGCGCGTCGTCATCATCGCGGGCGGTCGGAGCGCCGCCGCGAGCTTCGTGCCGTGCCGGGCTTGATTGGGTGAGCCCTGGGATCCTCTAACTCATGTCCTAAATTCTCTACGGTCTGTAGTTTCTTACTCTCGCGCCGCTTGGTTCTGTGGTGGCCCAGTGTCGCCGGAACGAATTGTTGCCGCCGGAGCCGAGTCGCCGCGTACGCCAACGTCGTCAAGCTCGTCGTTACAGTCCTTCTCCGACCCAGCCTTCTGCGCTACGAGTCTCGTGGTGAGCTCCTGGTTCTCCCCAACCCCTCTGTTATTACCTCGCGGGTCCGGCGTGGGCGGCGTAGATCCGCCGGGCTGCGCGTCCGCCATGGGCGAGCTTCGGCTCGTCGTAGGCGATTAGGGTAGGAGCTGAGCATGCCTGGGTGTTCCCTTAGCTCTAGGGCGTGGACTGACGCGGTCAGTTTCGCTGTTGAAGTCGCCGGCGGCGATACCCGTGGCGGACCGCCGCGTGCTGGTGCGTGCGCGAGCTGGCGGGAGGTAGGAGGAGGAGCTGACAGGCGGGGGCCCGCCTGTCAGCGCCTCAGCTCGCGCAGGCGCGGGTCGCGAGCGCGCGGGAGACGACGCGCGTGATAGTGGGCCGGCCCAGTTCGGGTGCGGGCGCGGGCAGCGCGGCGGGGGCGAGTGGCCGGGCCGAGCCGGTTGTGTGGGCCGCCTCGGGCCGGTTTCGCTTTTCCCATTTTCCAGCGATTTTCAATAGCCTTTTTCAAAATTTATTTCTATGAATAGTGCTGATGTTTGTCAATTTCATAGGAATTAATCTGTGGCCTGAAAAATCATGAAAAAATTTGTGGTAGCTCTCTGTGATGTATAGAATTTAATAAAAATATCATATGTTCATTTTAGACCTTTTCTGTTAGGGGTAAAAATCAGCCAAATAAATGGATAATGCAACTTTGTTGATTTTTAATAAATTGTAGGTAACTCCAAAAATCATGAAATTAATTGTGGCTCTGTTTAATGATGAAATCTAGCTGTTGGTGAAATTTGGTCATAATTGGAGTTAGTTTGGTCAGTTAGTAAATATATGTGAAATTAGGAAAAATAAATAAAATGAGTAGAAGAAATGGATTTAGGGTTTTGTGTGGATTTTGGATTGATTGAAGCTCAAGGATCCACCCCTATATGATCCTTGGCAATAAAAGATGTTAGTGTAAGGTCAAAGTCGTAAAAGTCGTGCAACGGCTTTCCATGACTGCTAAAATCATCTCTTTAATAATTGCTGTATAATTTTTGATCTCCGTTTACAACTTTTCCGTGAAGGAAAGTTGTACTCAAGATGTTAATCATTGATTATTGCATTCCTATAAAGACTGTTGCATCATGTTAAGCATGCATCATTGCACACGTGTAGTGACCGGGAGCGAGGAAGTGAAAGTCGAGGCCACTGCTGGGGAGACAGCTCCGGAGGTGATCCAGGGTTTCGACATCTGCGGGACCGATCCCAACCCGACCCTCTTTTCACTCCAAGGCAAGCCCCGGTGCATTAACCCTCTGTTGTGAAATTCTTTATAATTCGAGTCAATCTATTGCATTAAGTTGATAGGAGTTGATTGTTACCTATCCAGATGCATTGTCCCAAATAATTATCCTGAAACCTGATTTAAATGAAATGATTTAAACAAAAATGCTTAGGCATGCTTAATAAAAATTAGAATTTTATAAAAAAAACTATTTTCTGTGCTATGAATGTATACATACTTTATGATTAGTGGAGAACTTGTGATCCGTTGGTCGATGTGTATTTGCGTTAGAGTCCCAATGCACGATCACCTTCGGAATAGTTCAAAGCTGGTCGATATCACTATAAGGTGTTTCGCTCGGCTGACGTGCTCGTGGGACGGCGTTTCTCATGACTTCTCACCGGCAGACACGGTTTTCAAAACTATAGGGACCGTTCGTTGTAGGCGTGCTGGATCGAGATGAACAGCCTAGCCACATACCTTTGTGGAAAGCCTAGAGTCAGGTGGCTCTATTGCTGGAACCGACAACCACGCACTGGGAGTGGAGAGATGGCGGGAGTAGCTTGTACCCACGTGGCCGTCGTGCCTGGAGACGAGTGGAGTACTGTGCTCCCGGGTGGCGCAGGACCGGTTCCGGGATAGAAAGACCTAGATGATAGGTTGGTATATGTATGCCGGCGTGCTGCATATGCAGTGTGGTTAGAATCCCCAGCTGGGTATACTTTCTGGATTCGAATCGACGTGCTCCTCGGTCAATGGAGACTCAATCCACTTCCCTACCCCGAAAAGTGGTCCTCAACTAGGTGTTTTCTGAATAAAGGAAGTAAGTGGAAAAAAATGACGATCTATGAGTTTGAATATTGGAACTATAGATATATGATGATGATAATGATGAAATAAAATTGGATAGTGATGCTTTTCTGCAAATCTTTTACCTCCTGCTAGCCTCACCTTTGACCCTGCATTCCTGAGTCTCATCTTACACCTTTAGTCGGGTAAGTCTTGCGGAGTACCCCTAGTACTCAGGGTTTGTTAACCCTTGCTGCAGGAGATCCGCCTTCAGATGTCTGTTTTGCTCCGTGCTGTATGACCATCATCCAGGAGGGTAGCGAGGAAGAGTGAAGTGGAACCTGTGGGCAGGGTTTGAGTTACCTCATGTATAATGTTGTATAATTATTCAACTGCTACTGCCACTACTTATGGATTGTAATAATCGTACTGGAACTCTATTTGGACAACTGGTTTGTAACATAAAGTTATGTAATATTCCGCTCCTGTACTCTGATGTATTTTACTGTGAAATGTTGTAATCTTGTAATGTATTCGCAATGTGATCCTGCGGGAAAAAAAAAATTTGGGCGCTGATGTAGCCCGACAGATCGGTCTAGGTTATATGGAACATGGGCCCGGCTGTCAGAGTCATTAATGATAATGACAGTCGCCTATGGGCCATGTAATTTAGGCGGTTCTGTTACAACAACCAACAAGTGACTTCATTACATTTTTCAAGGATCACTATGGTGAAAGATCCCTGAACTTAATCAATCCAAAATCACGCCAAACAACAGGGATTATTTGTTTAAATTAATTCCACTATCCATAAACCCCATATTTAATGAATAAGTGTCCTAACAGTTTCCAATTGAGCCCAAACTTACCCAACAGATAGGTCTTACCCTAAAATAGTGCCACATAAATTTTTATGATTTTTGGATAAATCTAAAATTTATTAAAATTGCTCAAAGTTACATTTATCAATTAATATGCTGATTTTTAGTTCCTACAGAAAATGCCCAAATCTTATATTTAATATTTTTATAAAATACTACATGTTCCAAAGAGCATCCACAATTATTTTCATAATTTTTAACCCAACAAAATTATTCTTATGAAAATAACAAATAGCAGCACTATTCATCTAAAATTAAAATGGAAAAGCCTTTTAAAATCGCCTGGAAAAATGGAAAAGGAATTCACCCGGGACGGCCCACGAGCGAAACAGACCGGCCCACCCGGCCTGCCCGCGCGCTCGCCCGCGCGCGTGCGCTCTCAGGGACGCTGACAGGCGGGACCCGCCCGTCAGCTCCCTCTTCAACCTTCCGCGCGCTCGTTCGCGCGCGCACTCGCGGCGGCCCGACGCGGACCTCGTCGCCGGCGGCTCCAGCAACGAAGCCACGTGTGCCAACGTAAACCCCCAAGCCTGGCGCACACCCTAGCTAGGTTAGCCCCGACCCCACGCGCCTCCGACGAGCTTCACCTCGCCCATGGCGGATGCGACGGCACGGCGACCCTGTTCCGGCTGCGAGGGTGCGGTAGAGTTGAAGGAAAAGGGCAGGGGAAGACCAGGAGCTCACCACGACTCTAGACCGACGGCTGGCTGAGGCTGAGATGGAGCGGAGCGGCGAGCTTGACGACGGCGGCGGAGTGCAACTGCTCGGCCTTGACGGCGAAGTCGCGTTCCGGCGATCCTAGGGGACAAAATGGAACACCGCCGCGAGCATAAGCTAAAGTATGACTCAGAGAGTCACAAATGGGAGGTCTAAGATAGAGAGGCTCACCACAGCGAGCTCGTCGCGCGAGAGATGGCTGCGGCGGTGCTCTGCCGGACCCGAAGACGACGGCGTGCGTTCCGGGACTCTCGAAGCACGAAAGTTGGACCACGGTGGCTCAAGCTGTGTTCAAGGATCCAGTGAGGCTAGAGACGAGAGGAATTTGGAGGAAGAGGTCTAAGGGCGGCCAATTTTAGCTCGAAACCGAGGCGGGTGCGGCGGTGGTCGAAGAAGAGAGGGGGGGCACAGAGGAGGGTGTTGGTGCCCTTTAAGCCGGTCAGAGGGGGGGCAGGAGCGGCTTAGGGTGGCGCGGGGTCCCCCACACGCGCGGCCGTGCCGGGGCCAAGATCCCGACCGGTGCCTGTGCGCGAACAGAGAGGGGTGGCAGGTTACTGTAGAAAATACAGTGCCTCCCTCTCGGTTTTTGGTCAATTTCGTAAGATTTCGTATATAAACTTGAAAAAGTGTAAACATAAAAGTTGTAGTGTTCCAAATTATGAACAACTTTGATTTAGGGACCATATTTAGATTTTGAATAATTTTGAAAATATTTAAAAGGAGGGTAAAACCACTATTTGAAATCCATTTTTAATCTTGTCAAATTCTCTGGATTTTTCTCAATAACATAAAAATCTCCAAAAATAAAAGTTGTCCTATTTGTGGAGATTCACAACTTTTATTAAATATGTTTGGTCAGATTCTTGATATTTTTCAAATTAGCATTTAAATTTTGAATTTCAAGGTAGTAATTAGGGTTTAATTTAAATTTCTATTAAGGGACTTCAAAAATAGCCAAAATAAGAGTTATTCCATTTCAAAAGATCTACAACCTTTATTAAGACACCATCACTAGATTCTAAGTATATTTTGATTTAGGGTTTTGGGTCCGATTAGGGCTTAAATTCAAATTTCTCTTTTGATTAGTTTTTAATTACCAAAACAGGGATTTAATTGTACATCCATAACCTTAATGAATAAGCCACTCTAAAAATCCTAATCACACTCATATGCAGATGCTTAATAATAAATATGATGACATGACATAATTAATTAGCCGTAATACCCGGGGTATTACAATTACCCACGCGGCCGCGGCTGCGACGATGACGCCGCCGCCATTGACCGGGCAGGTCGACGACCCCACCACCACGTCGGACGCCGCCCGTGGGTCCAGCGTGGCAATGTGAGGCCGGGGAAGGCAAGGGCAGTTCTGGTATTGTACACGCCCTTGGCGCCACGCGATTAGCGCCAGCTAATCTCGCCGGGTGGGCCATGGCCGCGGCCCTAATTGTGGCTGGAGGTGAGTCGGTGGTCGCTGTCATGCATGGTAGTCTTGTAGTTTCATTTCATATGTACTACGCGCCATTGTAGATGCATGCTTGAGCTCCACAGTTGCTTGTAATTGTAAATGGAAAATGGTGGTGGTAGTGCTATAAAAATATGATTACTTGTCATACCAAACGTGATGTGAGAAGCAGATTTTTTGTTGGTGATGTGGATGATCGTGCTGGTTGATAAAGATACGGGAGGAAGGTTCTAGGGCTCCTGATTCTATCTGTGGCTCAGCAAAACGCAGCGGCCCCAGGTGCCGGTCATATATTCTATCGATCGCTGTCTGTGATGATCTCGCGTATATAAAATATTATATATTATGAATAATATGATCCATCCATGGGTGACGATCGACATGATATTTTCCAGCTTGTAGGATTACATTTGAGCAGCCATTGATCCCAGAAACTGAAGTTCGATCCGTGTGAGGCGGTTGGGGTCGCCTCAGCTGTTAATTTGTGATCCACAGAAAATACCAACCAAATCAAGCCAATTGGCCAAAAAAAAAAAAGAAGACAACTTTGAGTTTCATGTTCGACCTAAAAATCTTATATATATACTAATTAGAGTCTCCAATGAAGACACCACGTTAATTCTCACCAGACGCGCTAGAAAAAAAAGATAAATCCTAGAAATTCTCACAATAATCAGAAATATCTAGCCATACATTTGATCACCATGAATATTAATAGCCATAGATCTATTTTATTTTTATTTTAAATTACCCACCTCTGCCATTATAAACATATATTAAAGTAACCTCCCTGAACTAACAACATAATTACACACTTCTGCCATTATGAAAATATATTAATGTAATCCTCTAAACTTACATCATAATTTTCCACCTCTGCCATTATGAAAATCCTCCTTTATTTTTTTTTTCTTCTTCCGTACGACCACTTAAGAGTTGGAGCAACAGTTCACTAATGGAGGTGGCGCGTGCTGTAGCAGGTTACGAGTTTTCTTAGAAAAATATATAGAAATTAACACAACACTATCTCAAGTCCGATTATTACAAATGAGTAGTTAAAACATTCGACAAGATCTATTGGTGGTCACCGTTCATCCATCTGAGTAACCGATCAAAAGTCAAACTTTGACATCTTTTTAAAGTATCATGTCAATCTTAAAATAATATTATTTCATATTAAATTTCCAAATATTCCTTATATGTAATATGGCGTGTTACACACTTAGAATTTATTACTTTAAAGACATAGTCTGTAATACTTCCCAACCGATGAGGAAATCATGTTTAAATTGTATTTCCGTATGTTATTTAATAATCCTGGTATAATCTATAAACATACTACTAAACTATTTTATTAGTATGCAACAATATTAGTAAATAATGTAAGATAATAGAAATAGTATCTAATCATATAAAATATTTATATTGTCTAAAAAATTAGTTGCTAGCTTGTGCAAGGGTATGGGTTGATTGGCTAGCTGTTACATTGTCACCAGACACACTAAAAAAAGATAAATTATAGAAACTATCATAATAATCACAAAATTCTGGTCTTTTATTTGGTAGATTCCAATCATCATCAATAAGAGCCTGATCTATTTGTTATAGAACAACTATAAATGTCTGCAATTATGAAGAATGCATAGAGTAACCATGTAATTTTCATCTAATTTATCCACTTCTGCCTTTATGAAAGATAATTTAAAATAATTTGACAAATTTTCATCTAAATTACTCACTTCTTCCATTATGAAAAATAATTCAAATAATTTTCTAACTTTACACCTGTCATTACAAAATATAATTTAAAATAATAGCTTCATATTTTTTGAAACTAGCCACATCTCGAACTAGAAAAGATAATGCAAAGTAACCCCTACAATTGTATTCAATTTACCCATATATGCAATTTTGAAGTAAAATATAAATTAGCACATTTAATTTATATCTAAATTACTGTGACAGAACCGCCTAAATTCCATGGCCCACAGGCACCTGTCATTGTCACTAATGACCTCTGACAGCCGGGCCCGTGTCCCAAATGGTCTAGAAGGTTCTGTCGGGCTACATTAGCGTCCGATTTCCTCCGACAGGATCCCATTGCGAAGCCATTACAGAATTGCAACATTTCATAATAAATTACATCAGAGTGAAAGTGCGGAAAGATTACAAGGTACTTAGATTACAAACCATTTGTTCAAATACGATTAAAGTGCAAATATTACAGACCATAAATAAAATAAGTAGCAGTGGAATGACGATATAACATAATTAAGTATTTAATGATAAGAACCCTGCCCACGGCTTCAACTTTACTCCTCCTCACTTCCCTCCTGTACCACTGTCACACAGCAGGGGGCGAGACAAACCTCCGGCTGCTGTATCCCTGCAACATGGGGTTAACAAACCCTGAGTACTGGGGTACTCCGCAAGACTTACCCGACTAAGAAAAGGACTGAGACTCAGGAATGCAGGCTGAGGGAGTCAAGGTAAGGCTTGAGCAAGAGTCAAAGATTTTACAGAAAAGCATTACTATCCCATTTTAATATTTTACTCAATTTTATTCTAATCATAATTCATAATTCCAAATTCATCCTCATATAAAATCATGCTTTCAAATTCTTTAATCATTCTCAAAACACCTAGTTCCGAACCACTTTTCAAGTGTAGGTCAAAGGATCAAGTCTCCATATCCGAGGAGCAACGACGATTCGAATCGATTAGTACCCAGCTGGGGATCCCTATCCACACTGCGTATGTAGCACTTAAGCTTGCATACGCCAACCCCGGCTACCACGGCTTTTCTACCCCTGAACCGGTCCTGCGCCACCCGAGAACACAGTACTCCTCTCCTCTCCAGGCACGCCGGCCACGAGGGTACACGCTGCTCTCGCCATCTCTCCACTCCCAGTGCGTGGTTGTCGGTTCAAGTAGTAGAGCCACCGGAGTCAGAGCTTTCCGTAGTATGTGGCTAGTTGCAAAGTCTCGATCACAGCAGGCCTACAATGAACGGTCCCTAATTCTTTTCCGCCGGCGATATTGCATTGGGACTCTAACCCAAATACAATTGTCCCAACGGTTTTCAAATCCCTTTCCCGCCGATGGTCAAGCATTGGGACTCTAACCCAAATTCACAACCAACGAACGAAAAATCCCTTTCCGACGGTTACGGTGCATTGGGGCTGCTACCCAAGTACACAATTTCCGAACGGACTCTTGTTCCCTTTTTTTTCATGATTCATAGTATCACATTCACATAGGTCAAAAATTGCCTTTTTATGCAAATCTAAATTGATCAAGCAGGGCTAAGCATTTTGAATATTTTTATTTTTAAACAGGTTTCCGGGATATTATTTATCAAGGCAGGTAATGCATCAATATAGGTGACAAGCAACTCCTCACAATTTAATGCATTAATAGACTCAAGTTATTAATATTTTATAAAACACAAGAAAAAAGGGCTGAATGCACCAGGGCTTGCCTTGAATCGCGTACAGCGTCGGGTCGGACTCGGTCCCGCAGATGTCGAATCCCTGGATGACTTCTGGAGTGACCTCCTCGGCAGTGGCCTCGACTTGGACCTCCTCGGGAACGGGCACTACACGTATGCAAGGATGTATGCTTAGCATGGTACGAGGACAATGAATGAAATGCTTGAAAGTAAACCATTCAGACCTTGAGTACAACTTTCCTTCACGGTAAAGTTGTAAACGTTTTACGGAAAGTAAAAACAGTGTTTTCATACTTATGTTTTATTGACCATTTTAATGATCATAGAAAGCCGCTGCACAGCTTTACTACAACCAACAAGTGACTTCATTACATTTGTCAAGGATCACTATGGTGAAAGATCCCTGAACTCAATCAATCCAAAATCACGCCAAACAACAGGGATTATTTGTTTAAATTAATTCCACTATCCATAAACCCCATATTTAATGAACAAGTGTCCTAACAGTTTCTAATTGAGCCCAAACTTACCCAACAGATAGGTCTTACCCTAAAACAGTGCCACATAAATTTTTATGATTTTTGGATAAATCTAAAATTTATTAAAATTGCTCAAAGTTGCATTTATCAATTAATATGCTGATTTTTAGTTCCTACAGAAAATGCCCAAATCTTATATTTAATATTTTTATAAAATACTACATGTTCCAGAGAGCATCCACAATTATTTTTATAATTTTTAACCCAACAGAATTATTCCTATGAAAATAACAAATAGCAGCACTATTCATCTAAAATTAAAATGGAAAAGCCTTTTAAAATCGTCTGGAAAAATGGAAAAGGAATTCACCCGGGACGGCCTACGAGCGAAACAGACCGGCCCACCCGGCCTGCCCGCGCGCTCGCCCGCGCGCGTGCGCTCTCAGGGATGCTGACGGCGGGACCCGCCCGTCAGCTCCCTCTTCAACCTTCCGCGCGCTCGTTCGCGCGCGCACTCGCGGCGGCCCGACGCGGACCTCGCCGCCGGCGGCTCCAGCAACGAAGCCGCATGTGCCAACGTAAACCCCCAAGCCTGGCGCACACCCTAGCTAGGTTAGCCCCGACCCCACGCGCCTCCGACGAGCTTCACCTCGCCCATGGCGGATGCGACGGCACGGCGACCCTGTTTCGGCTGCGAGGGTGCGGTAGAGTTGAAGGAAAAGGGCAGGGGAAGACCAGGAGCTCACCACGACTCTAGACCGACGGCTGGCTGAGGCTGAGATGGAGCGGAGCGGCGAGCTTGACGACGGCGGCGGAGTGCAACTGCTCGGCCTTGACGGTGAAGTCGCGTTCCGGCGATCCTAGGGGACAAAATGGAACACCGCCGCGAGCATAAGCTAAAGTATGACTCAGAGAGTCACAAATTGGAGGTCTAAGATAGAGAGGCTCACCACAGCGAGCTCGTCGCGCGAGAGATGGCTGCGGCGGTGCTCTGCCGGACCCGAAGACGACGGCGTGCGTTCCGGGACTCTCGAAGCACGAAAGTTGGACCACGGTGGCTCAAGCTGTGTTCAAGGATCCAGTGAGGCTAGAGACGAGAGGAATTTGGAGGAGGAGGTCTAAGGGCGGCCAATTTTAGCTCGAAACCGAGGCGGGTGCGGCGGTGGTCGAAGAAGAGAGGGGGGGCATAGAGGAGGGTGTTGGTGCCCTTTAAGCCGGTCAGAGGGGGGGCAGGAGCGGCTTAGGGCGGCGCGGGGTCCCCCACACGCGCGGCCGTGCCGGGGCCAAGATCCCGGCCGGCGCCTGTGCGCGAACAGAGAGGGGTGGCAGGTTACTGTAGCAAATACAGTGCCTCCCTCTCGGTTTTTGGTCAATTTCGTAAGATTTCGTATATAAACTTGAAAAAGTGTAAACATAAAAGTTGTAGTGTTCCAAATTATGAACAACTTTGATTTAGGGACCATGTTCAGATTTTGAATAATTTTGAAAATATTTAAAAGGAGGGTAAAACCACTATTTGAAATCTATTTTTAATCTTGTCAAATTCTCTGGATTTTTCTCAATAACATAAAAATCTCCAAAAATAAAAGTTGTCCTATTTGTGGAGCTTCACAACTTTCATTAAAGATGTTTGGTCAGATTCTTGATATTTTTCAAATTAGCATTTAAATTTTGAATTTCAAGGTAGTAATTAGGGTTTAATTTAAATTTCTATTAAGGGACTTCAAAAACAGCCAAAATAAGAGTTATTCCATTTCAAAAGATATACAACCTTTATTAAGACACCATCACCAGATTCCAAGTATATTTTGATTTAGGGTTTTGGGTCCGATTAGGGCTTAAATTCAAATTTCTCTTTTGATTAGTTTTTAATTACCAAAACAGGGATTTAATTGTACATCCATAACCTTAATGAATAAGCCACTCTAAAAATCCTAATCATACTCATATGCAGATGCTTAATAATAAATATGATGACATGACATAATTAATTAGCCGTAATACCCGGGGTATTACAATTACCCACGCGGCCGCGGCTGCGACGATGACGCCGCCGCCATTGACCGGGCAGGTCGACGACCCCACCACCACGTCGGACGCCGCCCGTGGGTCCAGCGTGGCAATGTGAGGCCGGGGAAGGCAAGGGCAGTTCTGGTATTGTACACGCCCTTGGCGCCACGCGATTAGCGCCAGCTAATCTCGCCGGGTGGGCCATGGCCGCGGCCCTAATTGTGGCTGGAGGTGAGTCGGTGGTCGCTGTCATGCATGGTAGTCTTGTAGTTTCATTTCATATGTACTACGCGCCATTGTAGATGCATGCTTGAGCTCCACAGTTGCTTGTAATTGTAAATGGAAAATGGTGGTGGTGGTAGTGCTATAAAAAAATGGTTACTTGTCATACCAAACGTGATGTGAGAAGCAGATTTTTTGTTAGTGATGTGGATGATCGTGCTGGTTGATAAAGATACGGAAGGAAGGTTCTAGGGCTCCTGATTCTATTTGTGGCTCAGCAAAACGCAGCGGCCCCAGGTGCCGGTCATATATTCTATCGATCGCTCTGTGATGATCTCGCGTATATAAAATATTATATATTATGAATAATATGATCCATCCATGGGTGACGATCGACATGATATTTTCCAGCTTGTAGGATTGCAATTGAGCAGCCATTGATCCCAGAAACTGAAGTTCGATCCGTGTGAGGCGGTTGGGGCCGCCTCAGCTGTTAATTTGTGATCCACAGAAAACACCAACCAAACCATGCCAATTGGCCAAAAAAAAAAAGAAAGAAAAAAGACAACTTTGAGTTTCATGTTCGACCTAAAAATTTAAACTAATCTCAAATGGTGGAAAACTGAAGTTCAGCGCCCCCCTCGAGCAACAAGATTTTGCACAAAATTGGCTTGCCTTACAATGGAGAGAAAATGCATGCAGGTCGCAGTCTCAGTCTGCACTTGGCTAGTTTTGCAACTCAGTCATGCATGTCTTCAGTTCCCAAGTTTCCTTAGAGCAACTTGCAGCATTTCTTGCACCGGCTCCACACTGCGCTTTAACGATTGGTTGTGGGCACGGAATGCATCCGAGGCAGATGCCATGTGGAATTTTGGATCAGAAAGGAACAGCTACAATAATACATATATACAAAGAATAATGCGTGCATTATTGCTACAACCACTGTTTGCTACGTACAAAGATAAGCCACATTGTATTATTGAACAGAACAAGAGAAAGATCGCTGGGAACTTTTTGGGATATAGGAGACACCGTGGCAGCTAGTGTGGCCCCAAAAGTGGAGGAGGTTTCCTGCTCACCTCGCTGGAAAAATTCAGAGCTCTGAACGTGACTGCCGATCCATCCATCCTGCTCCGTTTCTTCAGAAACTGAGTGCTGAATCTATCGCAGCTTCGACGTCAAAAGTGTCCCTTTTTCTTTCCATTCCATTATTCCAAGAACGTCGATATACGTCGTGATCTGAAGAACGTGCAGCAGATTTTGCAGCCTCTCGACGTTGAACTCTCTGAAAACTACGGCCAAGTGGACTCGGTGTATGTATTCCACTTTGTCTTCGTTCTCTCTGTGTGTTGGACTTGGACAGTTTTTCCTTGGTTTGCTGTTTGTACTGTATAAAAGCCCATATGACCAGCTGTTCGTGGTTCCTTCATAATCTGTCTTCATCAGTTCCTTATACGCCAACCAACTTCATGCTTCTTCTTACCTCAAAACTTTTTTTTTCCCTCGATCGGGTTTTGTACCCGTTTTTCATTAAGAGGAAGGGCCAAAGAAAGGCCAAAACACGGATACAAAGGGTTACCAGCGGAAACCCAAAAACACAGACACACACAACAAAGAGTAGAAAGAAAAGCGGAAAGAAGACACTCTCCACCACGAACCTAACCGACTAAACCTGCAAGAGAAAAATACATCAACACAAGGCTGCCAACATACAAGATGAGACCGCGGTGGCAAAGCATCCACCAAGAATCGACGAGAGAATGGCGGCAAAGCATCCGCCAGAGCAGGAAACCACGGCGCCAAAATATCCGCCCGAACGACCACAACACGGCGGCAAAGCATCCGCCCGAACGACCACGACGGCAAAGCATTCGTCGGACACATCGTGGCAAAGCATCCGCGAGAGGTTAGGGTTCCAACACACGCTCAGCAACAACTGCATGAGGGGGAGCCCAGAGCGACATCGGCAGCAAAATATCCGCCCGAACAACGATAGCGGCCAAGTATCCGCTGTGACGACCAAGCAGCGGCGGAAACATCTTGTAGGTTGGACAGACCAAAGCCAAGAAGAACTTGAGGCGCAAGCAGGTAAAGTACAGGAAGGAACAACTCCGGCGACAACGAAGAGGCGGGTCAAGAGGCGCGGCGGACGAACTGCGGTCGTGCTCCGACGAGGCCTTCAGGAAGGAAATTGACGTCCGCAGACGCCAACAACGCCGGAAGATCCAACCCCGTTGCGGGGGGATGGGGTTCAACAACAACGCCTCCAAGGAGGGGTGTGGCGCTCAAGGCGTCACCGTCGTCGGCGCGGCCAAAGCCGAGCAGAGCTTTCGCTCAGAACCCCATGCACTAACACCGAGTAACAGACCGCCACAGAAGCAAGCCACCAGCCGAGGACCAGCCACAACCCTATTCCGCCATAGCCAGACCCGGCCAGATCCGGCCACCACCGGCCAGCCCCGGCCACCACCGACAGCCGCCATAGCCAGCCCCGGCCAGATCCGGCCACCAGTGACAGCCGCGAAGCCACCAAGGCCAGCCCTGGCCAGATCCGGCCGCCAACGAACGACGAGGCCGAACCCGCCAGACTTGCGCGGACTTGCACAGAGCACGCAAGCAGCTGGCCGCGACCAGCTCCAGGAAGGGGAGGCCGCATCCCGGGCCGGGGGGCCGGAACAGCACCCGTCGGCCGGCCGGACCGCAGTTGCAGCCGTCCCCACGCGCCTCCGCACGGCGGGACGGAGGCAGGGAGTGGAGGAGGTGGCCAGGCCCCGGATCCGGCTGCGGGGGCCCCGGATCCGAGCTCGGGGGGCCGGAGCCGACTGGCCGGCCGGCCGGCCGCCACCCCACATCGGAGGAGGAGGGTGGACGAGGGAGGAGAGGAGGGGGAGAGAGGAGGCGCAGACGGGAGGGAGGGGGCCGCCGCCGGCGGCGGCCGGGGGAGGGGCGGCGAGGCTCTACCGGCCGGGAGGCGCTCTCACGAGGCTCAAGCGAGACCAAGTTCCATTCCTACCAACTGAGCTCTTACCTCAAAACTTCATGCTTCTTCATTCTCGGTTTATTTGCAGTTTCTTATTATTGAATAAAATACATTTAAAATAGAGTCCATATATTCATGTCACGCGCAAGGAATCTGGATGAGAATAAACAAGAGCAATAATGCAAGCATGCCGGAGGATACGACATGATTGGAGCAAAATACATACAGTGTATTTAAGAAACAACAGGCCAATTTCATATCACGTTGAAAATTCAAGCAAAGAAAGAGGTGTGCAAGACGGATGTTGTGTGAATATAATCCTGAATAGGGATGGCTCTGAATTTCGAATTTTCGATCTCTGATAGATGTTGAGGTGAAGAAAAAGTGCACCGCTTGCGCTGAGTGAGTCCACCATCCTGTCAGTTTCCTCGCATTGCATTCAGTAGTAATGCCAAGTTTCGCCGCTATCTGTTGTAGAATTGTAGACCTGGACGCTAAGCCTCTGAAAACTGCTTGTAAGAGGCTGTGAGCCTTGGGAAAAACTGCCGTGCACTTTTTCCTCCCCGGTCATCAGTGTTGCCAAAGCTGGTACGCAAGAGTGTTCTTGGCTATGGACGATTCAGCAAACAGTGATGCGTAGTACCCCAACTAGCGTGCGATGAGCTCCTCATCACTGCAGCACATGTGTAGGCGTAGTAGTAGTAGGGGTCCCAAGTGTGTCAAGCAGGCTGTCAATCAGATCAGCAGGCAGCAGCTCAACGAGTGCATTGATGATCACCCTCCAATTGCTGTTCGCCAACTCTGCAATCTTGTCCTGAGTGAAACCAGCATCACCTGCTGCTAACACCAACTGTCGAATGTGTGGTGCAAATAATGGTTGGCCATGAGTGTTCAAGAGGCCATAGCATAAGCCAAATCATTAACCACTGATGTGAAAAAAATTCTGACTGAAATAGGGTAATAAGTACTAGTAGTACAGTAGTACTGAAATAGGGTAATCAGATTACCTCAAAAAAAAAGGGTAATTACCTCAAAAGACAAAAGGATAATCAGATCAGCAAACGCCTGAAGCAATGCAAAGCTCAACATCTCTTCCTCGCTGTGAGCACATGGCTTGTCAGCATGCTTTCCTACAAGCACCCACCACAGTGCATGCCCTAACTGCATCCTCGGTGCCACGTAGATTCTGTGCTTATTTTTGGATGTCACAGTTTGTACGTAAGATCGAACCAATGGATTGAGAAGCCAAAGCTTCAGAGAGAAAAAGGGATTCCATGGTGGAGTTTCCAATCTTCCAAACATTACAGAAATAGTAAATATTAAAACTCCACCTGCGAGAGGCAAGCCACCCCCGGTATTAATAGTAAGAAGAAGGTCTTTTCACGCAGGCCGAGAAAACCCCCGAACCCCGACCCTGCCCTGACACTGGGACCCATAACTCGTGAGACGACTGCCTGGGCCATACACGATCCTCAGGCCGACCTGGGCCGGTTCTAAACCAGTGCTTTAGCACACGGGACCAGCGAGAGGATTTTTTTAACCACAGCTCCTACGGAGATTCAAACTCAGGACCTGTGGAGTGCCGCTCGAGTGTCTTAACCGCTAGGCCAAGCACCCTTTGGCCAGCAATAGCAATATTATACTAGTATTTAAAATTAGCATGAAAAGAAAGATGCTCATATTTGAAACTACCAGATTTGACACCGTGTAGACATTGTAAACCAAATTTATGACAAAACTGTACTAGTATTTTTTTTTTCTAAACTAAGAAACCTATCTAGGCAAGGATTAAGACTGCATGGGCTTATCCAAACGTATCTACGACTACGCTTTTGTGTAATGAACTTCTGTCTTCTCCTGTAGCTGTAGCAAACAGACAATGGCATTATTGGCTTGGATGGAGCCGAGGAGGGGTGGGAATTATTGGCTCGTGCAGTTGCGCTCGCTGAAGCGGACAGATGCAATACAGGATTGAAGTTTCTGAAATCCGAACTGACCGGAGTAGGGCCGATACGAACACTGGCCACTCACTCCTCGTTCGCAATCGCAAGTTCAGGGTCAAAAAAGCGCTATCTTTTCCCTTCACGAAGCCGGGGACGGCCATTGCTTAGTTCCAGCCTCCAACAGCTACTGTTGTGAACTGGACAAGGGGCAGCGGATCCGGTGCAGAGAAAGCGAGCCGGGCCCAAGCCAAATTCCTGTCGCGGTCGCGGTGCCGGCCCAAAGCTTGCTTTCAGCTCTAGCTTACCTCGACAGACGTTCGAGAGAGTCGAGGCTGGGATGGATGACTGAACTCGAGCTGTGGCTGACTGGCTGCCGAAGTGTCCACTGAGCGAGCGACTGACAGTTCTTTACAGCAAAAGTTTTACTGCCTGCGTATTATATTACTCTGCATTTTTTTAAAATGTCCATTGCATTGCCACTGGAAGGGCAGGGCAAATGTTTAGGGAGTACGCCGTTTTTACCCGCGAAGAACGAATTTTTAAGCGTTTTACAGCATCGTCTGCCCCAAAATTAAACCCAAAGGAGCGAGGGGGAGACATCGAAGCTGTCCGCCTGTCCCGTTCATGGAAGGCGCGCGCCGTGCCAATCGGTTGAGCAAGTGCCTGTCTGCCGCACTGGCTGCTGGGGCTCTCGTCTGCCGACTGTTGTGTGCTGTCATCTGCAGCAGTTGCTGCAAGCACTACGGCCCACTTGGTTGAGAACTGAATTTACCGCTTCCTCTCTTCTTTTTTTTCAAATTATTAGACCGTTTTGATTTTCTAGACACATTGCTTTTGCTATTTATCTAAACATCATGTGTATTTAAGTGGATTGCAAAAACTACTCTGCCTATTTAAAGCTCAAGACGTTTCTTACTTTAGAGTAGAAGGAAGTGTATAGTAATATATTCTAAAATTTTTTGCTTGTGGGTTTGGACGAGCTTATCGATGATGAATTACCTCGGCCTGCTTTGGGCATTTGGGCTCATGTTTATAGTTGAGAAATAGCGGTTCTGGCTCCAGTGCTCTGAATCTGTTGGAGGTGAAACCGATCTCATGGAATGGACCTCTTTCTTCAGGAGAATCGGGCCGATGTAGCAATCGTGTAACGATGGTTTTTCGGCCGAAATGGCAGCCCATGTGCCATATATTCACGGATTGAGGTAGATACAGTACATGGCATCCAAATAAGCATCTTATTACCCATTTTAAGTTTTTAACTCCTCAACCTTTTCAATAATCTACCTCACTAGAAGTGGTATTCAAGGCATTTTTATCCACTTATAGCTAAAGGTCTAAAAATATAAATGATAAGATTTTTAAACCACCAAAATTATCTCTAAGCTTACAAAAAATTCAAGAAAAATCTTTTTAAAAATATGTACGTGAACTTTGTGAATAAAATATTTAGAGCTCATGAAAAAATATCTCCAAGAGCTTCCAAAATTATATTTAGCTCTAGGGAATTGGAACTATATCCAAAGAAATCTAATATTTCTCAAAATATTAGGATTTTAGTAGCTTATCTCAAACTTTTCATAACAAAATAAGAAGTGTAGCGAGTACTCTAAAAATTGGTTGCATTTATGCTAGCCACATCTCATGTTTCTCCTGTGAAAATTTCTCAGAACATGTTTAAACATCTATAAGAATGTTTTCTACAACTAAATTTAATTCTTAGAAACTCCAAGAGATACTTTCATGAATTCTAGATACTTTATTTGAACTTGCCATGTACCAACTTATCTTTAGGTTTCTCGAACTTTTTACAAGATTGAAAACAATTTTTGTGGTTTAAAATCTTATTAGATTTTTGTATTTTTAACTAAAAAGGGATGACAACCACTTCTTGTCAAGACGGCAAGATGTCTTGTTTTGATGACAACCACTAAAAGGTATGAAAACCACCTTTTTTTTTTTGTTTAGATCTAACTCATGGTTTTGAGAGTAGAGGTGACAAGATGTCTTGTTTTAAAGTTTGAGTAGAAAATTCATACCACACAGATTTTTAGAATATAAAATAGACCTTTTTTAGGGAATAATTATCGTGCCAAATTGCCAATCCGTTCTCTTTTCTCATCCGCTTGAGGTGGTAAACTGGTAAAGCAGTCAGCACACGCTTTTTGAATTTTTTTTTTAATCAAGACGCGGGCCACAAGCATCCATTGTTTGTCTGGCCTACCTGCCTTCCTGCCGTTATTAATGTTCGAATTAGCAGCAATCCCGAGAATAGCAGAGAGGAGGATGCCGCGGCAGCGGCTTTTGTTCGCCTGCCTCTAGACGTGGACCGGAATTTTCAAACTCTCCTTTCTCACTCTCCAAAAATAAACTTTCTTTTCTGCAATTTTATACTAAAAAAAAACTCGAAACAAGCTGCTACTAGTCTTTTCACTAGTGTTGGACTTGGGGACCCCCTGAGCAAGAATGACCGCCCACTAACAAGACCATGATTACCACCCCCTGATGATTACTACGCTTTGTTGCTAAGACAGAGTCATTCAGACTGCAAAACTAATATTTTCCAAATTCCAAGTATGAACACCTTCCCTTCCTTTTTTTTTCTTAAAAAAAAGGTCATTTGCTCCTCAAATTTCATGGAAACATGGTTTTTCTTTATGAATATAAAGCAGGGGGAACCTTTCTTCTAAAAAAAAATTCCTTGGTAACATTCTAGTGGTAAGCAGTAGATCAGACACTGCCAGCAGATAGCTAGATTCCCGGGCTTTAAGCCTAGTGCAATTCCGCATCTGCTCGTCGTGGCACTCGTTGGTTTCTCGCATCTGCATCTGCTGCTCACCCCACGGCTTCAGAGTGGCGACCACGTTCGTGTTCTCCTAGTACTAGTAGACGTACGTAGAGTGCTAGGCGGCGCCGTCTACTGTAGCTAGCCCACAAAAGGCAAATCTGCGAGCTTTTTCTATGGCCGATCTCCGCTCGAGGAGATGCAAAGTGTGGCGCGCAGAACTCGCTTGGAAAACGGAGGTAGCATCAGTGCAGTGCATCACCATATACTATTCTATAGTAGTAATCTTTAGGATTTCTTTTCTCAAAACTTAATAAAGATATGTTTGCATCACGAAAATGGCTGCCTCTGCTTGCTCCACAGTAGAAAGGAGACGAAGCCATGACCATGAAGGCATGCAAGCAGCATCAGTTCAGATAGAAAGTAGAAAGGTCATCTCCTCCTCTTTCTTTACCATCTTATCTCAAACTCCAGCCAGACAGGTAAAAGGGGTGAGATCAGACTCACTGCTGGCGCCGTGCACGCCATCGGCATCGTCAGGAAACGGTGAGCTCGACGTCTGTCTGCATGACTAGTGGAGTTAGCATGTGGGGTTTATTTGAATCGCTTATGTTCTGTTCTGTGTGGACAAATAAACCAGCACGTACTGGTACTGTACGAGGAAAGAGGGGATCGCATTCCATACGAATCTGGAACAAAGAAAAGAAAAGAAATGTTCGCCCTAATCCGGGTGCACCAAACGGGAATCCATTCCTCATCATGGCGCTTAATAAGCCATCATGAAGATGAAGGCAGTGCAGTGCCCCCACCCCCACATCGCATCACAGAATTTCTTTCTTTCGCCTCCCAACTCAACTCACCCAACCTTTTCTTTTCTTTTCTTTTCACTTTCCCACTCCTCACCTCTCTTTTAATCTACTGCTCACTACTGTACTGTTAGCCACCATATCGTCAAAGCCTCATGTCCTGACCAAGAAGCTTGCCCGCCCAAGTTTCCTCTTATTCCCCGGCCAGTCCTGTGATTCTGCTTGTTCGTGTACTGAATAAAGCATGCGTCTGGTCTGTCTGCACACCAGCAGCTTCTGCAGATGCAGTGAGAAGAAGACAGAAGAGTGATAGTAGCAGCGGCTGGCCAGCTCGCTTTACACTCGTTCCTGAATCAGCACACCCCTGCCGGCTGCTGCTGCTGCTGCTACTACTAAGCGTTTTGCTTCCCTGGGAGCCAGCCTACTCAGAGCTGAGCAAGCTTGGCATGGCTCTGAGGCCAGTCCATGGCTTGGCGTCTCTTCTTGTCCTCCTCTCCTGCCACTGCCATGGTGAGTTCCTTACTCTGCTGCATGCCTCCTGTTGTCATGGCTGCTGATGCTGTTATCTGTCATGTTCTCATGTACTCCTACGTAGCTTCGATTTGAACAGTAAAGATGGACGGTTTTTGGTTGGAGACCTCGTTGTCTTTTGCTTGTTTATGTCAGTTTATTCAGCTGTTGAAGCTGACGATCAGAGTGTCATCTCGGTGCGCCGTAGTAGCAACAGACAAACACACACTTTATCAGGATTATTAACTGTCTATTGAGTACCAAACAAAAACCTGCTTTCGTTTTTTTTTTCTCTCTTGTGTTAATAAATCAGCGTCCAAATACTGGATGAGAATGAGATCAAGTGGAGGAGAAGGCAAGAGCTTTCGTTCATCCAGGCGCTGCTGAGCTGAAGCTGAAGATGATGGTTTGGTTCACGCTGGCTGCACTGCAGGGGGCCGAAGCGAGCAGGGAGCAGAATTGCCAAAACGGCCGGAGCGCGACGTGACGTCGCCCCTTGCCACGGTGCCGGTGGTGAACCCGACGGCGACGCCCGTGGCGATGCCCACCGCGACGCCGACGCCAACGCCGTCGCTGGCCACTGGCGGCGGCGGCGGCGGCGGCGGGAGCTGGTGCGTGGCGAGCCCCAGCGCGAGCGCGACGGCGCTGCAGGTGGCGCTGGACTACTCGTGCGGGCATGGCGCCGACTGCTCGGCCATCCAGCAGGGCGGCAGCTGCTTCAGCCCGGATACCGTCCGCGACCACGCCTCCTACGCCTTCAACAGCTACTACCAGAAGAACCCCGTCCAGACCAGCTGCGACTTCGCCGGCACCGCCGTCCTCACCACCGCTAACCCAAGTAATTAAAACCAAGCTCTCCACCCCCTGAAGAACACGTCTCTTGTTCTGCAATCTGCATACATGATTGTTCACTCATTCGCCTCTCTGTTTCCAACTGTATGCGCGCAGGTACTTCGACATGTCAGTATCCAGCAACGAGGTACATAAATTTTACCAGCTCAAGCCCCAAAAAAGAAAACTTTTACTCTAACACGAAATACAAACAGCTCCTGATTTCTGCCGTTTCTGGTGAACTGACAGCACCGGAGGCTCGGTTCTGAACACATCGACTCCGCTAACGCCAGGATACGGGTCTCCCCCGACGGGGTACGGGAGCTCTCCACCGGCGGGATACGGCAACTCACCTCCGCTGTATGGGAACATGTCGCCGCCGGACTACGGCGACAACATCAGCGCCGCCGTGAGGGTACTAGTGCCCGGGCGCAAGACGACAACGGCCGTCGTGTCGCTGGCGACGGCGTGCCTCCTGACCGCAGCACTGTCACTGACGGTGAGCGGCTGAACCTGTCCGCACGCTGCAGCTCGATCAGGTACCGAAGGTGATGTCGATCTTGAAAGAAAAGCTTGAAAAAAACCATGCGCCGATGCAGATGCAGCAGAGACTGCGTACAAGTACACATTGGGGGACCTGACTGAAGATCAGTGACGCCGTGTCTCGAGCAGTCAATGGCACGAGTTTTGTTGCCATTGTTAGCAGATGTGCACAGATATAGATAGCGACAGTTATGGTAATTGGTATGCTTGTTCTTGCTTGCCATCTAGTATCCGGTAAACGGCGTAAACTGCCCTGCAGCCCATGTTGCAGTTTGACCCGGCGACATCTTTAAAAGATGATCTTTTGCTGCCTGATCTCAACCACCCCACTCCAACTCCAACGCTTCGTCAACACGCGGTGGGAAGAACGCGTCACGATCCGACCTCAAACGTAAAAAGCTCTGGACAGAGTAGCCTAGCTATAGCTAGCATTTGATGAAGCACAGGATCAGGTGGAAGCAGAGAGCTCGGCCACGGCGGCAACACAAGCTGATGGCCGGCGGGAGGAAGCGGGAGTGGCTGCGGAAGAAGATGGCGACGGCGGTGGCCGGGACACCCGGCGCTCGCGGCCAGCAGCAGTGGGCGCTGCGCGTCCGCGCGCTGTCCGCCGCGCTGCGCCGGCGGAGGCACGGGCACGGGGCCGCCGCCGGCGGCCTCCAGCGCGTCGACTTCCTCCGGCGCCTGTACGAGAGCGTCGTCTTCCACCTGCTGTGGGTGGTCGAGTCCGCCGTCGTCCTCGCCACGCTCTGCTTCTTCTTCCTGCGCTTCGGCTTCCGCCTGTGATGTGATAAACCATCGCCAAACATTTGTCCGCGTTCTTGCCCTGAAAAGGATGTATACCATCATCCCCCTTCTAATTTCCATCCAGCATGCGTGCAATCCAATCCAACATGTAAATAAATACTGTATGTATGCAAATTATTGTCCTTTTTTTTTTTACAAAATGTTATAATTTTTTTAGAGACAACAGCAGGAGAGGCCGATCAAAAGGTTATATATGCTGTAAAGAAAAGGTATATACAGGTTACAGAGCTTTCAAAGCTCAAAAAGGAAAAGCCGATCAAATTAAAC
Organism: Eremochloa ophiuroides; assembly: GCA_038502445.1. Classification (NCBI taxonomy): domain Eukaryota; kingdom Viridiplantae; phylum Streptophyta; class Magnoliopsida; order Poales; family Poaceae; genus Eremochloa; species Eremochloa ophiuroides. The sequence continues at coordinate 70,234,225 of JAHLJS010000008.1, read as the reverse complement.
TGTTCTAAAGATCAAATTAATCTGCTCCAGCAAGTTCCAGCTAGAGGTACCGAAGGGACATTCAAAGAAGAGATGAAAGCAAGTTTCCTCATAGTTATTTTTACAAAGAACACAGTAGTTATCTAGAGTCCTGTTCTTCAGCCAAAAGAATAATTTCTGCTCAACCCAGGTTGTAAGAGGACCAAAAGAAGAATTTCTGCTCAACCCAGGTTGTAAGAAGAGCCATGGGCCGCTTTTCAGGAGTCACCCACCCTATGACTAGACACGGCAAAATTAAGCCTGCAAAATTGTTTCAGTAAGGACAAATCCACTTCATTCACCTGAATGGTGTACTCCGTGCCCACGAAATGATTCTGAGTTCTAACATGTTGTGTCATTGTGTGATACAAACATGTTCGGATGTTCCTCATCCACAGGACATGCAGACCGTACCGCACGTGTGCTTGATTGTTTTCCTCTAAGGAAGTCAGGTACTTGACTCAAAATTGTTTCAGTTCGATTGCTCCCACCAGGCTGGAGGAGGCTGCAGCTGCCACGAGCTCCTTCCAAGTTCCAAGTGCCTACTATCTGTGGCTGGGAGTCGCCCATGGAGAACAGGTCAGCAGCGCCCAGTTGCAGGTCCTCGGTGCAAAAGCCAAACCACAGCTTCAGCTCCGTCACATATTCGACCTTTGCCTGTCCAGGGTAGCACCCAGACCCTGGCTGGCTCCAAGTGTGTGTCAGTGTCACCATGTATGGAGAAGCAGTCACAGTCGGGGGACAAGGGAGGAATGTGAGCAACGTTGCAGCATATAAGACGGTATTTTAAAGGCTGTGCTGTGAAAAATACACACTGTTTACTTCTGAAACAATTCATAGTAGATGCAGTATAAGTGATCCGGTGAAAATACGCTCGACATTTGGCTGGTTATATGTCTCCCTCCGTTTCAAATTATAAATCGTTTAACTTTTTTAACCTAAGTTAATCACTCATCTAATTCAAAAAAAACTTGTACAAACATGGTCAGATTTAAGTCATTATTCAAGATCTTTCATTACTAAAATAACCTATAATAAAAGTGATATTTTACATAAATTTTTTAATAAAATAGCGGTCAAACTTAGGAAAAAAAAAATCAAACGAACTATAATTTGAAACAGAGAAAGTATAATTCTCACATTCTCACCTGACAAGGCGTAGGTGAAAATGCTCATCCATGAAATAACCATCTCAATCATAAAATTCGAGCCAAGAAGCATGCGCCTTGCAAAGATCGATTATAATGCAAAGATTGACTCTTTCGCTTCCTCGGGAACTAATGGTGCTGCTGTGTTAGATATTTCGGTTTTATTGTCACAAGATAAGTAGACGACAAAAAGGGAAATATAAATAAAATAGAAAAAAGGACGGTCCTTTCTCTATCAGAATTTGAATAAATAGATCGAGCTACATTTTTTGCCATATTCTAGAAACCCTACAGGTAGAACATGCTCGAACATATATCTCCTGTGCCTCTCAAAATGTCACGACAGCAACTCATGCACACAGCTGGTATCCGCGTGCCTGGATCAGACCACAAGCATTGCATTGCATGGCCTCTCTGGCGTTGCACACACAACAGGACCGCCTTCCACAAAAGTTGACAAGGGGATGGATCAGTAGCTATTCGGCCACATTTGGTTCGCCTGAGCAGCACCACTTAGGTTACTATCGCTAGGGTTTCGGTGTTCAGGGCCCAGGCCTGGCTGTGACTGCCCAAGCGCAGAGCCAAATTGTGAAGGTAGCTGGCCCTGCCGAAGACCAGCCTGATGACTCTGCCCTTGATAACCATACATGGTACTGGCTGCAAGTGGTGGCATCCCTCGTGATCCAGCTCCGTGCATCCACATTGCAGGGTTCTCATTCTGTCAGCAGCAGACAGAAAGTTAGTGATGACCATATATTTACCAACCTCATATGCAAAACTCAGGCACCATATAGTTTACCTGCTGAAGAGAAATAAACTGATTTCCATCTTTGAAATGTGAAGGGACCGTCCCATCAAATCCAAGAGTTGTGGTTGCTGATGTTGTGCTTTGGTTCAGAGGGAAATTTCCAGGCATGTTGTTTGCAGTTCCAAAGCCTCCAACATAGCCTGAGAGCAAAGAGCCTGGCTGTGGTAAGCTAGCAAGGGCAATGTTGCTTTTGTACTGTGGTAGAGGGTATTTCATACTTGAGGTGGGAACTGCAGCTGCTGTTTGGTGGAACAAGCCACTGTTCATGTACGGCTGCTGAAAAGCAGCAGGTGGGAGATATGCATAGCTTGGTGGAAGAGATGGATAGCCAATCATGCCTGCGTATCCAAGAGGAAGGGTTGCTTGAGCATAGGGATGAAGAAGATGCTGAGGGAGTGGAGGCCCTGAAGCAATGCTGGTGCTAGGCTGAGATTGAGTCAATTGAGGGTTGGGTAAACCAACTGGATTGGCATTCTGCGAGAATCAAACACAATAAGAATTGTGCCATGTATATATCAGATCCAAGAAAAATATAAATTAGGAAAACTATATACATGTCTATTAGGCAAAGACACCTGACTACAAGTTTTAAGTGGAAAATAAGATGAAAGTAACATTTTGGCACAGCGGGAATGGTAGTAAGTAGCATAATCTTCACTGGGATTAAAATAAGTGTAAAAGCGTTCACAACACAGTATTAGAGAATGGAAATTTTTAACCCTTTCAATTCTTTTTTTCTAAAAAAATAGAGATGGAAATCAGAGAAAACACAACAGATGCCTAAAGATGAAACTTAAAATCCTTCCAAAGCTCAAACTTGAGACCATGGTAGTTCCAGATTCCACAATAATAGGAGACTAAAAAGTTCAATGTAGCCGGGTTCATAATGATTTGTTACTACCCAGCTTGCTCATGGTGACATGGTGCAGTTAGCATAAACCAAATCACAATCTAGCAGGTTAAGAGAAGGAAGTTTATCATTCTCGAAGATTCCATGTTCTTAACATTCATCATTTACATGAATATGGTAAGTTAAAAACAATCACAAACAAATAGCAAGATAATAACAAAATTTTATGCATTTCATCCTCATCTTTCACCAAAAACCGCAGAGGAAGTTTATCATTCTAGCAGGTTCCCAGTCTTAACACTTATCAATTACATGTAACATGGTAAGTTCAAATATTGGGAAATAATCACAATCAGATAGCAACATAGCAAAATCTTATGCAACGTTTCGTATTTCACCATAAACTGCAAATGTTCCACCAATGCAAATCTTGGGATTATTGACAACCTAACAGACAAAGGATCATTGTCTAAAGCAAACATGAGCCCAATTCATGACATTTAGTTTGTCAACAACAAATGAAATATATGCTGCCCTTTCAAGACCGTAATTATCGCACATCAGATTACCTAGCAACATCAAGTACCTATAACATATAACCAACAAGACAGAATGTACAAAGTTAGCAAGAAAGGGAGGAATACATTGTTGCTTCACAGGAAAGTACAGATGAAGTTGAAATTGCATGAATCAGAGAAATGTTCATACCTCTTGGGGCTGCGTAGAAACAGGTGCATTGCTCATGGATGATGACATTGTACCATGCATCATAGGAGGATTAGTGAGCAATAGTGAGAGTGCTGGATCAAATTCGCGCAATGGTGGCATTGCTGGTGGCAAGAGACCATTTTGTATTTGCTGCAAACACACACAACAATAAACCAGCTGTTAGTGGCAGACACACACAACAGTAAAACAGCTGTAGGTTGCAGACATACACAACAGTAAAACAGCTGTTAGTTGCACTGTTGCAGACACACACAACATAGAACAGCTGTTAGTTGCAGACACACACAGAACAGCTGTTACTTGCAGACACAAAAAATAGAACAGCTGTTACTTGCAGACACACAATAATAAAACAGCTGTTAGTAAAGAACATTAATGCAAAGTAAACAAATTAATAGCAGTACATGAACTGCAAAAAAGGAGATCAGGTACAATCTTCTTCTTTTTTTTCAAAGAGCTAGTGTGCCTTTAAATAGTAAAATAAGCGAGCTATGTCAAGCTTTGTATGAGGTCTCTCTCCCAGACAATATAAGCAAAATAGCAACAGCAACACTTGATCTGCATATACACAATTGCATAGAAATTTGGAACATATCACTGCAATTAGAACAAGGATGGCACATGGGTACGTACCATGAAGCTTGAGAGAGGAGAAATGTTCTGAAATTGTCGGTTTTCCTGTAGATAACTCTGTGAAGCAGAATCTTGCACTGCTGGACTTGAAGCTGCATAATCTGGGGTCGATGATAGGTTGTATTCAGTATTGCTCGTGACATCCAGGAAATTGGCTCTAGTGACTTCAGATTGCTGTACTGATGTAATATCAAGATTCTCCACATTGCTGTTTGCCGCAGAAGTAACATATTCATTAGCAGCAGGAGCTAATGTCATCTTGCTTTCATCATCATGGATTCTGAAAATAAAATGCTTATAAGAGCTACGTGATAAAAATGGGGTGAAGAAAATAAAAAGAAGGAACATACCTGCCATCTGATTGGTCAATTGAATCCTCCTCAGGAACTGTTGCGACATCCTCATGACTATCAAGAGGTTTTGTTGTCAAGGATGCATCAAGTGTTCCAGACACAAAACTACCAAACGTCAAGTGTGCACAATCAGCATTTGAAACCTGAAGATGATCAGGGATTATTACAGCTGGATTTTCATCGGACAATTTTGGTCCCTCATGCAGAGTCAAATGGTCAAATTGTGTTGTCGTTGTAGACACATCTCCATTCAGATCTGCCATCAAAGAGGTAAACAGTAATGCAAAATGAGAAACTTGATCAACACCTTCAGGAACACCTCATCTCACACTGTAACGCAATAAATGGCCCATCATCCCATTTTAGTTGCAAAGGGGCATAATAGGTAACAGGTAAACTAGTAAAAGGGTGGCCACATAGGTATGTATGTGTGATAGCCACATAGGGTATGAGTGTGTGAATAGTGTGATAGCCACATAGGGCTATGAGTGTCTGATAGCCACATAGGTGTCAATATGTGATAGCCACATACAGGTATGAATATGCGATAGACACACAGGAAACAAAAAGGAAAAAGATACAAAACAAATAAAATAAAGCATCTACAACTTAATTTACTTAAGTAGGATCATCGAATCATATAATAAGCTGAACAACAAAATGCAGAAATAAGGTAAGACAAACAATGCCCATTTTGACTTACTTTGATTGTGCTCAAATGAAAAGCCATTGAGCTGAAAGTCGTCTGTTTTCTCTATCGATCCTTCATCCAGATGACTAACCACATCAGTATATTCTGATTGCATATCTTTACCAGAAGCAGAAACTTGTTCAGGAGTTGTCAAGCTTTCTGTATTGCCCTCTTCCAAATTTGCGTCTTTTTCAGTATCATCTTCATTGGCATCTGGTGTTGATGAACCTTGTGCATCAGCACTCATGGAAGGGGCTTCAACATCTGTTCCCTCTGCTGAAGGTAACACATCAAGTGAGGAAGCATCTTTAGGTACAGAGTGTACCTCAATAGCACCATTTGGCAAATTATCTGCTGCACCATGGCCTACTTCTGATGCAAAAACAGTTTTGTTGTATTCCTTGGGCGCATCATTTGCTGGCATGGCAGTGCTACTTGCAACAGATCTGCTCCCAACTTTAGCTTGAGGCCTGCCCATTTTCACTATTTCAGCCATGGAAGGGCGACCTGGAATACCACCCCAACCATGCTGCACTTGAGATGGAGGCTGAGAAGTGGTGTTCTTAGCATCAGCCTGGGCAACATTGCTGCAAACATAGTAAGACTAAAGGAATTAGGAAGCCTGCCAAGGAAGTCTTGAAGCTACATTTACAAATTACCAAATAAAAGTGAACACATTTAATTTGCATTAGCGAAGCTATACACTGTCGAAATTTAAATAAAAATGGTTACTGAATAACATAAACAGTTAAGAATACAGAACAGATGATGCAAAAATGAAGAAAACAAAGTATTTGAAACTCTGAGAATGCAAATGATGATCTTTTCGTAATATTCAAGCTAGAAAGTATCAGGTCCTTCAATGCCTTAACAAGTTACTTGTTGAGGACATCAGATCGATATCAAATAAATTTTTTTTCACATTCCTCTCCCGAGCGTTATGTTAGTGAAACATAACAAAAATATAATGGCACTTAACCTACGTTTAGTGTTGAAGCTACTATTGTAATTTTCGTGTGACAGAATAAAAATGCTTCAACTGCACGCATTCTAGGATGACAAGTAAAAAAACAACAAGTACGTTCTGGTTTGTCAAAAACTACTCCATTTTGTTCTGTAGGACCTAAATTTGACTTATATGATCCATCCACCTTTGAACATGTGTTTTGTGAAGAGAACACTAGAAACGGACTATAGCCATTAAGATCAAAGTTCAAAGGTCTAACAGGAAACCAGCCAAAACATCTATTTTGCTTCTGTTGTACTTCAGTTATCAAATAGACCAATTGATAAATGATGCAAAAACATTAATAAATACAAGGTAATAACTAAAACTAATGCAACAGTTTTAACAACTACAATACCAGTCTGAAGTAACTTGGGTAAGACTAGCTACAAATCCAAAACGAGTTACAAGTCACAAAAAAGAGAGAAACAAATAAAGAAGAGGGCAACAGTGAGATATGAGAGAAGACATTGACTTGAAATGATGAAACGACAAACATCAACAAAATAATCAACATTATAGCTAAGAATCCTATATGGAACAATAGGTAGCACATACCTAGTAGCAGCAAATGTTTCTGTAGTGTCACTCGTCTTGATATCCAAGGCTGATGAGTTCAGTGGAGCATGTACCTCTGGCTCCTTCTTGACAGGACCTTTGAAACCACCTGTAGGGTCTGCTGACATGAAGAGGGAAAAAAAGCGAGCACCAGTTAGAATGAGGAAACACAAACCATGCATTATTATAACAAAAACTACAAAATGCAGAATGGTACCACGCCCACTTCGATCTGAACCAGCCTTATATCCTCGATATATAGATTTCTGGAATGGTCGAGGCCTTGTTTCCTGATTAACTTTAGTCTACAGATAAGAGGGAGTTTGTCAGGGGAATAATAAACAACCTGGAGACATGGATTGACTCAGATCACAATGCCAAAATGCAATAAAGATCACAGATAAGAGTTGTGTAATAACATAGTACCCAAACAAAGGCATATCAATGCTTGAATCTATTTCAAAGCAAATACAATGGAATGCATCTGCTCAGTTAACAGTAGTATGCTGATTCTTAATCAAGCAAAAATGGCACCATACAGTAACACGACATATCAGCCAGTCCATAGCATGGGAGGAACCTAAGGGCCTGTTTGGGATGGCTACAACTCCGGGTGGAGCAGCTCTACTTCAGAGCTCTCAGAGCTCTAGGTGGAGCTGACTCTGGAGCTGTTTTTGTCTGGAGTGTGTAACCGATGGCAGTTGCGGGCAGTTTCTTCAAAACTCTTTGTCTAGGTCTATTTTGGAGTTTTCTGGAGTTGGGAAAGAGGTGCTCTAGAAAAATAAACTAGAGCTCCAAGAACTCAATGGAGCTAGGCTGCTCCAGAGTTAGGGTGTTTGGCTAGCTGGAGCCAACTCTAGCCTAGTGTTGGGCTCTGGAGCCATGCCAAACAGGCCCTAAGTCTCCTATTCAGTGCAAGATTGCACAATCAATGACCTTAAACTCGCATTACAGTAAAAAGGAAAATCTCACAAAAAACGAAGGATGGAAAAGCAAACTGTGAACCTACAATCAATGCAAGCTTGCATAATCAATGACCACTAACATTGCAGTGAAAAAGGAAACTCAAACAAAAATCAAAGGACAAAAACCAAACAATGAACCTATAGAAAAGCTAGGGATATAAGGAATCCATGCATCTACTAACCTCCTTTTTCTTATCCCGCTTTCTTCTCACTTCATGAAAAGTATCTGGATAGACATGAATTAAAAAAAAAAGAGTTAGATTAATCATAAGCAATCCTCACAAAAAAAAAAATCATAGCAAACATTTAAGATCCCCAATGATCTAGATATGCTACCCTATGCTTCATTTATTAGGAATACATCAGCCATAAATGTAATGGTTTATTTCCAGCATAGAAAATATCAGATGGCTAAGTAAGGATTAGATGGTGCATTTAGAATAAGACGAAACACAAAAAAACGAATGAGCAGGACAAGTGGAAGGCTTTCATAATCTGTAGCAACCTTAGGTAACTGGCAACCAAAGCATCTCTACACGGAAATTACTGAAAGTTCTGCTTTCCAACAAAAGTACACTGCTTGGTACATATCAATTTACAACAAAATAGATAGGCAATGCGCCTATGCCAAGTTATTGATAGATAGCAAACTCAATACCAGGAAAAATGGTAAGCAATACATGACTGAGCTTAAACACATCCTATTGCTTAAGATCAAATGTATGTTTATGCTATGCGCAACAGTTTCTGTTTACACATATGGATCAGGTATTCATGATCCTGCAACACAGCTGGATTACAATGGGATGAATCAGGACCCCCCACCCTCCCCCTCCTCCTCTATTATTACACCATGGGGTGGCACAATCTGTTGCAAAAGACACATCCATAAATGCACAAAAAAAAAAAAGTTGCTCGTTGACAAAAATAAAGAAGTGGCTTCTCCCATCTGGAGGCATGACAAATTAAAACTTCCCAGCATGCTAGCTTCACAGTCACGTAGAACCTAAACTGGCAAGCAAATACAAGTCACAATGTGCAGCATCCGCAGAAGGAAACCAGATTGGCAAGCAATTCGACAGCAACCATCCAAAATGGGGGGTTACGACTTACGGTACAAGCCGCGCATTTCAGGGCGGCGAATTAAAAAAAAAAAATCAAACCCTAGCGCTGACGAGCATCGCACGACAACGTCCACGGTAAACAATTGGAGCCCGCGAGGACAGAGGTAGAGCGAGGAGAGAGACAGAGAGCGAGTATATACCCTGGGAGATGAGCCTCTCGACGGCCACGTCGGGGTCCATGCCGCAGTCGCAGAGCGTGGCGTAGATCTCGCCCTCCGAGCGGTCGGCCAGGATCCCCTTGAGGCTCTGCACCATCTTCCTGGAGGCGGCCGGGATCGCCGCCGCATCCGCCCCGTCCGGCGCCGCGTAGGATGGCTGCCTCCCGCCGCCGCCACGGCCGCCGCCCCTCATGGCGCTCCCTGTCCCGCCGCCGCAGCCACCACAGGAGCCTCCTCCGCCGGCTCCTCCTCGATCCGGGGCGGCGACGAGCTGCGGTCGCGTCGCCGCTGCGCGCTGTGTGCGGAGCAGCAAAACCGTCGCCGCCGCCGCCGCCTTGCTCCCCCCACACGCACCGTGTATTGTTGCCGCAGCCACGCACGCACCGAGAGAGAGAGGGCCGGCCCGTGTACGAGCTCACAGCTAATAAACGGGAACGGGGGGCTACAGGTTTCCTTTCCTTTCTTGAGCTGAAAAAAAAAAAAAGAAAAAAGAGGAAGAGCGCCCTGCCCTGCCCTTCCGTCGCCCCGTCGGACGCCGTAGCTCCCGTAGGGTTGCGTTGCTACTTGCGAGCTTGCGGCTCCCAAATCCTGTGGGCTTTGATTCCTGGTCCTGCACCCAGTCTCTCTGTCCTCTGCCGCATTTCGCCTGACAAACCCTGTTGGCTTGAACTAAAAAATAAATGAATTGGAAATACTGTTTCAAAATTAAAAATAAGTGTTGATGAATTGGAGCTGATTGTTTCCCCTCCCTGCCTCTCAATTCTTGAGGGCCTATTTAATTTAATTAAATCCTATAAAGTAAAGCTTTTTTACTATATCACATGTGATAACTTTAGCAATAGATGTTAAAACATAGTTTAATTAGACTGAAAAGATTCGTTTCACAATTTACATGCAAGTTGTATATAATCAGCTTTTTATCTACATTTAATGTTGTATATATGTGTCTAAATATTCGATGTGACGGAGGTGTAAATTTTTTTCTTTGTATGAAGGAGGTTTCGAAATTGATGTGTTCTACCATGTGATATATGCCATCATCTAGAAATTAGCCTTAAGAATATATATCCAATATTATTGTAAGTTTGTATATGCCAAGAGACTAGTTCAGTGCTAGTTTAGCTGCTGGGCACGTACTCTTCTAGGGGATATTTATCCATCTTGCTTCTATGCTAAGGCTTGTGGCCTTCCCAGCTTCTACCATTTGCGACGCCAAACAAAGGGAAAGGCCGAAAATCGGCATATTCCGTGTGACTCCCGCGGCTGCTTCACGGACGCCGCACCCGCACCCGCACCCGCACCGCACGGCTGGCTTCGGCCCGAGTGGACCTGTCAGGGCGGGCTTCTATTAAATCTGGCCCAAATTCTGAGCAAAGAGTTCTCTATAAACAGTATATGGGCTGATTTGGCCCGAGGGCAGAGCTGCATGCCCAGTTTCCTCATGAAAGTCTTTTGGGCCATACAGGAAGCATGTACGGTCGCATTCCAATTCTTCACGAACTCTGGTTTAGTGGGTAAAGGTAAAGGAAATCGGCCTTATGGGCCAGTGTACAAGGCCTGGCCCAAAATTTGCTCCTTTAGTATATTTATTATTTTTCCTCTGAATTTTAACGACGATGCTCTGCATAGAGTCCAGGTCATGATTCAGGAAGGCCGTCCTCTTGAACAAAACCAACTAGTTGAATTCCCCGCGAGTTGCCGTAGAAATTTTCAGTTGAATAATGACCGATGAAGTTCTATCCTTCATCTTACTGACAAAATCTTCTCCATCAATTCAGCTTCTTTTGAAAACGTTCTTCGACGTGTTTCTAATCTCTATTCATGAGCTTTCTGTGATGCATTAGAATACTTATAAGATACCTAAACAGAAATGACCCCAAATTACACCCAAAACTTAATCGATTTGATTTACCTTGACTGCTCCGTAGCAAAACGGTTCACTCTCATAAAAGTTGATCTTGAGTCTTGAAAGCTGCTCAAACGCACAAAATACCCTCTCTAGATCAATATCTAGTCTGCTCAAAAGCACAAAGTAAAAATACAGAGTCTGAAATCTCTGCATCTGTTCGTACGAAGCGTACAATATCTGAAATGTCTGCGTTTGTTTGTACGAAGCCACAAGCGAACAAAGAATGTAATGGATCGAAACAAGAAGTTGCAGGGCTTCAGGTCCTTGTTTCGGTTGTCATGGACGGGGAGAACCTGCCCTAAACTGTACCCGAAATGGCTTTCGGTTCAATCATTCCATGGACTGGTGCCCTGATCCAACAAAACACCAACCGTCTTTCGTACAAACAACACGTCAACACCCGACCTGCTGCCTCATCCGGCGCGGACCAGAACAAACACATTGCACATCAACTGCTTGCATTAATTCCGAATTTTCCAGGATTTTCATATACGAATGAATGAACTAACGGATGGGGACACGTAGGGTCAGGTTGGTGCGACATACTCACTCTACAGCCAAGCCATGAGCACAAAGCGACGGCTTCCAAAAGCCATTTTCTGTTGGTAGCAGCATCCACTACCCACTGAAAACCAACGGCTGCATAACTCTGCATTTGGCAAACTGCTTTTAAATTTGACCGAATCTTTACAAACAAGCACTATCATTTTAAAATACCAATTAAGTAGCGTTAGATTGATCATGTGAAATATGTTTTTATAGTATATACATTTGAGTGATAAAAGCGAATGATTTTTTATACAAATTAAGAAGTTTGGCTGAATCCAAACCCGAATGAGTTTTTTTTTTTCCACAACGGAGGGACCAGCATATGTATATAAGATATAAAAAAACGATGCGGCAAAGTTGTAAAATTATATATGCGACGGAATCTGGGCTTTGCCTGGGGGGATGTTGACCCTGGCTTTTGTCTCTGCTGCCACGCCAGGAGGAATCATTTCGCGGATAATGGATTTGGAGGGAACCGGCAGCAACTGGAGGCTAAATTAAAAACTATCAGTAGTGGATAACATTGATATTAGTATTCTCGGTAGTGGGGAATGAAACTATATTCGGAGCAAAGCAACGGAAAGCAAGCGCCCAAAAAAGCACATAAAGAAACTTGTAGAGAAATATTTACACAGTACTGTACTGTACTGTACCCCCTAGTATTTAGCCGGCGTGGGAAGGAAAATAAAGGTGCAGTTTTTCAGTCCGTCCAAGTTGGTTGGGGGTGGGGGTGGTGACTGGTGAGTTACTCGCTGTCACCGAAATTGCTTGCAGCCATGATTACGATCGAGCGCGCATCATGATGATTTGTTTCATTTGCAGTATACTAGTTAACTAATTTGCCTCTTGGCTGTAATGGAGATATAGATGGGCGGCATCGGCGGTAGTTAACTAATTTGCTTCTTGGATTGGATGGATGGTGCTTGGTGCACATCGCTGTAATGGAGATATGTATGCCGCTCGCCGAATAAAGACTGCTCACATGCAATCCCGCTGAGCTTCAAGCTCATGGTGCTTGTGTTGTGTGTTTATATATAATACTGCAGGTTGCTCTGAGGGTTCCACGTGAAGTTTACGAGCGAGGAAGAGCTTTGCTTCTGAATGGATGCTGCAGAGGAGGCGAGAAAGAGTTCTGAAATCATGCATAAAAGAAGGGATAGATAGCTGCATTTGGTTCTGCCAACAGCAACAGGGGCAGCTTCCTTGGGGGCAGGCAGGCAAGCAAGCAAGCAGCTGGCGGGGGAATTGTGCCGTGCATCAAATCAAATCAAAAAACGAGAACAAAAAACGAAAACGACCCCACCACAACAGCAACGGGGGAATGGAATCGAACCCCAAGAAGATTTGAGGGGTTTTCCGCTGAGAATTTCCGGAGACTGCGGCACCGTTTGAATACCCTGTAGCTTCCAACTGTAACTAGTCACATCAATATTACGATACATGCATGGAGCATTAAATATAGACGAAATGTTTGCATGTTTTCACGGTTTGTATATAAATCACGAGATGAATTTTTTTAACTTACTTAGACCATGAATAAACATTTATTAGAAAAAATTCCCTACTACTACAGTGTCAAAATTTCAAATTTCAAATGAATCTAAACGCAACCTGCCTCTACCTTGCCTTGCCGCCGCCAGGCGCCAACAAGCCAGCCAAGTGGTGGAGTGGAAGTGGCAGCCTGGCGGCCGGGCGGGCGCTAGTGGCGAATCGACATGGAATTTTTCTTTGCGCTGAGAAATCAAAATCACTGTGGGCAGGGAACAAAGGAATTTGTTCGGCACGTCCGCTTTCCGTCCTTGTCATGTTCGTTCATCTCCCTTCCCCTCCGCGGAGGTGGAGCCCGATCACCGGAGTCAGTCACCCCGGCGAATTCGACGACGAACAGTGGCCTCGCCAAGTTGCTTGCTTGCTGCCAACAACTCCCACACTCCACGCAAGGCCAGCCGGTGCCGGTCACGGCCGTCTCGTCTCGTCTCGTCCACAGGCGCAGGGGAAGGGGCACCAAGGAAAGGAAATGAGGCCAACCCAACCCAACCACGCGCAGACGGCCCAGCAATGCATGCAAACGCTTCTTCACTGCTATTACAGTCGATGATGTACTACCGTATCAGTACCGGTATAGTACTTGCCCATGGTGCTTAATGCCCTCGCATCTTGCAGCCATAATAACGACATGGGTTTTAAGGGCTGTTTGGCATGGCTCTAGAGCCCAACTTTAGACTAGAGCTAGCTCTAGGCAAACACCCTAACTTTAGAGTAACCTACTCTATGGAGTTCTTTCAGTTTATTTTTCTGGAGCACTTCTTTTCCAACTCCATGAAACTCTAGAGTTAGCTCTAGACAAGGAGTTTTGACGAAATTACCCGCAAAGTTACATACTCTAGACAAAAACAGCTCTAAAATCAGCTCCACCTAGAGTTTTGGAGTAGAGCTGCTCTACCTGGAGTTGGAGCCATCCCAAGCAGCCATAACTCTGCACTATTTTACTACAGTACTCCTATGTCTTCACAGTGATGATAAAAGGCGATGCTTTGGGTTGGAAGGGTTACCCCCTGCATGCATCTGATTCTGGATTTGTCTGACGCGTCGTGTCATTTGTCACACGGATCGCTCTCCATTCTCATTCATCCATCCACCCAGCCAGCCTCAAGAAATTCGCCGGCATCAGTATTCAGCAGACGAACGAACGAACGAACGAACGGCACATCCATCATGCATGCAATTTTCGTCCAATTCCTTCGTTGCCAGATCAGAGCATAGGTTAAAGATCGCTCTGTTGGATTGGAATGGATCATCCACGCCGCGATCCAACGGCAGACCTCAACGGCTCTCTAAAAAAACGCACGCGAAAAAAAAAAAGAAAAAAAAAAGAGGTGGCCCTTCTGAAGAACAGGAAGGAGCCTTGGCAAACTATGAACACGGGACGACAAGAAAGCTTCCCCGCCTCCGCTATGTACTCTGCACAGGGCGTGGGGCTACAGTCTTATTCGACGACGGCGAGGGCGTCGGTGAAGGCAGGGGCGGCCTCGCAGTGCCCGCCGGCGACGACGGCCATCGTCATGGACTCCTGGCGGTGGAACCGCTTGTGCTTGTCGATGAACGCCTCCACCGTGCGCCGGAACTCGTCCGCGTCGTCCGCGCCCCACCCGCACGCCCGCGCGTCGCGCGCCGACACGGACGACCGCCGCCGCCCGTTCTCCGACTCCGACCGCCGCAGCTCGGGCGCCGGCGGGGACGCCGCGCGCCTCAGCTGCAGCACCCGCGGGGCCATCTTCTCCGACCTGCTCCGCCTCGGCGCGCGCGCCACCTTGCTGCTCACCCGCGCCGCCGCCGCCGCCGGTGGCCTGTCGTCGAACGCCGTGCCGTCGGCGTCCACCGGGGCTGACGCTGCCTCCGCCGCAGGAGCCACCGGCGGCGCGCTGAAGGCGTCCAGCGAGGTGGCGAGAGGCGGTGGAGCTATAGGATCAGTACCAGCGAAGGAGGAAGGGACGAAGCTCGCGCTGGCGCCGGAGGCAGCCGGCGCCGCATCGTGCGGCGGCGAGGCTGCGGCGGCCGTGGTCGTCGCCGCCGCCGCCGCCGTGCTCGTCTGCTGGCCGCTGGAGGAAGAGGAGGAGGAGCCGGCGGCGGAGAGGTCGTGCCGCGACAGCGCGAGGAGGAGGAGCACGATGGCGTTGCCGAGGACGAAGACGAAGCGGGCGTTGAGGAGGAGCGACCCCGCGAGGCGCAGCGCCGCGGCGGCGGCGGACGGCACGCGGGACGACGACCAGGAGAGGAACGCCACCAGCGCGAGGAGCTCCCCCACGCGCAGCATCCGGTACAGGAGCCGCAGCCGCAGCGCTGCTCCGGCGGCCGCCATGGCTGCCTGTCACCGTGAGATGTACTAGCTTGTAGCGTCTCGCTGCTTGGGGGGCACCGTACCGGCGGCCGGCTGTGCTGCTCCGTGGGCTTTGGCTTCGCTTGGGTTTTGGAAGGGAAGCTGAAGAAGAGAGTGAAGGGAGTGAGAGAGCTGCTGCTGCTGCTACTGGAAACTCTTTGGATGGGGTGAGGTGGAGGTGGCTTTATATAGGCCAATTTCGGAGCCTTTTCTCTCATGGAATACATTTATCTGTCTCTTTATTTTGCTCTAGATTTTTCTTTTTGTTGTTGTTGTGTTGTGTGTGTGCTTTTGTGTTTTGTATGGGTGTACAGTATTTTAAACTTGTAGGGGAATTGGTGCTCCTCTTGAATGAATGCGTATACTATATGCAAAAAAGCTTATTCTTTCTCGCACAACTAAAATCTGGCGACGTGGGATGATTATAGGGCAACAATAATGATTGGTTGTGTGTGTGTGTGTGTGTGTGTACAATACAAATACAATAATAGAAAGGCTTTATATTTGCTTGATTTATTTTATAATTTTTAAAAGTTGTTCTGTAGGTGCTAAGGGATGTGTTCCTCGATAGCGATGGCTCTTCATTGGTCATAGGAGCTTCCACTTTGGTCATTCAAATATGCTCATATAAATGAGTATAGTATATGCTTGTTACATAAAGATTTGTGTTTGTATTGTGATTCGTAAAAAAAAAAGAAATACTTATTTTTGTTATATACGTACATAGTTATAACGATTAAGGTATAAGAATAAACCGGACCGATTCAACGAATAGTTAAATGCACATGATTAGAATTAGAATACTCTATCTGGTCCCAAATAAATCAATTACCTGGGTTGTTTTGAGTTAAACTTTGTTTGATCAATCTTCAGATAAATTTACTTATGACAATTTTATAAGTCGATTTATTAAGAGACTGCCGGGGTATAATATAATAATTAATTAATATTCCTTGGCAACCAAATCTGCTCCCGAGTCGGGCAGCAAGGCGCCATACCCATCAGATGAGATTGGTGCTCGTCCCTGGGCGTGGCGGGGCCATCGGTGCGCACCCCAAACCCACGCGCGCTCGGACCGGACCCCATGTCCCAGCCCAGGGATGGTGCGTCTGCGCGCTCGGCCCGATGG
This sequence comes from Eremochloa ophiuroides, assembly GCA_038502445.1. Lineage (NCBI taxonomy): Eukaryota > Viridiplantae > Streptophyta > Magnoliopsida > Poales > Poaceae > Eremochloa > Eremochloa ophiuroides. Next base: position 70,217,720 of record JAHLJS010000008.1, on the reverse strand, counting down.
AGCATGCTCGAGCCGTCCGTCGTTTCGAGTTGCAACGACGCCGCTTGTCGCCAACCCGGCGGGCGGCGGTCCATGCAACTTTTGGAGTTAATTTGGACGGACGAAATCTCCGGTGGTTTCGGGTTTGAAAAAAAAAAATGCTGCGTTTAAATATTGTGATGAATCGCGCACACACACGAAAGTCAAAAGCGAGATTAGCAGCGGGCGGTTAGGTCTCTGGCCGCACCCGCAGTTGTGTGACCAAATATCAAAATGAATTGAAAGCAAACGGCCGGATCGGAGGCATGCTATAAGCTTGAATACATATTAGCTGAGCACACGACACAGTAGTGATCGAGCTCGCGACATCTTCGTGAAGCCAGGAGAATAAGTTAAGTTGGCCCCGTTTTAGTAGAGCAGTGAAAAAAGAAAAAAAAAATACAGATGATTTTAAAACTGCATGAGTAATCCAAAGTTTCATATCTAAGTTTTCATAAAAATACATCATAAAATTGCAAGGGTGCTAACATCTAGGTTCTTAAGGCTGACTGCACCGCGCCACGCTAAAACGAACTGTATGCCAAATATAGAGTTGGAGAGGCTGCAGCGCTGAACTCTATCCTGCACGCAAAAGCTCAGTTCGCTACAGTGTTACGCCACAGACAGCGTTCGAGGAGACGAACGCTATCCTGACACAGGGCCCACCACGTGGGGAAGGGCGACTGCCGCGCCGGAGAGCCGCCGCGGGATGGCCGTGCCTCCGCCGCGGATGGCCGCGCCGCCGGGGAGCCACCGCCGGGAGGAGGGAGGGAGGGGTGCCACGCCGCCGTGGGAGAGAGCCGACGCGCCGCCACCGCGGGATGGTTGCGCCTCTGCCGCGGATGGCCGCGCTGCCGGGAAGCCGCCGCCGGGAGGAGGGAGGGAGGGGGTGCTGCGCCTCCGTCACGGGATGGCCGCACCGCCAGGAAGCCGCCACCGGGAGGAGGGAGGGAGGGGTGCCACGCCTCCACCGCAGGATGGCCGCGCCGCGCCGCCGCGCGCCAGGGTGCGCCGCCTTGGAATCACGGCGCCTTGGATTTCTTTCTTTCTTTTTTTTAGGCGATAGCGTGCCCGATGGAGGTCAGCGGCGGCAGCAAATGGGCTTTACAGTCTCTGCTGACAGGTGGGCCACGCACCTGTATAGGTTGCTTTGGCGACGGGCGAGTGCGGATAGCCTAATAAGTTTGGGCATCTAAAGTTTTCAAACTTGTACTGTGGTGTTATTTACTCCATGAACTTACACTATGCACTGGCATGGTATATACTCCTACTAATTAATTGAGTGTTGATGTGGACACGACATGTGGGTTCCACGTGTCAATTTTGATTTTCTCGCTAATTAATAGAGAGTAGGTTTAGGTTTATTTTGTGTGCTAGAGAGAGAGAAAGAGAGAGCGTATGGGATGAAGAGAAGGTAGACCTAGCGAGGAATGCTTGCTGATAGATAGAATGTTTGGCCCACTCGAACACACAACAGAGCTCGTTTAGACTATTGGATAAGTTTGTTACCCAGACAAACCGATGGATTATCACCTTGCAAGTTTAGGGATTAATTAATAATAAAGCATTAGAAATGTAAGGATTAATTAGAAACCCCTAAACCCTGACGGGATTGGAGGCCGTGGCCGTGGTGTCGCGGCACGCACAAGGCCCGGCGTCAGCGTCAGCGTCAGCGTGCAGCCTTGCTTGCAGTTGCAAGTACTACTCCTACAGTCCTACTAGGGTCCCTTTACTTGCCGAAAATCTTACAACTTTTTAGCAACTAAACAGCTCCCTTAGGCCAGTCTCAGCATGGGGTTTCAGTTGAGTTTCATTTACATTAAATACGTTACCACATAGGTATATTTGATGACATGACAGTGTATTTAAAAAGAGAGAAGAAATGAGATGAAACTCTCTTGACACAATTACCAACTCGTCATGAGTCATGAAATTTAATGTAAATAAAACTCTAGAATAAAATAGACACCCTCAGTTTCATTCGATTTTTATTTTATTCTATCATGAAAAAAAGTACAATCAAACTCTCAATTGAGACTGGCGTGTGGCGCCCATGACCCAGTCCTGTCCGCTGCTGCGGTGGCCGGTGCGTGGCAGGCCGAGGCCTCTGCTATTCCTGAGCCCCCGACATTACTTGCCTTTCCTCGTACATGTAAGGTCATACTATACGGGCGTTTTTTTTTTACGTACCACCGCCATGGACGTGCCTGTGTTTCAGAGCGTTTGAGTACGGTACACTACTCCGTACGCAAGCAAATCTTCATACGCAGATGCAGGCCGCCGCAGCGTCCAGGACTCTCATTTTGGAACTTTTTCCCCCTTCTTCTCCTCTCCTTTTGTGAGAAGAAGAGGATTACTCCGAATTTATTCGACGGCAACTCGTAAAAGTAAAATTCCCGGGACCCCAGCGAGCGAGAGCGCTCGTTTCAAACTCCACCTGGTACTACTAGTCTACTATCCATCCAGCTGCTGGCACCGTCACTGCTCCCTCGACTGTTCCCTTTCTTTTTCTTGGCAAACCAGATTGGCAGGTCAGGTCACCGTCACTGCTCACTCGACTGGACTCCCCTGGTCTGGTCTGGTCTCCCAATCAACCGTGCGCAGCTGACAGACACGTGCGTGTGCGTGCGCGTGCACGGCCTCGAGCGGTAGCCCTGAGCCGTCCTTTCTCGATCTCCAGGTCCAGGGCCACCCGATCTGCAAGCCAAGACCAGAACCAGCAGTGGAAGCCTAGTACTGTGAGCAGCTACTGCTGGGCCGGTTCTGGGGTGTCCGTGCGATGCGAGGAGCGGACGGGACGGGATACAAGCTTTGGACACGACAGAGGCTGGCCGCGGGAGAGGCGCTGTGCACACGTGCGGTGCCTTTTGTCGCGCGCTCTCAGCTTTTTATTTTTTAATTAATTTTTCCTCCTCCTCGTCCTCTCCCCGCGGCCCGGCCAGCACAAACACAAGCAGCCAGGCGGCAGGCGACGACGAGACGAGACGCGTCGCAACAACCCCCCGCCGTTGCCCGACGGCGCCCGCTACGTTACGTGCAAGCAACAGGCGACCGACCGAGCGAGCGCTCGCCGTCGACCGAGCCTTTTCCTTTTTGGCTGTGTTCGGTGAAGCTGAAGTGCTGTAGATAAGCGCTGAAGTGTTATAGAAGTGCTGAAATCTTGTGAGAGAAAAATACTGCTGAAGTGCTGAAAAATAAGCGCTTATAAACGCTTATACCCTCAACCGAACGCAGCCTTTCTTTCTCCGGTCTAGCGGCTAAGCCGGCTACAAACTACTCCTAGTACTACTGCACAAAGGTAGGCTAGGCTCCCATAATGCGAATTAAACTAGCGCCAAAATTCGTCGTCCACCATTTTTTGTTGTGGGGGTGAAAGAAACACCACCACCGGGCCGTCGTCCGAACTCCCAAGTCCAACCGAGCACATGCGCATCATTAGCGTTTTTTGGGAGCATCATTGTCATCACTAGCACAAAAGGCCTGCATGATTTCACATAAAGAGGGTAAAAACTGAGAAAAGGGCCATCTTTTTCCCGTTTATCCCGGTACAAAACAAAACAAAACAAAAAAAGGAGGCGATTTTGATTTCGCGTAAAGGAGGCATCGTCGCATCGCAGGTTAAATAAAAGGAGGTGGCGGAACTAGCGATAGCAACTAAGCTAGTTCACGTAGACAGGAGTGGTAGGAGGTTAGGCTAGGTGGCTGCTGATTATTCTTGTGCAGAGCGGAGGTCGTGTTCATGCGCATGTGAGCTGCCGGGTTGCGATGATCCATCCACCGCGGGTCGTCACTCCTCACATCACCCAGCGGCAAAGACACTTTCCAAAATTTAGTGCTACACCATTTACATATATAGGTGCGTCAAATTTTGGTGTACACTTTTTTTTTAAGTTTGCTAAACTTAAGACAACACTTTAGACCATCTGTTTGGATCCTCAAGAGGTAGACTAACCTCAAATAGGGCATGTCACCTAACACTTTGTAGCCTGTTCTTTTGGCTGAATCAGCGCTTATTTTCAGCCACGAAACAGCATTTTTCTCTCACAATAAATCAGCACAAGCCGAAATAAGCGTTTATTTTTCAGCCAAAAGAACAGGCCCTTGGATTTATTAGCAACCAGTGGACAACTCGTGCCGATGCTAAAGAGTTCTCACTTATCAATCTTTGTAGTGTTCGTGGACTTGGCATAATCTCATTTTAATTCAAGCGAATAAATTTCAAGGCCAATCGAAAAATGGTAGATGTAATCACCTTGTTATTTTGACCAATCAGCGCTTATTTTCAGCCACGAAATACGGTATTTTTCTCTCACAACAAATCAGCACGAGCCGAAATCAGCGGCTTATTTTCAGCTAAAAAGAACAAGCTCGTTTGATCCAGTACGATAAATTGTTTGAAGATAAATGTGATGGACAGATGGGAAAAAGAGTCTAACAAAATAAAGACCTATTTGTTTGGGCTTCTGAGACCTTTTAAAAGCCCAAAAAAAAAAACTCTCGGAGCCAAGTGACAGAAACCCACTATAGTGAGTTTAGTTTTGGGGGTTTTTGGCTTTTGAAACATTCTGAAACTAGTACTCTAAAAATGGCCAAAAGCTCAAGCAAGCAAACGAGGTGAATAAGGGACGGCCAAATAAATTTAACATTTTTTTTAGTATTGTTACATTTTTATTACAAGGCGTATAGATATAGATTTACTTTTTTATAATAACAAAACAAAGGTGGGGACGTGGTGGGGGACAGGGCGGCATGACCCGCCGCTCTCTTGGCAGCCCAGAAGGCCGGGGAGGGGACGTCGCCTTGTGATTGGGCTTGATGTTGTTGTTACCTTTGTAATCGTGGCAGTCATGCCATCTCTCCTCCGTCAAAAGAGCAGATTTGTGGTCTTGACCTTGGCTGCAGAAAGCTCCTGACCCTGCATGCTGCTGGATAAAAATTACAACACTATAGGCTCCAATTGAATAGTACGAGGCAATGATTGACTATTGCTAATGGTGCCGGATTACTGTAATCATGTCGGGCAAGCAGGTGATATGGCTACCCGCGCCATTGCACGCCCACGCTTGATAGACTTTGGTTAATTAGGTACCTCTAGGCTGCTAGATTGGCACTTGGTGTTGTTTATAGGAGGACGGCAAAGCTATAGTGTAGATATCTGCTAGAGCAGCAGTACTATCATAAAGTTCAGAGTGCAAATGTGGTGCGGTTAAAAAAAAAGGACACGAATGAAGTCCTGATGCGTTATGAAAAGTGACACGACTGGGGTTTGAATGTGCAAAAATAAAGTTCATCATTATGCAAAAGAACAAAAAAAATCATCACAGAAATGTGAGGTTAAAACGCGCCAGGTAGGGGTCGAACCTACGGCCTTCTGCTTAGGAAACAGACGCTCTATCCACTGAGCTACAGGCGCTTCGTTGTGATATGGTAACAAGCATATTTTAAATCATATGCATGCGTTCCAAACTTTTAAGAAGGCCTTCCTTTGAGTTTTCACGTAACAAAATTACATATACTTGCACGTATACAGTTCAGAACGAAAGCATGCACCATCCGAATCTAACCTTTGGCTGCTGATGTAGGCATGTAGCTCGAACATTCCGAATTATTACTAGTATTACTTCTTTAAAAAAAACAAGAAGGACAATAATACAGAATTAAATTCCGATATGTGATAAGCATGGATACGATTCCGTTTTTCGCTTTGACAACACTCGGTTTATTTATTCCCCTCCCAAGTCCCAACACGGCAATACTCTCCCTCGCCGCCATCACGCACCACCTGTGGCGGCACACCAAACCAACTCGATCGATCTCGTGTGCCAAATTCAACGACACACCGTGTTAAGGAACGGATCTATACCTTCCCGCGAAGGAACGAACAAAACAAGCATCGAATCCGAATCCGATGCCCGGGACAAAGCACCGCCTTCCATTCCGTCCCGGCTCTCTCCACTCCACTTGTGCTGCGACTTTGCGACCTTTCTTCCATAGTGCCAAGTGCCCCAAATCAGTCTCTTCTCTTCCTCATCCCTTTTCGTCATCGCTCGTTCTCGTTCATCTCTGGTCACTCGTGACTGCACGCACGCACCAGGCACCACCCGATCCCGTCGTCTCCGATTCGCGATTCCTCAATTATCGCCGATTCCCCGTCCCCGGTCCTCCCGGCCGGCCACCTGCACACATATCTTGGCTTCTGGCAGTGGCGATCCGTGGGTTATTCCAACTGTCCTGCTTTTTCGAGGTGGTGGCGCTGATCCTGGGCTCAACACGTCGGCGCCTAAGATGGCTACTCCCGCTGCTCCCCGCACACAGTGGATCGATGTGGAGCTACAAACAAGAGGGACCAGAACTCCAGAAGCTACAGTAGATAGCATTGATTCTTGTACTATCTAGCAATGCAAATGGAGGCTCTCTCTAACGCTCAAACTGAATGAAAGCGAAGAAATGAGGGCTTCTTTTTACGTTTTCTTTTCGGCTGCCTACCTTTTTCATTTCTAGAAGGGACGGTATGATGGGAACTAGTGTTCTAACCCTATAGTGCTTCTATTATTACTGCTCCTAATTAAGTAGGAGTAGACACTAAAGCCGGTAGCTTTGCTTTGCCCTTGATCATTGATTAGTGATTTGTTTCCTTCTCTTCTCTTTTCTTTTCTATTACTACTAGTGCAATTTGGAGGAGTTGATCCATCAGCCACCTCTGACTCCATCATTGCAGGTATTAGAGTAGTGACAGTGTGATACTACTGCTAAGACATAGTAGTCATGGCTTATGATTTCCGGGTAGGGCCCTGCATGGGTTTGGTGCCTCGAAGTCACCGCCGGATTAGAGCTTTACAGACGGCTGTGGATGGAGAGATGAGTAGGACGGGGGTTAGTTAAAGCGTCTCGCGGCATCATTGTGCTACCACTCCGCTACTAGTATCTATCACCGGTGATTTTTTTGTTTCTTTCTAACTCAAAGTGCTGCCCTAACCCCACCCCTGCTCTGCTCAAATGCAATGCAATGCATGGTTGGTGCTGCTAGCTAGCTTGTGCTCTGCTCATGGGCCACCTGCTTCTTACAAAAAGATATGTAAAAGAATGATGAAATGATCGCATCTGAAAAAGGATTAACAGTGCTGTTGCTGATTGACCCCGTGAAAAAACTTCCATATGGACTTTGAATATCTAGATTCCATTCAATTATTACTGCTCATGATAAATGAAACCAATTCATATGCAGATTCCATTTCAATTACTACTCATGATGAATGAAGCCATTACTCAGTTCCTCAACTAGTAACACACACCCAAAAAAAAAAAAAAACCCAGAGGTTTCTGGTAGCAGGTAGCTCATGATACCAGGCATAGAAAATTTTACACAAAGTTGTAGCAGCATTTCAACACAAAAAGGAATTCCCCATGCACTTTGAATATCCAGATTCCACTCATTTACTACTCATGAAACAAATGTGCTTGGTTCTTCAACAACCAACACGTTCACACAAAAGGATAAAAAGAGACTTCTAATGGCAATCTCTAGCTCATGGAACCAAGCATGCAAAATTTGCACCAGAACTTTGGCATCTCAACACAGACAAAAGTCAAAAGGCTGTACAATAGAATAGACATCATTAACCTTTACATTACTCTATCGTCAACGTTGTAAAGTAACATGTGAGCAGTCGGCACGAGGGATAAAGTTAACTACTCTATTATTGTAACACTAGCATCATCAGGCTGTACAAGAATATTGACCTAGTAATCAACAAGTCAGTCAAGAAACAATTACTACTAGTGCACAAACTTAAAGAGCAGTGCAACATGGAATGTGCTAGCGTTGTTGTGATTGTGAAGAGTGAATTTCCTTCCTTATGGTGGCCGGCTCCCTTTCGAAAAGAATGAATACAACAGACACTCTGCATGCTTTCGCTGTAAAAAGATCAGGCAGATAGTCACATCCCGCTTTGCTCCAAGTCACTTGAACAATGCACCAAGGTTACATCAGTTTGGTTGACTGAAGAATGGGCTTCATCAATACAAATCCAATGCAGATATTAACTTGGGCACGATTCAGCACGTACCTGCCAGCTGCCACAGGTATTTTAATTTTTTTTGGGATAAAATTCCTTTTTTGAATACTTGAGCACCCTAGATGTCTGAATGCTAATGTTGCAGACATCTTATCAAAACCTGCATGCAAATCAGAACAGCATTAGTATACAGATTTCCCGCAAAGCAGTAGCACAAAAGAAATGAGATGAACAGACCTTATGTTGTCCTCCGATGGATGTTTCGTCATGACAAGGCCCCATGTAAATTTCTCGCTTGCAGTACGTGCTCCTTTCGATATTACTCAGCTAACTGTTAGATCCAGTTCAGATTCTAAATCCAACTGATCACGGATATAGCAAACAATTACAGCTGGTTCCATAAATAGCAGTTAGAAGAGGGAAGGTCTACTTAGATTCTATTGGTTTAGTGGTAGATGAGCCTAGTAGCACTAGAAAACTTCACTTTGCTAAATTCAAGGACTGCCTGCCTACTCCCTTCCCTTCATGTACTTGAGTGTGGGTGTGGGGAGCATGTTAATTCGTAATCTTGAAAATGTAACTATTTATTTATTGTATTTGAATCACTCCATCTGCACGTGCCTTCAGCCTCTTCTTCTCCACTGCCATTTGCACATCAACTCAAGCACCATGTAATTAGATGGGGATTTGTTTGGTTTCCTGAAACAAACACTCCAACCCCCCTTCCGTCCCCTCCAATTTCAACTGATGATCACCCTGCCCCTTTTATAACACCTCTGTGCTTCATCAAATGGCATCCCTGTGCTTCCTCCCGCCAATGCCCCTTGCTAGCATAGAGGTTTGCCATCCTGAGCCCCAAGGTTTTGCCTGCATCACCCTCTCTGCAGATTTCTTTCCACTTTCCGCTGTCCCTTGAGCTGAACATGCCCTAAACAAAGATGTCCAAACCACACCATCTCTTCCAATCAACTCCTCAGCCTAATGATTCTAAAAGCTCTGCCCAACAAATCAACAGCACAACCGTAGTGCTCCTTTTCAGGCTCCAGCCCATAGCTTTTGTTCGTTGCATTGAGGTCAGTTTGAGCTCAACTTCCCCTGTGTGTAAGCGGTGAGTACATTAATGATGTAACATGGTCTAGCTTTAGCCCGACACTGCGTGTATCCTCAAACTGAACAGACACTTACATGAGCTGAATAAATAAGTACTCTAGACTTATTTACTTAGTGTAAGGGTCTTAGGAACCATATAAGTTGAACAACCACATGCAGAAATACAGGTAAGGAAAATGTTGTCCATTTTGACTTACGTTGGTTATGCTCAGAATGAAAGGCCTTGGGACTGAAAGTCATTTGTTTTCTCTATTGAGGCACCATACTAATGAGTGACTTCAGTATACTCAGATTGCATATCATTACCAGAAGCAGAGAATTGTCCAAAAAATTCCAAACTTTCTGTATTCCCCTCTTCCAAATGTATGTCCTTTTCAACGCCATCTTCACCGACATCCGGCGTCAATGAACCTTGTGCATTATCACTCAAGGAAGGAGCTTCAATATCTGTTCCTTTTGCTGGAGACAGCATACCAAGCAAGGAAGGATATTTAGGTACAGAGTATGCCTCAATAGCACCAATTAGTAATTTATCTGCTGCGTCATGACTTACTTCTGGTGTGAAAACAGTTTAGACGGGCACAACGTTTCGTCCATTGGAAATGATTGAATTCACCAATGGCTGGCAAGAATGGCGTAATACAGCAATACGACATATCAGCCAGTCCATACCATGGGAGAAATCCAAGTCTCCAATTCAGTACAAGATTGCACAATCAATGGCCTTAAACTCACATTGCAGTGAAAAGTCTAATATCACACAAAAATCGAAGGATGGAAAAGCAAACAGTGAACCTCCATTTAGTGCAAGATTTCATAACTAATGACCCCAAACTCACATTGAAGCAAAAAGGAAACTCTAAAAAAAAACAATGAACCTATAGAAGAGCTGGAGCTATAAACAAATCCTTTTTTAGGGTACATTGAAGCGAAAAGGAAACACTCAAACAAACAAAAAACCTATAGAAAAGCATCTACTAACCTCCTTTTTGTTATCCTGCTTTCTTCTCACTTCATGAAAAGTATCTGAACAACCATGAATTAAAAAAAAAGAGTTAGATTAATCATAAACAAACATTTAAGATTCTCCGTGGTCTAGAGATGCTACACTATGGTCTATTTATTAGAAATACATCAGCCATAAATGTAGTGATTTATTTCCAGCAGAGAAATATCAGATAGCTAAGTAAGGATTAGATGGTGCATCTAGAATAGGACAAAGCCACCCACAAAAAAGAAAAATAGGACAAATGGACGGGTATCATACCTTGAAGCAATCGAAGAGCAGCATACAATGTGTATCCTTATGTTGTCCTCCGATGGATGTTTCATCATTGACAGGGTACCATGTAAGTTTCTCCCTTTCAGTAAGTGCTTCTTTCAGGATGACTTAGTAAACTGTTAGCTCCACTTCAGATAAATCCAACTGATCAGGGATTTGGCGAACCATTCCGTTTCCATAGTATATCAGGTCAAGCATCATGTAGATGGCATTGTCATGGGGATTTGTCCGATCCCCTGAAACAAACACTCCAACCCCCCTGTCAGCCCCTCCAACTTCGACTGATGACCACCCTGCGCCTTTTAGAACACCTTTCTGCTTCATCAAATGGCGTTCCTGTGCTGCCTCACGCCACTGCCCCTTGCTAGCATACAGGTTTGCCATCGCCACATGTGCTCCTGAACCCCATGGCTCTGCCTCCATCATCCTCTCTGCAGCTTTCTTTCCAGTGTCCTCTGCCCCTCGAGCAGCACATGCCCTAAGCAAAGATGTCCAAACCACGCCATCTCTTCCATCAGCAGCAATTCTTCCAATCAACTCCTCAGCCTCATGTATTCTACCAGCTCTACCTAACAAATCAACAACACAACCATAGTGCTCCTTTTCAGGCTCCAGCCCATAGCTTTTGTTCATTGCATTAAGGTATCTCAATCCAAGCTCAACTTCCCCCACGTGAGAGCAAGCAGTGAGTACACCAATGAAAGTGACATGGTCTGGCTTTAGCCCTGACACGGCACATTTCCTCAAACAGTTCAAATGCCTCTTTGCTGTGACCATGCTCAGCATGCCCAACGATCATTGCAGTCCATGAAATCACATCATCTTCAGTGCGATTGGAAAATACGGACATTAGCATCTGACATGCTACCACTCTTTCCATACATGTTAACAAGCGCACTCCTAACCATCGCATGGTGTTCAAGTCCAGCAGCGACAGCGAGTGCATGCAGCTGGCGTCCAGCATCCAGTGATGCAGCACCTGCACACACACTGAAGAGACTGGCAAGAGTAAACTCATTCGGCCGAGAGCAGCTGCTATAATGCCGCATTTCTGAGAACAAGGCAAAAGACTCCTCGGCGAGGCCTTCCTGTGCATATCCTGATATAATTGTGCTCCAGGAGACAACATCCTTGACAACACTCTCCCGGAAGATAGCATCAGCAGATGAAAGATGACCGCAGCGCGCATAGAGTTTGACAAGGGAATTGGCCACAGAACGGGTATGAGATAGCCCTCTCCGTGCAGCTTGTGCATGTAACTGCTCTCCAAGATAGGCACGTTCAATATTTGGACACGCAGCAATTACAGCAGAGAAAGTATACTCATTCGGTGATGCAGAATTTGACGACTCGTCGCGAAGCATTCTGACAAACGCCTCGGTAGCTTCCTCCGCACGGCCGGTCTGGACGTAGGATGCGATCAGCGTCGTGCACGCGGCAACGTCGCGCGTGCCCATGCGGCCGACCGAGGCCAGCGCACGGTCGGCGTCGCCGCACCGCGCGTACAGCGCCGCGAGCGCGTTGGCGACGAAGGGCACGGCGTCGAGGCCGAGCTTGGCGCAGAGCGCGTGCACCTCGCGGCCGCGTGGCATCAGCCCCGCGCCGGCGCACGCCGTGAGCGCGGCCGCGCAGGCGTGGGAGTCGCAGGCCACGCCGGAGGCCCGCATCTCGGCGAAGCGGCGGAGCGCGTCGTGCCGCCGGCCGGCCCGCGCCAGCGAGGCGACGAGCGTGGTCCACGAGACCACGTTCTTGCGGGGCGTTTCGTCGAGCACCTGGAGCGCCAGCTCGAGGCAGCCGGCCTTGGCGTAGGCGTCCGCGAGCGCCGTGGAGACGAACACGGACGACATTGCGTAGGAGCGGACGGCGAACGCGTGCAGCGCGGCCGCGGCGGCGGCGTGGGGGAGGAGCCCTGTGCCGGCGCCGGAGGCAGCGGCAGCGGAAGCGCACGCCTTGAGGACGGGGCTGAGGATGAACGGGTCTGCGGCGGCGTGAGGCGGGGAGGAGGCACGGAAGCGGGAGAAGAGCGCCATGGCGCCCGGGAAGTCGGCTGCCGCGGCATAGCCCGAGAGGAGCGTGGCGTAGGCGACCTCGTCGCGGTGCGGCATCGCGTCGAATAGACTCCTCGCGTCGGCGAGCTGGCCGGATCGGACCAGGTGCCTCAGCATGGGTGATGGGTCGCGGTGCCTGGGAAGACCTTTCCTCCTCCCGACACCGGCCCTTCCGCCGGACTCCGGGAAGACAGGCGGAGACTAGCGCCGTTGCCGCCTGCAGCTGACGGTGGCGCCCGTTCAAGAAACAGGAGTACTCGCTTTTGTCGAATTATGATTTTTGGCTTAAAACAAACTAAACTTCCATAAAGAAAAGGAACCGAGAAGCGAGAAACCGTATCACACTTCTGTCAGTTCAATGTAATTCCACTCGATTATATACTAAAGTCTTAAAGTTTTTCAAATTTGATCATTTTTTTATGAAACAAATAAGTACCAACATTCTAACCAAGTCTATTTGTTGCATTAGAACTTCTATATTAAAATCTGGTTAGATGCTAGTTAAATCTAACCAGATCTTAAAGTTTTATGTCTAGCTAGCAAAAGTTCTATATTAAAAAAGAGCTTATAAACAGAGCTTACCACATAGCAAAAGTTATAGCCGTAATATAGGTATAATGCATGCAAACCACATAAACAATGATGAACATTAGAAAGACCTTACCACATATTAGACATTGATGTTCACTAAACATACCTTAGAAGGTAGACACCGAGGAACACTAAACAAACTTGACTAATGAACTTGCCAAACAAGAAACCCATCGCCATGTCCACATCCACATAAATCATAAGCAAAGTTCGACGCTAACTTATAACTACACACTGCAGTTTTTTTTGACCCTAAGAGGTATCAAGAGGTACCACAAAACTATCGATAAAGAAATAGACGGTGGAATCATCCATTCTAAATTATAAGTCGTTTTGGTTTTTATTGAAGTTATCAATAAAAACTAAAACGACTTATAATTTAGAATGAAAGGAGGGCCAGACTTCCATACTTATATAGCTTAATGGTTATCCTCGTGCTACCACCACACACCACTCAAGGACCGCCCCCAAAATCGATCATGGACCTGGTGCACAAACCATGGAAGAGCACGGCCCATTCTGCACGTATTCGTTGCCAGCACACTGCACCTGCCAATAATCCAACCGCTGCGACTGCTGAAGACTCTGCAAATTCACTGTATCATCAGCCCACTGCCCCTGCATGCCTGCTGCTTGCAGAGTCGTCGCTGGATCATCACGTCGCTCCTGCTCCTGCTCCTGCGTGCCTGCTGCCAATGTCAAGTCCTGGAGCGGCTCATGTTGGGGCCGGGGCACCAGCTCGCCCCGGACAAACGCTTCAAGCTCGTCCACGTGAATGCCTCTCGCGCCGAAAAATAGATCATCAGAGCCAGACGACTGCTCGTTCACGGGCGGCAGGTCATGGCCGCCATGGGGATGATTCATAGGCTGCTGATCTACTACTCCAAAGCCCCCTCCATTATTGTCCTGCTGCTGCTGCTGGTGGTGAATCTGATGAAGCTGGTCATCCCAATTATTCCCCCAGCCCCAGCCGCCGTCGCTGTTCATCGGCTGTGTGATGTTGTCCATGAGGTACAGATCAGGGTGTTCCCACTCCTGCTCCATGTAAGCACTTTGGTTCACTCCTGAGGCGAGGTGCTTGTTATGCACTCCGAACAAGCTGTAGTAGCCATCTTCCTCTTGCTGGTAGGGCTGCTGGAACGGAGCATGATCGACGACGTTCTTGGTGTATGGTGCGGCGAGGAATTCCGTCGTCGTGCCTCCCATTGCCAAGCTCGGCTCCAGACCTTGGTTGTTGCAGTTGCAGAGCATGCCAGGGTGGTGGTTGCAATTCCATACCAGTGCCAAGAACTCTGACCAGTCTTCGCTCGTGTCTTCTTCATGCGTAGCAGGCGCGGGAGCTCCTCCGAGGGCCCCGTTCGGTTCTGATTCTGATGGTGGGCACTCGCGCACCGCCTGCAGCGGCACGGCGGATAGGACGACCGGCGCCGGCGCACCGTCCGCCGGCGGCGGCGGCGGCTGCGGTCGCGGTTCTTGCTGCGACGGTTCTGATGGTGGGCACTCGCGTACCGCCTGCAGCGGCACGGCGGATAGGACGACCGGCGCCGGCGCCGGCGCACCGTCCGCCGCCGCCGGCTGAGGTCGCAGTTCTTGTTGCGACGATGGCACTAGCTCACCTTTCTTGGGCGGCGTCACTGGCCCCATCGGTGACTGTCCCTGCTGCTGCTGTACAACCTCAACTTCAACTTGCAATGATGGTTTCTTCTTCCTCTGGGCCTTGGCCTTCTTCCTTGTCGGCTTCGATGGTGGCTCGGCGAGCAGTGTTGTCGTCTCTGGGTGCGGGTGCTGCAGCTGCAGCCCCTCCGGTTCGGTACAAGGCTTCTCCGTCCTCTTCTTCTTCCTAGTCTTCTTTTTCTTCTCTGCATCCATGTCGCCATTGCCGGCAATGTCCTCTGTGTCCGAGTGCTGCTTCCTTTGGATCGAGTACAGGGCATACTGCCCTATCTGCACGCATGTCATATTGTCATGGCGTAAGTCAATTTACCAGCGGAGGGACATATATCTAGCAAGATATACTATATATAAACTCAGAGAATTATATGTTTGTCTTTTTTTTAATAGCCAATTTACCAGCTGCACGCAGAGAATTATAGACCTTGACTCTCCAAGGTTTTTAGAATTATAGACCAGCGGAGGTTTGCTTGTAATAATGAATAGCTATATACATCAATCGATGCAGAGGTTAGAATATTAATATATATTTTCTTTTCTAAAAAAGATTTTTAGAATATAGCTGATAATTTAGGATGGAGGGAGTACTTTGTCTTTACGGTTCGTTTGAGAAAAACAATGGTCAATACTGTAAATCATGTCAATAACAGGGGGTGCATATAGTAAAGACCCTTTAAATTAGCTAGGGTTTGTTCATGACTTCATGTTTATATGTACGCAATTAATTATTAGGCCTACGTAATAACGACGTACCTGGTCGTGGCCTTGGAGGATGTACTCGTGCATGCTCCACTTGCCGTTCTCCTCGGCGTCGCTGGAGTTGTAGATGAGCACCCTCTTGCTGCCCACCTTCTCCTTCTTCTTCTTCTTCCCGTCGCCGTCCTTCGCCTTCCGCCAGATGGCCTGCACGCTCCCCGTCGCCTTCCATGTCGCCGTGACGCCCCGCACCCTCACCTTCCGGCTGGGCTCCTTCTCCTTGTTCGACGACGACTGCTCCCGCACCGTGAAGAAGAACCACCTGTTCTCGCCGTACCCCTTGTACACCTCTACATGCACGCACACGCGGCGACGATCATGCATGCACGCAGTACGTAATTACAATTGTTTACTACTTCATCAGATCATCATCATATATATATATATATATATATATATATATATATATATATATATATATATATATATATATATATATACAGCAGTAAGCAGTAGTACAACATAGCAATTAGCATCGCATCCGATCGATTGAGCATGTAGTTAATCGAATGTTTACCGACGAGTCTGCCGGGCTGCCAGTCGAGGATGGAGACTTCGTTAACGACATCGAGAGGAAGCCGGCGGCCGTCGATCTTGGCGCGGAGGTAGAAGTCGACGAGCTCGTCGTCGGTCGGCACGAAGCGGAAGCCAGGAGGGAACCGCAGCTGAGGGACCAGCTCATGGATCGGCACCAAGCGGTAGCCAGGAGGGAGCGACTCATGCCTCCTCCTCGTCGTCGTCGCAGCAACGTCCATAAATACAAGAAAGAAATAAATCGGCAA
Organism: Eremochloa ophiuroides; assembly: GCA_038502445.1. Taxonomy (NCBI): domain Eukaryota; kingdom Viridiplantae; phylum Streptophyta; class Magnoliopsida; order Poales; family Poaceae; genus Eremochloa; species Eremochloa ophiuroides. Next base: position 70,201,447 of record JAHLJS010000008.1, on the reverse strand, counting down.
GTAGCTAGCTTGATGATGAGTAAGGGGCCGAGAAAGGAAAGGAAAGCAAAGGAAAGTTGTTGCTAGAACCGCTCGCTATATATGGTAGGTACATGTGTGAGTTGTAATCAGTTTCCATTTAAGTTTTTTTTCCTTCTGTAGTGTGAGTTCTAACCAGTTTCCACTTAAGTTTTTCTTCTTCTTCTTCTTTGAAATTTCTCTCGAGGTCATCGTCGGTGTCCAGGACTGTGCTTTAGAGTTGTAACCGGTTTCCACCTACGTTTTTTTTCTTCTTTGAAATTTCTTTCGAGGGCATCTTCGGTGTCCAGGACTCTCACACGCTAGAGTTAGCTTTGAAGGACGTTGGTCGGATGGACTGTAAAGTTTTTTTTTCCCCCAAAAAATTCAGGTTTTAGCCTCGCGCTGGAGCAGTGCCGGCACGCCTACATCAGCATCGGCTCCGGCTGCGTCATGTGTTATCGAATGGTTGGGGATGCTTTCTAAGGTTTCTCAATACTTCACTAAATAGCAATTTTTATCGATTTTATTCATAATGGACAGTGTAGTAATTGCGCAGAGCTAAATCACCCCACCCCCTGCCCCTCTCCCTATCCCGCCGCGCCCTTACCCCCTACCCGAACCCGTCTCTCTTGCCTCGCCCTAGCTGCCGACGCCGTGCTCTGTGAAGCCACCGCCGCCGCACCCTCGCCCTAGCTGCCGCCGCGCCCCAGCGTGCCACCAGCGGCCCGGCCTTGTCACACCGTCGATGCCTTCCGTTCCTTGTCCTACCCTCCCCAGCCCTGCCGCCCCGGTGGCCCTCCCCTGCCGTGTCATCGTCCCCCAGCGCTAGGGGCGTGGTGGTCGCCCCCGTCAACGCCTTCCTCCAGTCCGCTGGATTCCTGCGCACATTCGCCTCCCTCTAGCCAGATACTAGCCTCGAGGCCCTGCCGCGCCGGCGTCGCCCAGCGCGAGGGGCATTGTGGTCGCCCCCGTCAACGCCTTCCTCCATTCCGTCGGGTTCCTGCACACATTTAGCTCCCTTCAATTCGATTCCGGCCCCGCGGTACCCTCATTCAGAGGCAATATTGGCATTGGTAACTTTTTAGTTGATGTTGTGTTTATTTTTGAAGAAAATTTGCATTTTCATGATGCGTTCTCGTATCAACTTGGAAGACACTCCCTCTGTAGCATCGATCTGGATAGGAGCCAACATGTAACAGACTTCTGATGTTTTTGGATACATGTAAACATGATTACATTGGTGTATTACTGAATTGAATCTTTGTGGCTTGCATTTATATTTGGTTGCTTGTATGACACAGAGGATAGAGTTTGCTCATGAGTTGTATCAGTTATCACTGAATGACTAAAAAGTAACTTACATTGTATGCGACTTGATCCATCAGTTCAGACTTATTAGATAATAATTTGCATTGCTAAAAGTAAAACAAACTGATGTGATTAGGATAATTTATTATATCTCTTAGATCTGTGGATTTTTTTTTTTGCATCGAGGTTATGCAATATGGTTGAAACATTGTGGTCTCATGAGTGCTTTATCATCCATTTAACCTTTCTGTGGAGATGATGTTCACAATTGCTCATCCATGGACTTGGTGGAGATGATCAAGTGAAAGAAGTGAAGAAAGGAAAGAGAAGAAAAGAAAAGCAAGAAGGCAAAGATATAACCCAATAGGGCTTTTCTTTTTTCATCAAGACATCAAGTGATGTGATCACATTTAGAATAGATAACAAAATATCTGCGTGGGCTTCAGGTCAAGAATATTTTATAGAACACCAGAGATTCACATATGAAAGCGAGGCCCAATTAGCAGCTAGGCCAGTTCGACCGAACTGGGCCATGGTTCGGCCGAACTAGCCCCACCCCGTCAACCTCCATCCTTTTTCGTGGTACCTCCACCGCCTTTGAGAATACATCTGGTCCGTTGCCCATGGTCGGCTTGATCCGAGGGTTGATATTCATCGCACTGGCCTATATAAACAGCTCAAGACCATAGGGTTTCATAAATCTAATTCATAGTTAGTAGTTAGGGATGCCAACCTAGTTTTTCTTGTACTTAAAAAAGATAAATTGGCTATGATGACATATGTTCACGAGAACTCAACCCAGCCTCACAATCAAAATTAACCGAGTTCAGTACAAGAAAGACCACTTCTAATTTCTGATAAAATTGCACAATCCCTATTATCACTCAGAGAAGAGTCTGTATCTCAACAGGGACAATCCCTTTATATATGGAACAATTAGCATGTATTTATTTATTATTTAGTATTTCAGCTAAAGAAAGTAATCTATCTATCTAATGAGTAATGAACAGTAGCATTCACATAGTAACTAACTATCATTGGGAGTATAGGAAAAGTGCGACGAAAAGATGGTGGCGGTAATATAGGAAAAGTGTCATAGAAATATCTTAACTCATCCAAAGTGTCCTATATGGCTATAAGGTACAATATTTATATGACTATGACTGATAACTCTAGAACAATGATGTTTTGGTTTGTATTTCTAATATCTAGTTTTCTTAGAATGCAACTAAAAGACGGTGGCGCGGATGGACGGAGGCGGTGGCGGCGGGCGCGATGGCATAACCAGTGAAGAAATGAACCTATTACTCCAATAATGCACCCTACCTATACTACTCAAAACATTATAGTTTTATTATGAAGTTACCGTTTTACCCTTGATTGAAAAAAGAATTTCAAATATGGCATACCCCTCTCTTTTTTTTTGTTAATCCCCTCAATTTTGGAGGCATTGGGAAGCGTTACGCTGCTCACAGACCCACATGGGCCCGCCAGTCATACACATATCCAACGCCTCCCGACACTTCCTCATCAATGCTTCTCAACGTTTCTGACCTTCTGAGCCGTCGGATCGATCACTGTGAGCCGTCGAAATTCCCCTCGACTATTGTAAAATTTCTCTTTTATTATTGGAGGACCGGCTGCTGCGACTGCGAGATGCTGAATTGACAGGAGACGTTTAGCACAACTAGTTATAATGCATAAAATATCACTAAAAGACATTTAGTATAAAAATTTTATACTAAATTTTGAATAGCAAAATATTAGGAGAAGCCCATCTTATTAGAAAAAAAACTAAAATTCTCTGATTGTGAACTATCTCAGCAAAACTGTTCCCAACATCACCAAGTCACATCTTTAATCCTTTGGAGATCGAGATGTCTCCGTATGGTTCCGGCTGAGTAACCTTGATGTAATCCCAAGTTGCCAAAACTGCAGAACAAACATTCTCCATTAAAGAATATAAGATTCATTCCAACATTACAATTAAACTGGAAACATCGACAAAAAATTTGATGAAACGACACTGGCCCAACGATACAATGTGCAGATTGTTTGGAATAGAATTGGAAACGTCAACACATTTACGTAAAGACCGTAATTTCACAAAGCAAGTCTGAGAGATCTTGAAACAATAGCTGAGTCTATCATCTCGTAACTCAGTGCATACAAATGGATCTCTATACAATTATTGGCGCACAGGCACATCAAAGATTGAAAGGGCTCGAAGGAAAGTGTTTGATGTGGTCATAATATACTTTTAGTGGAATGTTTAGAAAGAACAAAATCGTAGAACTTTACACAATTTTGCTTTGCTACCGAGGCAAGTCGCAACTCTTTGCAAAGAAGACTTTGAGCAATTTGACAGGGCAACAACTAGCAAGGAGCAAAGACAGAATCTATGAAACTAGTCTTTTTCTTCTATTTTTTTATTCTTTATACAATGGGTGGATTTTTACCTGGTTCCTTTTACCAGGCTTTGTAAGTAGTGTCTGTCGAGGGGTGTGTGTTGTTTATAGAGTCTTTGTAATGTTGTAATGGTTGTAACATTTTCTTATTTTTCTTTTCCTTGTCTAATAAAAATCCGACAAATGTTTTGCCGCCTTTCAAAAAAAGTGAGTGCTATCATAAACTTTAGATTCACTACTATTTGTCTTATGTCAAATATTATAAGCAAACTCCATGTTCCCAGTTATGCGGCCTAGTATTGGATCGTGTGAAACTTCTCTTATTTAACCACACAGGTTAGTGAACCAGACAACCATGGCCAGTTATGCGTGCTCGTAATTTTTCGACAATAAGGTTCTAACGCCAGCACAAACTGACAACCTCATCCAGCAAAACATGACCAACAACAAAACTGGGCGCAACCAAGACCTGTAAATTACCCCATAAAAAAAACCCTGTAAATTACTATGCTCAAATTTTAAATCAAACTTTTTCCAAACTTCTACATGCAAAGGCAGAGCAACCTCCATCTTACGCAAAAAAAAAAGAAAAAAGAAAAAAAAAGTATTTGCTACACCATGCTGAGAAAACGTTTACACAACCATTAAAATTAAATTTAAGGAAAGTGTGCCAAATTTCCTAGCAATATTGTAAAGGAGGCTTAAATGGTGTTTAAAGACTAGTCTTAGTGGGAGTTTCAACTCAGTTTCATTTGTATTAAATTGGCTGCTACATAGGCAAATTTTAATACCGATGAAGCTGTGGGATGAAACACCCACTTTCAATAGAAATTTTTATTTTATTTTATATGATATGTCAATTTTAAAAATAATACAAAACTTGCCACTAAAACTAACCAGTTCCTACACAGCCATGGCCGCGGTGGGCCAGGTCGGAGCCATTGTCTTCTATAAAGTTCTAAGGGCTTATTTACGAGATACGACTCCTCTGTTTAATGTTTTCCACCAATCTGCTTGAGAAGTGGAGCATCTAGAGAGAATAACTTAAAAAAAAAAAACTCTAAGACAAAGCAACAAATAGCCTATGAATTAATTCATAGGGTGAGAGATAAAATCTGATTTAGTAGAGCTGATTTAGTAGAGCAGTACTCACAACCAGACCCTAAGACAAGGCAAGGCAACGCATATGCTACGATGAACAGGAGCCGCCAATGCTGCGAGTGAACAAACAATCAGATATGGAGATGATGGGCAAGTTCCATTTGTTGTGTCCGAGTTTATTTACAAGATGCACCGACGATCCCCAAAAGTTGCTGCGGCTTTGCTCGCCCAGCTTATTGCACTGTTCAGTGTTCATTCACATTACTACACTACATAAAACATCGGAAGAGCTCTTGGAACCGATGCTACCGCGCCACACCATTTCTCGTGTCTTCCATTGCATCCGGCACCAGCACATCTTCTTCCTCTGTTCCTGTCCCTCAGTTCAAGTCAGGGTCGGGCGCCTCAAGACGACGAGCGAGGGGTGATGAGAACCTGTAGCCTTGCACCATGGGTAGGCATACTCTCTATATGACGGTGCCGTCCTTGATGGTTGCGTTCTTCAGTATCACCACGATCCCAGACCTGATGTAGTACCCTTGCTCCGGCCGGTCTGCTTCTTGGACACCCTGGCAGAGAGGATATGATGCAAGTAGAATTATTAGTGTTCTAGGTGTCGGTCTCTTTTTGGACAAAAGATTTCGGCTCACCTCTTTGTTTGTTATGGAGACGTTCCTTCCAACCCTCGCATTCATGTCGATGATGCAGGTGCTGCAAAGCAACGAGAGAGGGGTTTAAATCATCATGTTATGACACAGAATACTAGTCTTTTTCTTTCTTTCATTCATCAGTTAAAAACTGTCCATATATTGTTTCAAGGTTCAAGCCAAGCACTCACCTTATTTTTGTGTTCTCCCCTACGCCAATGGGCACCTTGCCCTCTGACAGTAGCCGTGAAATCTCATCTTCGGTCTCGTACAGATCCGCACCCATCATCATGGTATTCTGCAAGCACCATTTTTGTCAGTATGCGGGTGCTCAAAACATGACTGAGCGGTCACTGTGTGAGTGAATTCAGCCACTGTCTCATTGATGAGCAAGCGTACCTTGAGCTCACATCCGGAGTTTAGGCGTGAACGAACACCAACAATAGAATGCTCAATGGCACATTCACGCAAGAAGCAGCCGTGCGAAATGATCGCGTCTTTAATCTGCACACAGTGAATCGAAAGGTCAAACAGGCACAGCTCATATTACAGTTACAGATCGCAGTCTTCATTATTCCATGGGTGTACCTTGCACTTTTCCGACTTCGTTGGTGGCAAGTACCGAGGGGAAGTGAAGAATGGTGTTTTCGGATCATAAAACTCAAACTTTGGAGGCTGCGATGGGTCATATGAGAATTGATGAAAATTGTGTCAGTCTGGATGGAAATTTATCATTTGAAGAAATTTTCAGTCTAAATGCATGGAGAGCATATTAGAACTACTATACCTGCTCGCACAGGGCCATGTTTGCATCAAAGAAGGATCTGATTGTTCCAATATCCTCCCAGTAGTCGGTGAAAACATATGCCTGACAAAAACAGCCACATGAACTGTCTCTGCATTTTATGTGATACTGCTACTCTAATAGAGACTGGGCACATGCAAAGCTGACTGGGTGATGATTTATCAAATAATGAAAGTGAATCAGAGGAATGGTTTTACCTGTACATTGTGCTCATGTAAAGCTTTGGGCAGAATTTCAGAACCGAAGTCATGCAGTTCAGCATACCTTGACCTATATGAATGCTACAGTTAGAACACAGACTACAGGGGAACCGTAAGATCACAAAGAGAAAGCTCTTACTTTAGAAGGTGTAAAAGAACATCTCTCTTAAAAACGTAAACTCCCATTGAAGCAATATAGGGATATTTGGTTGGGTCGTCAATGGCGAAATTGAGAAAGCTGGTATCCACTTTCTGCAACGAGCAACAGCGTACGTTTCAGATAGTGCTAGTTTTGTAAGATAAGTTATTCTTGGTTCATATATATATCTGAGTCCCCGACGTAAGATGATTGCTAACCATTTCTTCCAAGGCAGCACCCTTTGGTTTCTCAGAGAACTGAATTACACGGCCTGAACTGTCGAACTTAACTAACCCATAGTCAGATGCTCGACTGCCAAAACAAAGAAAAGAAAATCAGCGTGGTTTTCTGATGACAAGTGCTCAAAAAATTAGAAGCCTGAATGCCTGATGTAATGACATACCTCTCTCCAACAGGAGCACAAGATAAAGTAATGTCTGCATTGTCATCTACATGTTTCTGAAAATATTAAATGCCAGGGCATCAGGCAGTTAAAATAAAAATATATAGGCATACAATAGAATATACAGGAGTGGATCACCAACCTGCACAAGCTGCATGTAATCCATACGATAGAGCTGATCTCCTGACAAAATCAAAATGTGTTCTATAGCTTTATGCTTGTAATAATCCTGAAGAAGTGCACACAGTATAAGATGCATTATTTCAGGGATGGAAAAGTCAGGCAACAAAGTACCATCAGCCACTAGACATAATTATTACCTCAAGTACCCAAATAAATTTTCTAACTGCATCTGCTGTGCCCTGGAACCAACCAGCAGCCTCCCCAGGCATTTGTGTTGCAGCTAGCACCTATTTGTTGCCAAATTTATATCAGTAAATGTATGCTTTAATCAGTTAACAGAAATTTAATCAAACTCCAAGATTTAATCAAACTCCAAGATGGGAACCATGAGGATAATATTTGCAAGCTCTTGACTAAACCAAGCAAATTTGAGGTGACTTACCTCAACAGATCCATCAGTGAAGTTGATTCCCCCGCCAAGATAGGTACGGTGAATGTGACGGTTAAGAGAAGCTGAGTTGAACTGAGTCATAACAAATATCTTGTTTATGCCACTGTTGAAACAGTTGCTCATGGGGATATCAATAAGTCTATAACATCCTCCAATAGGAACCTAAGTAATGCAACAAAAGGAAAGAAACAAGATTCAGACTACTGATTTAAACATGTCTGAAATGAATATGGATGGAGATGGATAATCATGGACATCCTTGAGTTTGACATCATGTCGGCTAAAGCAGGGGAGGGCATCATGGGGGGATGCGGCCCCTACCACTAATTAATAATGAATAATTTAAACATACGGAAACCTTGCTCCTGCAGGAACTTTTCTGCTTTAAAAAACTTAGAGCTGGAAAATCAAATTGAACATTTCTAGCAAAGCGACATAATTTTGGTTCCTTCTACAGTAGAGGTGTATCAACTTAAAATAAAATAAAGCTAGAGATTGATAGAGATCTCTAGATCCTGCCTACTTAATAAGCCTGAAGATGTTATTAAATTGGTACTTCTTGCAAATTGAAGGCAATAAGTGTGCCATCTTACAGCAGGAGTGGCCCTTGTGCTTGTGAGAGGGAAAAGCTGAGTCCCAGTACCACCACCCAAAATGACGGCAGCAACTTCGTTAGGATCAGCATAATTCCTCCGAAAGGACGTTCGAACTACCTGTAAGTTTTTGCATCCAGAAATTGAGAATTCTAGCAGCTAATAACAAGATTACAAAGGGTTGTGATGAAACACCAACATTATTATCAACACTTCAACAGGATGAAACTTACAAGAGTGTCCGGGCCAGCATCTGATGTGAGCACGCACTGAGCACTGCTCACAGCACCCCTTGCACCAGAACACATCCTCCTCAATGCCTTGTTACGCCTGATGCAGCAGCTGTTCCCCATCCTCATCCTCTCACTCCCATAACCTTCACCGCCTCTCCTCACTGGGCTCATACATGCTTTTCCCTCTAGGGGAAACACACTGCTGAACTGCATAGCTGCAGCACACCTGCACGATCACAACCATTAACCACCGAGCAGTCCTGGAAATCCATTTCACTATATACTGAGTCAAGATGCAGGGCAAAAACCAGATTGGAACAAGAAAAAAAAAACTGACTTTCTTGCCTAGTTCCTGATAAATCCCCGCATCAATCAAGGGGGGGAAAGGAGCACTACTTTTTGCAGAATCCATACTGGGGTAAGAAGGGATCATCAACATAGTCACGGAGTAGCGAACTGGATAAAGGGTGGTGGTGCAATGGTGTACATAACGGAGATTTCGAAAGCGAAGGATGGAAGCACACATCAGACTGAGGAAAGCTATAAAAAGGACCTTCTGCCTTCTTTTCGGGACGTAGGCATGTGAATCACAACACCTCAGTCTCAGGCCCAGTTGGGTTGGATTTTTTTCCTTCTTTGCACTCTGAACTCAAACAGAAGCAAAGTAGAATAGGGAAAAATTGCAACTGAAAATGATACTTGAGCTCTTCAAGGACCTAAATTATTCCACAAGCGAGAGGGATGAAAGTAACCAGAACAAATAGTAACAACCCCAAATAGCAACCCAAACCACCTAATAAAAGGCTAAAACAAGTGCAGTGCAACTAATCAGAACATCTGCAGGTGCAGGGCAGATTCATACCAGAAATGTGAGGAGATTGCAGAAAGTGCTTCAGAACCAAGTGGAAACCTGGAGCCTCTCGACGCAAGGAAAAAAAGTCGGCACTTTTGGATTTGTTAAGGACAACAATGATGAAACGGGGCTGTCCACAAGTCAAATACAAGGAGTATAAAACCAACTGCGCAGGATCCAAGAACGAAACGGAGGATCCCTTTTTGTTGTTGGGAGACGAAAAGAAATACGTAGGTGCAAGAACACGTCGACTCCCCCATCCACCCGCTGAGGACCCAAAAAAGAAGTACTGCAACCTTCTAGGGAGCGGCAACCAAGAACGAAATCTTGCGGAGATTGTATATACAAGAACTCAAATACCATTTGCTGCGCCAACAATCAGTTCCGGCAAAATACGTATAACTGAAAACCAAAAAAAAATAAAAAAAATTCAGGGAAATTCATTCGCGCAGCGCGAGAAATCCAGGTCTACGATCCTAGCCGCCGCCACCGGCTCGTCAGTCCTCTGAAGAATTCGTAACGGATCTCTTCCCTCCTCCTCCCTCGCCTCGCCTCGCCCGAGGGGAGGGCTGAGGCTGATCCCTTCTTCGCGGACGCACACTTGCCGACACCCACCTGATCCACCGCCCCTCCTGCCGCCGGCGCCAAACTCCGATACAGCTCATAACATCACCCACATACACCGGCGGCAAAAACCAAAATGTTCCAAGGAACTGAGCGCGCGCACAGCGGCAGCAGCATTCGTTGAGGGGAAGGCAGCATCACAGGCAAAGCACATTCATTCGGCCACCCCTATCCATTCCGGCAACGACGAGCGCGCCGGGGCGCCTCTGAATCGGAGGCCTCCTTCCTTCGACGAAGAACCGAAATGCGCGGCCGCGCGCGCAACAAGCGATCGACGGCATGCCAACGAACGAAGGAGGCAGAGCAAAGAAGATGGGTTACCTAGGGACGGACGGGCGGAGGGACGGATCGACGGGGGGAAGGAGCAGCCGACGGACGGAGGGACGGATGGAATGGATCGATTGCGCAGCTGGGAGGAGAATGAATGGGTGGCCACGACGGTGGTGATGTGGCGCGGGCGGCGGCTTATAAAGCGGGGCGCGGCCGTTAGCGTGCGTTGGAATGGTGTGGAGTGGGGAGGACGAAGGAAGAAGGCGAGGCCGGCGTGGAAACGGAAATGCAATGGACGGTCGAACGGTGGAGTGGAGTGGTGCTGGTGCCTGGCCGCGGCCTCGCTTGGCGCTACGCGTGTGCCCTGCTGCTCCCCGTGCCATGACGCCATCGCCAGCCACCGCCGTGACGAGCACGCTCGCGGGCGAGCGGCCGGCACCGTCCGTTTGTGCGTTTTGCCGATCAAAATGCCTCGTCGTCGATCGCGTGCAATATTGGCTCCATCTGACGTGAGATGAAGATTTTTGGCCGTTCGTTGACAGAGAAACAAAAATGTTGTGGCGACTCCTTGGAATGCAGTGTCGCCTTTTACGAGGTAGAGTAAGGCTGTGTAGTTGCACCTATAATTCTGCGCTATAGCATGTTTGTTTGTATTTGATAACTTTTTTCTAATCATGACCTAAGTAGACTTAAAAGATTCATCTCGTGATGCACATGCAAAAAAGTATAAACATACAAATATTTCGTCTACATTTAATGATCTATGCATGTGCCGTAACGTTGATGTGACTAGTTACAATTACAATTTGCAGTGGATCTAAATAGGGCCTAAGATTGTAACCGGCTTTCTATATACGCGCGTGAATGGTATCGCCCATTTCTTGCTTTTTCGCTCGAAGAAAAAAAATAAATACTAATTTTAACTCGTGATTTTAACTCTGCTAATTTATTATAAGAGAAAAATACTGTTTTATGGATATAAGTAAACGACTAATTATTTAAGAGAACATGCTATGAATGAAAGTGTTTGTTTACAAAAGGTGAACAATTTTATTCTCATATGGCCATATCTAAATTTTTTGGTCTCGCATAGAATTCCACATTTTTAGATGACCCGCTCCACGCGCCCTCACGATACTCGCACAGTCGCGCCCACAACTCACTAAACTCGTTCCTCAACTGGAGTCGAAGAAGAAGAAGAAGACAAGGACTAGTTCGTCGCCAGTTACGATTCTGATGACGAGGATGTCCTTAGGGTCCTCGCGACGGTGGAGGCGGCCGATAGGTCTAGGACTAACGAGACAGCTCGACTTGGCTTACTATCTTGGATAACGAGCCAGAAGGCCTGCTCGATTCAGCTTGCTAGTGAGTTCGAGCTGGTTCGTTTGGCTCGCGAGCCAGACAATAAAAAAACCTCTCCATAAATTACAGGAATTGTAATGATGCAAAGAAAACCAACACATCTAAGTAAAAAATAACAAGTGCTGACATGAAGGATTGAAAACCATACCCTACAGCACACACCATCATCCATGGTTCATACATCAAACATCATACCACTAATTAATCCATGACTCCCCTAAGGCAATACACTGATAGTCTGATGCACATGCTGAGTAGCTGATAGACAGAGGTACTCTACAGGTCTACATCCATGTTCCAACTTCCAAATATACAAACGACCACACCATTAACATTAGCACTACAAGGCTACATACCATGCGTTAGGTCAATTCAGGCATGCATCAACATCCCAAGGATTCAGTGACATTGATCCGTGCCACATCAAAGTTTGAGCACAGCCATACAAAAGTTCAAGGCCATGCATATTATGCGATACTAAAGACAGCAGCAGGTGTAGCTTCAGCTTTGGTCTTTTTGAAATCCTTGTGCATCCGTCGTTGTGCAAAAGTACAAAACTGAGACCATTCAAGGTCCGAAAAATGTAGGGAAATGTTACGTGGATAGCATACAAGAAAACAATATTACATATAGTGATAAAATCAGTCCAAAGACGAGGCCACACAAAAGTTTTTTAATGCTTAGTATAATTGCTAGGTACCACATATTTTGGAACTCTACAGGCTCGATATCTTGCATACTTAGCTAGCCCGTTAAAAATAATTAAACGAGTCAAGCCGAGCCGAGCCATTATCGATCCGAGTACTGAGTTGCAAGCTTTTCATCTAGCCCTATGGCCGGGTGAAGTTAGGATAGGGACTGTGATGATGGTCATGGTGGCCACGGGGGGGCAAGGAAGAACGGGTCGTGCGGTGCGTAAAAGAAACAGATTTTTCAGACGCTTTCATCTTCCATAGAATTCGTAACTAGGTGTGCTAGACTGGTCACAATGTATCCGGTGACGAAAAGAAAATCATACACGCCAGCAGGTAGCTATGCCTGAACTTGTGTTGACGCACAACGTCGGCACTGATTCATTTAATTAATTTAACCGCGTGTGGACCCAATCAATAGAATCATCTTACTGAAGTCATGTGCAAAGCCTCGAAAACATGGGTACAGTTTCGATCAGCTCCTTGCTATGGTCACAGAACACTACTGTACACATTAGCCACACTAGTCAGCAATCACTAGTTAGCTAAGCAGCAGCCTAGCACAGTTGAAGACAAAGCAGGTTACTGTTTCAGCGTTTCCTCCGTTTAGCGGCACGGCACAGGAGCGAGAGCGAGTGGCGCGTGCCCGTTTCTCCCGTGGCCGTGGCAGGCAGCAGGGCGATGCGAATGCGATGGGCCTGGGCGACACAGTATAGGACGGGGTGGGTCATGGGACACATGATGGCCGGGGCAACTGACGGTTGGAATCGCGCGACACGGCCTGGAGTACGTGCCATGGGCCAGCCAGCCCGGCCGCGCGCCGGATCTTTTGGTCGTGTCCTCGCCACGCGTGGGCCCTCGTGGCGCGTCGTCCCGCGTGGTGTGGTGGGCCATGGGCCATGGACCTCCCCGGCCCGTCCCTGTCACTCGTCGTGCCACTGCCGTCCCGCCCGCGGCCACCTGGCGCTGGCGGGCTCCGTCCGGCGGCCTGGATGTCTCGGGAAAAGGGAATCTGGCCGAGGCAAAAGATTGGTGATGAAAAGGGCCGGGTAGGAGTGGTGGTGTGGTGTCACTGCCTCACTGGTGTGGTGTCGGCCTTCGTTTTGGTTTTGGTTTTGCCCCGACGATGGTCCAGGGGATGACGATGATGGAGCGAGTTTGCACGTGCTAATCTTAGTACTAGTAGCACTGGCGTTTGGGCGGCTTTTATTTGGCCGTTGGATCATTGGTAAGCCATGGCACTGTGGCACTCCTCCTTTTTAGCTAATAATGAAAATGATGACGATGGCGAGGGCCAAAATTGAAGGTGAGCTTTGCGGAGCACGGGGTCATGGATGGCTCCAGATCCACAGAGTGTTAGCGTCGTGACAGCGAGAGTTGGCGTTGTCCGATCCGTGCTAGGTGGCCTCGCTCGATCTCACTTGGCTACGCACGGCGGCACGGCACGTCGTCGTCCGCCCTGGATCCAACCGTGCCTGTGCCTCCGATCCGCAACAACTACAGTACCAGTACCAGTACCAGTACCAGCGCGCGGCACTGGACAGGCGGTGTGGGTGCGCGCGCCAATTCGATCACATCACAGTTCCAATTCCAACGGCGCGGTTGCACTTGGACGCGTCGCGGCGGACAAAAACGCCCCGGCCCCGCCGAGATCGGCCATCGGCCAATGCGCGGCGCGCTCTGTGATTTGATTGCTGCGGGAAGCTGCGAGAGCCACAGGTCGCGTGGCAGCCAACCGTGGCCCGCCCACCACGTGGTCGAGCTGCTGTGGGCCGTAGGTTGCTACGTTGCCGTCGTCCGGTCGGTTCAAGGGCGTTTTTTTTTTTGCTACTACGTACTCCGTCTACGCCAGCGCCGACCGGCTGCGTGCCGAACGACCACTCGATCACACATGCATGACCACTCGATCACACATGCATGGAGTCATGGAGAGGGCCGGCGCCGGCGGGCATCGTGTTCGATCGAGGCATGGGCACTAGCTACAGGCAGCCTTCAGCCGGATATGTTTTCAGTTCCTGACACTTTGCAGGCCACAACTTAGACTAGCAGAGTCTACGACACGAACACGAACGCCGACGTCGTAGCTAGGCCGCGTGGCGCAGAATAAGCCACCACCAGGAAACGACAACGGCAGCTCGAGCATGGGCATTGGCCTTGTGCCAACACCGCCTTGGCCCGTGTGGCCGTGTGTGCAGTGCACGACAACACAACGGGGCCGGGAGGCGAGAGACAAAACCCAGCAGGAGAATAACAATGCCACTTCCCTTCTCCTGAGTAGTACGTAGGATCGACCAGTAGTACGCTTCATTGCTACCAGGCGCCAGGAATTCCACCAGTCTACTCTAGTGCTGCATGCCTCGTGCCTCCAGCCTCCACCGGAGTACCGGACCTCCTCACCTCTATCGACTCTTGCGTTTTTATGCGACATTGACGAGCTGCGAGAGTAGGCTCTATATAAGTCTCCGACACGTCAAGAAACCAACCCTGTCCAGCGGCTGTGGTGATTTCGGGCCATCAATTCAGCCCAGCCCGGTGCAGCCCAATTTGAAGCATTTCAGCCCAGCTCTTGCCTCTGGTCTGCGTCTGCTGCACCAGTTCAAAAGATTACAAGTACAGTCTCCATACAAAATTTATCGTGGTTCCATTTATCCTATTAAATCCATACATAGTTTGTGTGTGCTTACAGAACCACCTTTTGCAAAATTTGTGGTATTCAAGTTCGGCATCCCTAGCACATGCACGTCGTCTGGGCGCTTGCTCCTCCCTGCCTGACGTTGTCCTACCCTGTCGTCTACGTGCCCCTCCCCCGCGCTCCATCGTTGCCCCCCTTTGCTCACCGTCACGACGCGGTAGGGTCTACCACACCGTGGCACCCTCCCTCTTCCCCTTCACCCTTTCTCCCCACCGTCGCCATCTTCACCAACTTCAGCGAGCTCCGCAGCTTTTTTCTTCAACTCCGACGACTGAGCTCCCCCATCCTAAACCTGGCTTGGCCACTGTCCCGTCGCGGGAGTCCCAAACTGCCCTTTAACCATCCCCACCGCCTGTCTTACCTACCTCCTCCCTCCTCAGCCACCCTTCTCACTCAGGGCGTTCGGGTCGGGTAGTTCGGGTTTTAAAAAGTTCGGGAAATGAGAATTGTTACCCGATAACAGTCCCAAAAAAAATACTACCCGCAAGTTCGGGTTCGGGTATACCCAATTTACCCGAAATGTATAAAGTCACAACAAGTGCTCAAACATCATAGAATTTTTCTCAAACATCATGGGATACTTACATTGCAGTATTGCACGACGATGACGATTCTTTAGGTCGTCGGGCACTGGATTCCCTCTCCGACGAGCTAACGCCACTGACGTGCAGTGACGACTGGAGGCCAGATGGGAGCGGCGTGGAGCTCGGGTGATGGCGGTGTCACGGCGGCGGCGGCGGCTCGACACAGGGTCACGCGGCCAGGACCGTGTAGATGGCGCAGTGAGGTGTGCGGTTTCGATGACTGTGAGCATGGCGATGAGGATTTAAGGGGAGGGATGCAGGAAATTAGGGGGTCTCGCACTCTTGCCGGCCGCTGGCCGCCGCCATCTCAGGAGTCAAGGAGACGACAAGTTAAGAGGGGAGTAATGAGGAACCAAAGACGAGGAGGTATCGGCTTTGAGCCTTTGACCACGGGAATGCTCCAGACTCTAGTTCACGAATGCTGAATTCACGCTTCGCTAGTTCGCTAGGATTAGATGTATTCCTATTCGGGTTGTTCGGGTACCGGGTGTAGTTACCCGAATTACCCAATATAAAATCAGATATTAGGATTCACTATCCGAACTAGACATCGGGTAGTGTGGGTTCGGGTACTTCATGTTCGGATCTGGGTATTTCGGGTTCGGGTATCGAGTTTTGTGCCCAGAGTGACACCCTTCTATACCTTGTTGGAGTTTAATGAGAAGAGGGGAAGAGCTCAACGACGTCCTAGGTTGCTGACGAGGAGGAGGAGGATGCCTATTGAGAGAGAAGGAAGGGCCGCTGGGGAGTGTGAAAGTGGTGTCCAGCGTGGGCACATGCGGACGGATGCCTGCTCAAGAGCATTATCAAATTAAGTTTCATATTAAAATAATTTAAAAACTGCATATTGAGTCAACTTGTGCATAAAGTTGTCATATAAATTTGTCCTACAATACCACATTTCTCGATCCTCACACAACCAAAATTGTTGTAGAAATTTTGTAACTATGGCGCGTTTGGTGCAACTACAATGGTTATTTGTTGAAAAATTACTTTAAAACTTGTTCTTACTTATTTATTAAAATATTATTGCTAGTTTTTTAAATAAAAAAATCATGGACGATGCCCTCCAAACAGAGGCTACATGGTATGATGGTATCGAGTTATGCCCCTGCTTCGGCCTCTGCCTATTTCCTCCCGTCCGTCTTTCTCACGCGCGTGCGACAACGACAACGACAACGACAACGCGACCGCCGGGCGACGAGCACGCTCAGGTATACACGCGCCGCTTGTCCGCTTCTCTTCCCTTCCTGCTGTGCGAAACCGAGCTCCCGAACCCTAGCTTAAACTGCTTGCTATCTGCATTTGGATCTGATCTAATTACAATGTATACATTCCTACCAACTTCCATTTTTTATATTTTTTTTTTGCAAAAATGACTGGGGTTGTACATGTATACACCAGTGTCCGTGTCCTTTACCAGGTCTTCCCCCTGATTTGATCCATCGCAGCGGCGGAGTCCACGATGTCGAAGTCGGGAGCCCTGGATCTTGCATCTGGCCTCGGAGGGAAGATCAACAAGGAGGAAGTCAAATCGGCAGTCGATGAGTACGTATCTGAATCTCATCACTCACAGTCATTGCTCTGTGTGTCCGTCACCGATGTTTGTTCTGTGGATATTGTGAAGCTCCCGATGATGTTTGGGAATAAACGAACCTGAGGAGTTGACTGTACTTCACGCCATATATAATTGCAGCTGCTTTCTGTTCTCTGGACTAGCA
Organism: Eremochloa ophiuroides; assembly: GCA_038502445.1. Classification (NCBI taxonomy): domain Eukaryota; kingdom Viridiplantae; phylum Streptophyta; class Magnoliopsida; order Poales; family Poaceae; genus Eremochloa; species Eremochloa ophiuroides. The sequence goes on along the minus strand of JAHLJS010000008.1, from coordinate 70,184,238 downwards.
TTTCCGAGCATCAGTGTTGTAGTTCGCTTGCGTATTTGTATTTGTATTTGTATTTGTATGTCCAAAATAAAATAAAGGAATCCGTCTGCTTTTATGTTTTGTAGGATAATCTTTAGATGATTTTCATTTAGTTTCTAGATGTGGGCTTTCTGAACCAAGAATCGTGTCACAGCTCACCAACTACTTGATACCTTGCTCTTGGTCCGTACAATGTACTGGCTTGTCCACCTATTCCCATGTTTACTGGTTGGACTAATAAATGTGCATATGAGGTTGTATGACCAGGATGTCACTATCTTTCTCGCCATGCAAAGTGTTTCATTCAGATAGTACTGTACTGCAGAAATTGTAGAACACAACATTGTTATCTTACCTTATCTTCGGGCACAGTGTTTGCTCAACTTAGTTTCACATTCAGGTTAAGTTGTCAACCTGTCCTTTCGCACAATAGATACCATTAATGAGCATCAAGATATTCATCTTTCACCTTTGGATGAAACATACTGTAGAGGCTGCTGAATGGAACTAGCATCCTGGCTCATATCATGTTCATTCCCTTTCAAAGAAATAGCTGTCTAGTAATTATGTAATTGTGTTTATTTTACTCTGATCTTATTTTAAAATTATTTTACAAGGTATGAGAAATATCATGGATATTATGGAGGGAAGGAGGAAGCAAGAAAGTCCAACTACACTGATATGGTAATAGAACCTTTCAAAGAGACCTTTTGTTTTTTGTTTTTTTTTTAAAATAAATTTGATGCTCCTTATTCTAGTTGTACTCTAGTTTTTTAGATAAACTGCAACTGCTACGCTAAAGGTTTGCCACCATGCAGTTCTGCTCACAACTAGATTCCCTTGAGGATAGATGTTATCTAAAAATAATGTGAAGTATTGGCAGAACACATCCTCAATATTAAGTATTAACAATTCTAAAAATAGTGTGAAGTGTTGCCAGCATGCAATGAATGATAACAGTATTGGAGTGAGATATTTCATAGCGTTTTATGTACTGGAGATAAGATAAATGTCAGCAGCTGTTTTTGTTTTCTTATTTATCAGGTCAACAAATATTATGACCTTGCCACTAGCTTCTATGAGTATGGTTGGGGTGAATCCTTCCACTTTGCTCACAGGTGAGAAGTCCTTGCAGAGCCTCTCTCTCTCTCTTTTACTTAAAGAGGCAACTCCCTTGCAAAAATGATATTGTTGCCCTTTGATTTTTTAGAATGAACAAGTGTTTTAGTGCCTATTCTAAAAAAGGTAACATAGGTTATGTTCACCAGTGGTCCTTGGTAATTGAATTGTGCTTATTATGTTAGATGGAATGGAGAATCCTTACGTGAAAGCATCAAGCGCCATGAGCATTTTCTTGCCCTGCAGCTTGGCTTGAAACCAGGAATGAAGGTCAGTTGTCCTAGTGAAATCTATGTGTGAATTATTTTTGCTGCTCTTACATGACTAGAGGATGTGTGTTTTTGTTTTTATTTATTTTTAACTGTAGGTTTTGGATGTGGGCTGCGGGATAGGTGGACCACTGAGAGAAATTGCAAGATTTAGGTCTGATTCTCAAGCTAAAGTTCTTTAATGCTGGTGAACTGTGATGTGCTTGGCTGTAGCCTTTTAACAAACTGACCAATGTATTATATCACTTAAAAGTTTGCACTTGTGGTCATTTTCCTTTGGAGGGATGGAACCTTCACTCTTTGTTTATTTAGAGCATTGCCTTCTTTCATTTAAGTATTGATTCATTTTCTATTAAAGCCCCACGGCTTACTGAATCATGCAAATGGTTTTCATGCAGCTCAACTTCAGTTACTGGACTGAATAACAATGAATACCAGATAACCAGGGGAAAGGTTATTTGAAACCACAATTTTAAACTAACACCTTTCATTGATTCACTAGTTATCATTTTTGCTCTTATGCTAACACGACGATTCGATGTTCAGGAGCTCAATCAGTTGGCTGGAGTTAGTGGAACCTGTGATTTTGTCAAGGTACAGTTGGGCTATTGACTAGGCCACATTGCTTTCTTGGTTTAGCTCTTGTATGTGCTGACAAACAATCCTTTTTGTGTTGAAAATGATGAAGTAATTAGTAACCTTTTTCTGCAAAACTGCAAATTTTATTACACTAACAGTTCCATGCATTTGCATGGCTGTATAATGAAGTTTCAAGGTTGATGCTTTTAGATGGAGCTTAGAATACTGTCCACAATTTTCCATGTTGGTTTGTATAAGTGAAGATTCTGTTCTTTTTATCAGAAGGTTGCCTGTTGATGGAATTATTTGAATTACAGTTAAGTTAAACTAAAGGACAGTGCTTATATTTGTTTGTAATGCAGGCAGACTTCATGAAGATGCCGTTTGATGATAACACTTTCGATGCTGTTTATGCAATTGAGGCGACATGTCATGCACCTGATCCGGTTAGATTTAAACTATTAATCAAATTGTCATTACTGTAGTAAGATTTACCATCAATCTTGATATCTTTTTCTAGTGGAAAACTAAAATCGTATTTTTGTTACAAAGGTTGGCTGCTATAAGGAGATATATCGTGTGTTGAAGCCTGGTCAGTGCTTCGCTGTATATGAGTGGTGCATTACTGATCACTATGATCCAAACAATGCAACCCATAAAAGGATCAAGGATGAAATTGAGCTTGGCAATGGCCTGCCAGATATCAGAAGCACTAGGCAATGTCTTCAGGCAGTTAAAGATGCCGGTTTTGAGGCAAGATAGACTATGTTTCCCCCTTCTGATCATGTTCTTTACATTTCACATATGGGTAAATTCACCATTTTTTAGGGCAGGGTAAACACACCATTGACAAAGCAATATACTGTTGTAGTTTTATATCTTATCCGTGTAGGTGTTTCGTTTTCTTCATGCAGGTTGTTTGGGATAAGGATCTAGCTGAGGATTCCCCCTTGCCGTGGTATTTGCCCCTGGATCCAAGCCGATTTTCCTTGAGTAGCTTCCGTCTGACGTCTGTAGGACGCATGATTACTCGCACCATGGTGAGGCCAATAAATAGTTCAGTTTATTTTTAGATACCTCATTTGTTGCTTGTACTGTCTGTTTTGTTCTGAACAATCAAATAAGTTATCATTTGAATGATAACTGACACCGCATTTGAGTCTTGTCTTGTTGATATTTCTCAGGTCAAGACATTGGAATACATTGGTCTTGCCCCACAAGGCAGTCAGAAGGTCTCCAATTTCCTAGAGAAGGCTGCAGAAGGTCTTGTCGAGGGTGGGAAGTAAGTCTGTTTTTTGTTAACCAGAAAGCAGAATCGCCAGTGCTATCCTCTACATTTTCATTGTATCTTTCCAATTGTTTGGTTACTGTTGTATAAATAACTACAGGAAGGAGATCTTCACGCCAATGTACTTCTTTCTTGCTCGGAAGCCTCTTTCAGAATAAGTTCTTAGAGATTGTTTGAGGTAGCAGATAATTTTGTTAGATCTCCAAATCATTGTTTTTGTAGTTCTGTGGTTAGTCTCTCAGTTGCAGTCTTGTGGATTTTCAGGCAGAGCAAGCAGGCATTTTGAAGAAGCCGGGGGAGTGGGTTGGGGAGGGGCCTCCAATCAAGAAAATAAGGTTCTTCTCTGTAGGAAGAAAAATAGGGAAATTTGCTGACTGTTAAGCTTTTTCGATTGTTCAGTTGTTTTGTTGTGTGAGGTTGTGTCCAGCATTCGGTCATAGAGGGGTTGACTACTTCTCTTGGACTGACAATCAAATCAAATTCCTCTGTTTACCAGCGCGGCCCAACCCCTCTCGGCCGTGCGCACAGCTCATGGAAAGTTGCTTTGGTGGGCCAGCGTACGATGCTTTGTGGGCCTAATTCTTTCCTCTCTTGTTTTTTTTTTCTTGATAAGACTTTCCTCTCCTGTTAGTTGGATAATTTAGTCCATTGTTCTTTTTCTTCAGGTTCTCATGTATGCAGCACTTTTTTTTTTCATCTATATTTATGGTTTATTTTCATTTGCGTGATGGTCTTATGGTCATACTCTTAAATTATTCATATTCCTAATTTTCAATTGTATTGTAATTTTTTTTTTGCCCTAGAGCATAATCTGATTGCGTGTTCACCATGTCCGATTCTCCACCATGTACATCTACTAGTGTAGTAGTGTTTGCTGTAATGTTGCACGAGTAATGTTCTTGTCTAAGGGATTAATCGTGATGTGAAGTAGGGCTATCATGCCTCTAGTTCTGGTAACAACCTATGGTCTTCGTTGGGTTTCGACTGCTCCTCTAGTGTTTGCTATGCAAAACCCATCATTCTTGGGATCACTAAGACCGCCGAATTCTTGTGAATACTGAATGAACGCTAACCCCGGAGCTTCCGATGTTTGTTTAAAATAAGTCCATATGTATTCGTAGTTGTTTTCTGGGACTATATCGATGTCAAGATAAGTCGCCTACCATTGAAAGAAAGAATAATAATGTCTTACATCTTTCTTAGAATAAATCTAAGCACACTGCAAGTAATCTAACCATAGAGGCATGCAGAAAGAGATAACATGATAACAGATACTGTGCACTATAACAAATACTCTACATTACACCATCTTCTGTTTCAGATCATTGAACCATCTTTGCAGCAGAAACTGAAGCCGTAGAGTCCATGTCTTTGGTGAACCACGGGCTTCTGAGTGCGGCGGACGCCGACGGTCTCTTGTCGGCGTTGCAGGAGAGCAGCCGCTTGAGGACGTCGAATCCATCCGCGGACAGGCGGTCCTTGGGCAAGAGCTGCCGCAGCCTGTTGCGGTGGCGGACAGGCGGCACGACCACCGTGCCGGCGAGCGGGAGGGACCTGAACGCCGGCCACGTCCTCTGCCCCGGCACGCCGAGCACGCTGAATATCCGGCGGAGCACCGCGTGGTCGTCGTCCCCGTAGAAGAGCGGCTTCCCGGTGAGGAGCTCCGCCATGACGCAGCCAAGCGACCACATGTCCACCATGGCGTCGTAGTCGGGCTTCCCCAGCAGCATCTCCGGCGCCATGTACCGCCGCGTGCCGGCCCGCTCCAACGGCGGCTGCGCGGTGATCGTGGCGGCGAGCCCCAGGTCACATATCTTGACGGAGACAGGCTCGTCGCGGCCATCGCCGGCGCCGGCGCCGACGACAAGGATGTTCCCGGGCTTGATGTCGCGGTGCATGATCCGGCGCGCGTGCATGTGCTTGGCCCCGGCCAGCAGCTGCCGCATGATGCGCCGCACCTGCGGCTCCGGGAACGGGCGGCCGGCGCGGTGGCGGCTGCCGTTGAGCACGTCGTGGAGGTTGGGCCCGACGCACTCCATCACGAGCGCGACCTCGCTCGTGCCGGGGTTGATGGCGATCGCGTGCAGGCCGACCAGGGACGGGTGGCCGCGGCACGCCGCGAGGAACTCGGCCTCCCTCAGCGCCTCGTCGGCGGCGGCGTCCGCGCTAGCTCTGGCCTCCGCCGCCGCCGCCGCCGTCAAACCAGCCGGCACCTCAAAATCTAGTGTCGCTGGCGCGCGGAGTGCCTTCACGGCGACGGCCTGGCCCGTGGCGCGGTGCCGCGCCTCGACGACGGCGCCGAAGGCGCCCTGCCCGAGCGCCCGCGTCGCCTCGTAGTCCGCCGTGCCCCAGAGGCGGCGCCGCTTGCACCACCCCGCTCCCGCGCCGGAAGGGTCGTCGTCGTCGTCGCGGTCGAGCAAGACGCAGATGGCGGCGGCGCGCTTGGCGAGCATCGGGACGCAAACCGGCGGCGAGGGTCGATCGTCGGAGGACGACGACGACGGGACGGTGATTGTCGGTCGATGATGCGAGCGTGGCGGCGGCGTGGGGGACGAGAAGACAGCGGTGGTGGAGTCGGAATGGATGCGGCCAGGATCCAGGACGAACATATAGGGAAACAAATCGGCTGCCGCCAGGGCCATGGCTGCGTTTGGAAACTGGAACTGGAATCGGATTCGGAGACGACGAGATGACGCGCTCGGCGGAAGGCGAGGCCGGAGCATATTCATTTTGCATGCATAATGAACGTCCATATGGATATAATGTCTTAAATAAATCTGGAAACTGATATACATTATAAATATAGTATAATGCCCGTGCTAACGCTACGGTATTTTTAAGGAAATACTGTAAAAAACAATCAATTTGTTTTGGAGAGTTTAACTTTTACAAATTGTGAAACAATATTGCATACTGATATCTTCGGAAATCTTCACCGGGCAAAGAGGTAAGCAATCAATCTATTTCCCTCCGTCACTTTTTAAGTGTCACGTAGATTTTCGTGCTAATCAAACTTTCTCCATTGAACAACTATTATAAAAAAGACATGAAATATATTTTTGATCTAATAGAAATCGGGGTGAACCTTTTAAGTCCTTTTTAAAAAAAATATATTTTTATTTGGCAATTTTAGTGTGGAACTACACACGCCCGCACACGGGAACTTATCCTTTTGCCACTTGCATACCATCATGGAGTACAATAACCTCAGTACATTTATGCACAACCAACAACGCTACTATTCATAGTACCGAGGAGCTACACCACTCACAAAGATGGATGATACTGATAGGGCAAATGTTTGTCAGGAGCGAATTCCTCCAAGAATATGCAACAGGCGTATTCTGTTCCTAAGGTACTGTACATTACACAGAGCATGTTACAACCAGAATAGAGCGTGCTGAAACCTGAAACCATTCCTCCAGATTTTCACTCAGAGCACAAAATATGTTGGCTACTACGTACATATATACACCAAAATGCTGGTTGCTAATAATAGTGAAAACCAATGGACCTATTCCTGGATGGATACCTTGTTCAGATTTACTTACGGGGTTTCACTTTCCTTGATGATCTTCTTATAACCTGATCTGATTTATTCGTAGCATTACTGTTGGGTTAGTCCAAAACTTGCTCACCGTTGCTTTCGGTGACAACTGCTTCTTGTTGAGCAACCTCAACATCAGCACCTGGTTTCTTACTTCCATCACCATTTCCTCTTGCTTTTCTCGAACTGGCACCCACGGTATCTTTGTTTTGCTGTGCCCTAGCAGCCCTGGAGGTTGCGGCTCGCTTTTTTGGCTTCAAAATATCTGCATCTTCTCCCTCAGTTCCTGAATCCTTCTCGGCCAGTTGTTCCAGATTAGCGGCTATCATTTTGTTGGATTGGGTTCCAATCAGCTTTTGCAACTGCGGCACATAGGCAGTAGTCTGAGCAAACAAAGTAGTATCAGAAGTTAGACGTGTCTGTCCATAGCTGAAGGTCTAGTACTGAAGTGGATATACTTACCGTGCCACCAGCTGTGATGAATTCATTTTTCTTTCCTGAAGGGCCAAAAACATAATTAATCTTTAGAAGGAATCAAAAACATAATTCGACTTGTTTGTGTCATCCACATCGCAGGACCACCATCAGCCCAGGGTACCAATGCTCCTCCTGCGCTCAAGGTAACGGAAATTTTGAAATCAATAATGGCATAATTATTAACAGATTAAAGTGGACAAGATTACAGAAAATAATTTTATCTAATTTCTATAAATGTTAACAGATTAAAGCGGACAATATTACAGAAAATAATGTTATCTAATTTCTAAAGATTCATGTTAGGCTGGCATTGGTGCTTAGTTACTTACTACAATAATCTATGCCCCCATTGAACTAATAATTCCCATAGAAATGATGCACAATTATCAATCTGACAATCAGTAGAAGTACACTGAAAATCCTGAGATTAATTTATCTAGTGAGGGCTGACTCACATCCTAGTGGAATGTGAGCATATTGCAATGTAACCTTGCAACGGAGACGAGGAGCTTGAGGTGGCCAACACCTACCCGACCAATGCTGCGGCCAGAATGAGTGCAAGCACAGGTCGCTTGAGCACTGCAAGGGAGTCAAGCACAAACCTGTCAAGAGCAAGGAGCACGCCAGACCTCACTGTTTACATGCTTAACTGTAGTTTGCGGGCCAATATCACACTTCATCAAGTTCAGAAGAATTAACTGTGAACGCACTCCTTGCACCTCTGGCCTGTGGATTTCTTCGCCTCGCAAAATTCTCCTGGCCTCCACCTTGTCCCGTTCAATTGCTCAGCTGCTCAGAAAGCAAGCTTCTGGTGATGCTGCATGAAGGGCTGTGGCCCTTTTGGTCATAGGGTGGTGTTGGGTTTGGATATTCCTTGTACCTGAGTGAAAGAGTAACTTCAGCACCTCGGAGATATATTTCTAGAAATTTATCTAAAAAAAAGATATGTTTCCAGAAACCTGAAAAAAAGAAAACAAAAAAGTTCAACCGTAACCATTATTCAGCTAATAGTTGCAGTACATGTTATCTATATTCAGATCTAAACAGGGAGCACATGAATCAATAAGTACGCCTTGTTTACATGTCCACCTTACCACATCACTTGGTGGCTTAAATATTTGTACAGAGCATCTAAGTTCAAACTTCCTTGTAAAGTGTTGATAATGTTCTGACATCCAAAACATGCAATGAACAATGCGGCTACTACAAAAGCTGCATCAACGTGACAATGCTCTAAAACCAGGTGTAATACCCCGGGTATTATTGCTAATTAATTATGTCACGTCATCATGTTTAGTATTAAGCGTTTGCATATGATTGTGCTTAGGGATTTTAGAGTGACTCATTTATGAATGTTATTGGTGTTGCAATTGAATCCCTAATTGGCAAGTAAAATAAATCAAAAGAAAAGTTTGAATTTAAGCCCTGATCGGACCCTAAAACCCTAACTCAAAAACTACTTAGAATCAGGAGATGGTGTCTCAACAAAAGTTGTAGATCTTTTAAAATGGAACAACTGTTATTTTGGGTGTTTTTGAAGTTCTTTAATAGAAATTTAAATTAAACCCTAATTTACTATTTTGAAGTTCAAATTTAAAATGCTAATTTCAAAACCATCAAGAATCTGACTAAACTGCCTTAATGAGAGTTGTCAAGCTCAACTAATAGAACAACTTTTATCTTGGAATATTTTCATGTTGTAGAGAAAAATTCAGAGAATTTAACAGGATTAGAAATAGATTTCAAATAGCAGTTTTACCCCCTTTCAAATATTTTCAAAATTATTCAAAATTTGGATTTGGTCCCAAAACCAATGTTGTTCAAAATTTGAAATCCTACAACTTTGATATTTGCACTTTTTCGATTTGATGCACAGAATGAAGTGAATGGAGCCAAAAACCGATTTAAGGGCATTCAAATGGCCACAGTAGCCTGCCTCCCCTCCCCTGTTCGATCATAGGGTCGGAACCCGCCCGTGCCGGCCGGCCGTGTGCCCCCCCCCCCCCGCCGTAGCCAAGGTAGTAGGGGACCCCGCGCCGCCCCGGATCACCTCTGTCTCTCCCCAAATCCACCTTAAAGGCACCCGGTCGCCTCCCTGCCTGCTCTTCTCCATCTCGGCTCGCCGGCGACCACCTTCACTGCCCGACCAAGTTGGCTAGCACCCGACCACCACTTCCAAATTGCCCGAGCAACTGATCTTCCTACTCCCTTGCGCACCCAGTGCATCAATTTGTGCTTAATTTCGTGCCCCGTTTGTCCGGGAACGCCTGTCGTCGTCCTCGGGTCCGGCCGGAGCGCCGCCGCAGCCATCCCTCACACATCTAGATTGCTGTGGTGAGCCTCTCCTCCTTCGGCCTCCCGTTTGTGACTCTCTGTTTCATGCTTCGGCTCATGCTCGCGACGGTTTTTCATTTCGTCCCCTAGGATCGCCGGAACGGGACTTCGCCGTCGAGGCCGAGCCGCTGCATTCGCCGCTGTCGTCAAGCTCGCCGCTCCGCTCCGTCTCAGCCTCAGCCAGCCGTCGGTCTAGGACCGTGGTGAGCTTCTGGTCTTCCCCGGCTCTTTTCCTTTAACTCTACTGAAAGGTCCTAAATGGCTAGAGGGGGTGAATAGCCTATAAAAATCTACAAACAACACTTAACAAGCCGATTAGTAATAATAGCAAGCTTTGCAAAGCACTTGCTCTAAACTACACTATGCAAGCCATCTAGACAAGTATACTACACTATGATCACTAGTTCACACTCAAGGACTATGTCACTACTATACACTACTCCTAAGTGAGCAACTAACTAACAAACTACACAAGAGAGTAAGTACACAAAAGTAAAGAGTAAAAGTGATTTCAATACCCCCGGTGTAGAGAAGATATGAAGTCCAATATAACCAATCAATCAAATACAAGAGAAGTCCTCGGTAGAGAGATGACACAAGATTTTTTACCGAGGTTCACTTGCTTACCGGCAAGCTAGTCCTCGTTGTAGCGATACACCCACTTGGAGGTTCACGCGCTAATTGGCATCACACGCCAAACCCTTCTCAAGGGTGCCGCACAACCAACACAAGATGGGGATCCACCAAGCTACGAGCAATCCACTAAAGATGCCTTTCGCGATCTCCCGCGGGGATAGGCTCAAGAACCCCTCACAATACCTTGATCGGAGGCGGAGACAATCACCAACTCCCCTCAACGATCCTCGCAGCTCCAAGCCGTCTAGGAGTCGGCAAACTCCAAGAGTAATGAGAGAAACCGCTGCGAATCACCACTACCAAGTGCCTCTCGATGATCTCTATCAATGCAATGCACTTGATGCTCTCCAAACTCACCAAATGATGATCACAATCAAGTAGGATGAGTGAGAGTGGAGTGGGAAGGCTCACAAGTATGTTATGATGTTCAGGAGTGCCAAGAGCTACTCCCCAAACTAGCCAAGTGACTATTTATAAGCCACACACAAAGAAATTGCCGTTTAGACTTCACTGCGTACCGTCGGACTGTCCGACGGCCAGACCGTCGGACTAATCGGCACGGTCCGACGCCCCGGATGAACGCCACGTGTCACTAGCCGTTTGAAGTCGAACGTTGGATCACAACGGCTAACTTCCTGCGCTAAACGAACCGTCGGACAGTAGGCCGTCGGACCAATCCTCACGGTCCGACGCACTACACGTATCCACCGTCGGACTCTTAAACAGCAGGCCGTCGGACTAAAACTCGCCAGCGTCCGACGTTTCCAGAGAGCTCCCCGAGCGCTGAAAACCGTCGGACGTTAGTCCGACGCTCACCGTCGGACTAATGCCAAGAGTCCGACGCTCTTCTGCTCTGCACGTGTCACCTCTTCGTCGCTCTGCACCGTCGGACGCTTTGGACAATAGTCCGACGCTCCGAAACTGAGCGTCCGACGCTCTCAGCAGTGTTAGCCGTTGGACCGAAGACATTGGTCCGACGCTCTGAGACTCTACGGTCCGACGCTCTGTTTTCTTTGGGTTTTCACTCAAACCTTTCACCCTTTGTTCCCATGTGCTAACACCAAGTGTTCTACACCTTGTGCACGTGTGTTAGCCTTTTCAAAAGAGTTTTCCAAGGGTTTGTTAGTGTCACTAGTATCTATATGCAATGCAATGATCATGAACACCTAGTGGCACTTGATAACCGTATTTCATCAACGATTTCGTCCCTCTTGATAGTACGGCTATCTATCCTAAATGTGATCACTCCCTCTATGGAGTCTTGATCACTAAAAGCAAAAGAGCTCCTATGGATTATACCTTTTCCTTGAGCTCCTAACTTTTTCATCATCTCTTGATGAAGCTTGTGGACTCCTTTTGATGATGGACTTATACCATTTGCATGGATGTCGTCATTGCCTTTCACTTGTGGCTTCCACGGACCCGGTCCTTTGCTCCATCTTGCCATTTGCTAATCAATTCTCATAAAACACTTAGAGCAATCATTAGCAAATTAGGTTTCATCAATTACCCAATAACAAACATGGGTTTTCATCTATCGCACCCTCGCGGCCGGAACAGGGTCACTGTGCCGCCGCATCCGCCATGGGCGAGTCAAGGCTCGTCGGAGGCGCGTGGGGTAGGGGCTAACCTAGCTAGGGTGTTCGCCAGACTCTGGGGTTCACGTTGGCACGCTCGGCTTCGTTGCTGGAACCAGCGGCGGTGAGATCCGCGGCGGGCCACCGCGTGTGCGCGCGCACACGAGCGCGCGGAAGGAAGAAAAGGGAGCTGACAGGGGGGTCCCGCCTGTCAGCGTCCCTGAGGGAGAGCGCGCGCGGGGGCGAGCGCGCGGGCCAGAGCTGGGCCGGCCTGCTGTTGTTGGGCCGCCGCGGGCTGGAATCGTTTTCTTTATTTTTAGCGAATTTCAGTGGCTTTTCTAATATAAATTAAAATGAATAGAACTGTTATTTGTTATTTTCATAGGAATATTTTTGTTGAGCTAAAAATCATGAAAATAATTTGGTATGCTCTCTGAAGAATGTATTGTTTTATAAAAATATTAAATATAAGATTTGGACACCTTCTGTAGGAACTAAAAATCAGCATATTAATTAATAAATGCAACTTTGGACAATTTTAATAAATTCCAGATCAATCCAAAAATCATGAAAATTTATATGGCTCTATTTTAGGATAAAAATCTATCTGTTGGTTAAGTTTGGACTCAATTAGAAACTGTTTGATCACTTGTTAATTAAATATTAGGTTAATTGGTTAATAAAATTGATTTAAGCAAATAATCCCTATAATGTGTGTGGTTTTTGGATTGATTGGGTTCATGGATCTTTCACCGTAGTGATCCTTGACGAAAGTAATGATGTCACTTGTTAGTTGTAGTAAAGCTGTGCAGCGGTTTTCTATGACTGTTAAAATGGTCAATAAACAAAGTATGAAAACCCTGTTTTGCTTTTTGTAAAATGTTTACAACTTTACCGTGAAGGAAAGTTGTACTCAAGGACTAAATGGTTTATTTTTGAGCATTTCATTCATTATCTTCATACCATGCTAAGCATGCATCATTGCATACGTGTAGTGCCCGTCACCGTAGAAGTCCAAGTCGAGGCCACTGCCGAGGAGGTCACTCCGGAGGTCGTCCAGGGATTCGACATCTACGGAACCGAGCCCGACCCGACGCTGTACGCAATCAAGGCAAGCCCCGGTGCATTCAGCCCCGCCTTGTGTTTTATAAAATATTTATAACTTGAGTCTATTATTGCATTAGGTTGATAGGAGTTGTTTGTCACCTATATTGTTGAATTACCTGCCTTGATATATAATACCCCGGAAACCTGTTTAAAAACAAAAATGTTCAAAAATGCTTAGCCCTGCTTAATCAATCTAGATTTGCTTAAAAATGCTATTTTGACCTATGTGAATGTGATAACTATGAATCATGAGAAAGGAGAACGGGACGTGAGTCCGTTCGGGGACTGTGTACTTGGGTAGCAGCCCCAATGCATCGTAACCGACAGAAAGGGGTTTTCCGTTCGTTGGTTGTGAATTTGGGTTAGAGTCTCAATGCTTGACCATCGGCGGGAAAGGGATTTGAAAACCGTTCGGACACTTGTATTTGGGTTAGAGTCCCAATGCAATGTCGCCGGCGAAAAAGAATTAGGGACCGTTCATTGTAGGCCTGCTGTGATCGAGACTTTGCAACTAGCCACATACTACGGAAATCTCTGACTCCGGTGGCTCTACTACTTGAACCGACAACCACGCATTGGGAGTGGAGAGATGGCGAGAGCAGCATGTACCCTCGTGGCCGGCATGCCTGGAGAGGAGAGGAGTACTGTGTTCTCGGGTGGCGCAGGACCGGTTCTGGGGTAGAAAAGCCGTGGTAGCCGGAGTTGGTATATGCAAGTTTAAGTGCTACATATGCAGTGTGGATAGGGATCTCCAGCTGGGTACTAATCGATTTGAGTCGTCGTTACTTCTCGGATATGGAGACTTGATCCTTTGACCTACAACTGAAAAGTGGTTCGGAACTAGTGTTTTGAGAATGATTAAAGAATTTGAAAGTATGACGATATATGAGAATGAATTTGGGATTATGGATTATGATTAAAATAAAATTGAGTAAAATATTGAAAAAGGATAGTAATGCTTTTCTGCAAAATCTTTGACTCTTGCTCAAGCCTTGCCTTGACTCCCTTCAGCCTGCATTCCTGAGTCTCATTCCTTTTTCTTAGTCGGGTAAGTCTTGCGGAGTACCCCAGTACTCAGGGTTTGTTAACCCCATGTTGTAGGGACACAGCAGTCAGAGGTTTGTTTCGCCCCCTGCTGTGTGACAGTGGTCCAGGAGAGAAGTGAGGAGGAGTAAAGTTGAACCCATGGGCAGGATTTTTATCATTAAATACTTAATTATGTTGTATCGTCATTCCACTGCTACTTATTTTATTTATGGTCTGTAATATTTGCACCTTAATCTTATTTGACAAATGGTTTGTAATCTAAGTACCTTATAATCTTTCCGCACTTTTACTCTGATGTAATTTATTATGAAATGTTGTAATTCTGTAATTGCTTCGCAATGGGATCCTGTCGGAGGAAATCGGACGCTAATGTAGCCCGGCAGGACCTTCTAGATCATTTGGGACACGGGTCCGGTTGTCAGAGGTCATTAGTGACAATGACAGGTGCCTGTGGGCCATGTGATTTAGGCGGTTCTGTTACACCAGGTCTATTGGGTGATATAAAACGCTCCCAATTTATTGTGATGTGAAGAAATAAAATCTGCAAACTTTTATCAACAAGATTATTTGCTCGACAGTCTTAGTGCCCTTTCTTTTTACACCAATAGGAAGGATAAATGCTTCAATATTTGCATCTATGTTTAAATTTCCTCAGCACTACTCTTCTCAGTGTCCTAGCCATCAACTGTACCAATGTTCATGTAACCCCTAGCGCTTGTCAGTAAAGTGGGTAACATAAGAATCAGTGATGTTAATTTTCTTTAGACTGTAATTTAAAGAAGCGGAAGAAATAACATATCATAAAAAATCTGGAGTAATAACAATATGAACCATACCTTGTTCAGGTCCAGTGAGATCAGGAGCTCCGTTGGGTGGGAAAACTGGGAACTTCCTTGTATTGTGCTTCAATCGGATCACCAATCTGCAATTGAAGAGAACTTGTGTAATCTAATCCACAAACATGCAAGAAGACAAGTCACTGGGAAGAGTAGACCAAGCAGTGCTTCCAGTTTAGAAATATATACTCATTTTTTAAGAATAAATTAGTACCTTGTTTGCTTGTTTCTATTGGCTTAAATTTCAATTGCATGGTGAAAACTGAAAAATATAAATATAAAATAAACCTAAACAGTGAAAACCTTCAGTTACTCCGCAGTTGAGCCATCTCATGGTGGACGGGATCTTTTGATTGGGCGGCGACTTGTTGGCGGTGAACACTCAGCCCACCACGTGCCCCAAAGTACCGTAGCTCCTCGAACTCAAAGGCCTACACGGCTGTTTAGAGTCAATCAAGGAAAAGCTACAGTGGCATCATCCAGTAACTGAGCAACAGCATCAGTTGATTACAGAAAGAACCATGACCGTTCTCCCATGTTGATTGCTAAAAGAATGAATCAGGAAAACAAAAGCAAGTGAAAAAAAAACTAAAACATACGGCTGCACCGATGGAGGAGGAATCATACTATTACTGGTTGCCGCATTCCAGCACCCACGGCGGCGTCAGATCACGGCGGTGTCAGATCCAGGTGCTACGGATGGGGATAGGTGCTGCCGTCGCCGGGTTGTTGCCGTGACCCAAGGGGTGGGCCCGGCCGCCTTGCTGTTGATTGCGGAGGATGTCGTCGTCGATGCTTGCCGTTGCCAATCCCTTGGTCTTCCTCATAGAAGTCATGCCATTGGGCTCCATGGTCGTCGTTGCTACTTGGTCTTCCTCGTAGAAGTTATGCCATTGGTCTTCGCGGTCGTCGCTACTACCTTGGGCTTCCCCGTCGCCGCCGCCGATGCCTCCAAACTCATTCTAGATCAGTATGGGGGAAGATCGATGAGGAATTGAGGATATACGGTGGAAGGGGAGAGGGATTTGGCACCAACCTCGATTCTTCCCGCATGCCGCACTTGATCGCGTCTCGGCGATGAGCTCGTACAGCGCGGCGCGTCCTCATCGCTTCGACCTAGGACCGCACACAGACGACAGCATCGAGAAGCCGCTCCGCACCCTTCCGCCTATCTCGGCCAGATCGCTGTGGATCCCCGCAATCCGGGGGGACAGCACCGTGGCATCCTCCCCATACTCAATCCCCTCCTCTTCCCCTTGCGCCGGAGATGCGCGCGCGGGGTGGAGGCCTCCGGCGGCCTTGGAGGCGGGGAGATCGCGGGGGGCCGGGGCGGGGGCATGGTGTCCGTGTCTCGTCGGAGATAGCGGGGGCCGGGGCCGGGAGGGGGGGGGGAGGGGTGGCGCTGATCGCGCTCGCCCGATCGCGGGGGGCGGGAGGTGCGGATTAGGTGAGTTTTGATGATAAACTTTAATCCGCACCTTTTGGATCAAGGTTAGATATCATTGTGGCCTTTGATCTTAATGGAGGGAACTCTTTGTACACTTTTCTATGTGCATAAAGGTTGCAGCCATCAGCGGGATACACTTTTTTTGGGTGGATATAGATTTGTTTGCAAACCAAATTATAGGAGAGATGTTTCTCATAAATGAATTTAGTAATGCTACTAATCGTATGCCGATAATGCTATCACTTTATATAGATTTTAGATATTTATTATTATGTTTATAAAAACAGAAAAAATGACTCATCAGCACAAATATAAATAGACTTGTACTCGGGAGAAATTTAGTGCACATGTCATCTTTTTTTCTAAACCAAATATTTGGGATTTGGGTACTAACACCAACAACAAGGTTTGGTCCAAGTCCAGCGCTGGGAAACGATCAGAATGTGGTCTACCGAGCCGTTTGTGGCGTACAATGTAATTGTGCACACTTTTCTTGATGAGTCAACTCATGACTAAAGAGTCTTGTTTGTTATGCGAAACGCGGCTGAAAGTCTGAAGCCTTTTATGATTTGTGATATATCAAGACTTGCACCGTCACGATCTTACTAGAGTACCTCTTTCGAACTCCACCTAGAGTTCTGAAATAGAGCTGCTCTATTTGGACTTGGAGCCATACCAAACAACCCTTACTTTGATAATAATCTTCTTACATTTGAAAGAGAATAATATTACTCTAGGTAGTATATCGACTTCAAACTGTCTTGAGTCTAATCATATTTATTTTATAAAAAATATCAAAATTGATAATATCAAACTAGAACAAGGAGACTCGTCATAGAATATATTTTGTAACGTCACTTTATTTGATTGTTAGCATAAAACCATTTTGCGGAAGCTTAAAAATCGTATTGGCACAAATTAATTTAACCAAATAGACATGTTTGGTATATGCGTGGCACAAATAATTAATTTAACCAACTAGTCTACTTTCATATGTGTTATCTTTTATTTTTCTAAAATTGGAACTTTGTATGCTTGCTAGCCACTTATGTACTCATGCTAGCCCATGCTTAAACGTGAGAGTTATGCATGACATTTCAAGCATTATTCAGGACTTTTACTGTCACCTACTATGCATGAGTTACTTGGTTTAGCACTCACCTTAAGTACCACTACAAATTGAATAGTCATAAACAGGTGCATGTTTTTGCTTTATTACCACTACACTAAGACATTTAATGATAAAACAATTGTTACCATTAGTTACATGGGCCATATTTTAGTTAAAGTAATTTAACATTTAGTTTTTTATCAAAGATGGAACTAGAATTTATCTTTTTTTGGACGAAGTACAGGGACACAGACAAAAGGGAACTTCAAGTTCAACAACCGGAAGGGAAGACAAACAGATCAAAGTAGGTGTGTGCCATAACATGCTCACCAATTGCCCCTACTACGTCCATACTAGACGGCAACTTACGACATGACAAACCCTAAACTCTAAACCGTGTCAGTGGTCGCATAAGCAGTCTAGTGTGGACGTAGGTCCGACGTCCTCAGGGATCGTCATTAGCAAATAGCAATGCTGCATCTGTTAGTCCAAATATAGTAAACCTTGGCTTGTAGATCACAGGAGCGTTGCTCAGGAGCGAGATCAAACACAACGGCGGCAGATTCACGATCACCATCCTGATGAACACGAACACCAGGCACCGGCTCGAGCTACTCAGCCATTCGAACTCTCACCGATCGAGCCAGAAGCTAGAAGAGGCAGCTATTTCTGTCCGACAGACGAACCGTGTCAGTCAAGCTGAAGCTCTACCCAATAGGATCTAAATCTGATCATGGGCTATCCGACCTAACCAATCTAATCCGATCCACCAAAAAACAACCCAACTCTACCAAAGCATTGAATTGAGACAACAAAGATTTGGCAACGACGACAACGGAGCAGCCATTGCCGTCGGGGAGGAGAAAGCATTGGGGGCCTTGATGCCGCAGCTGCTACTCGGTCAATTGCACGAGCTGGAGACTTAGGAGCAATGGAGCTCTTTCTGCTTAAGCTTAACTGATTCTGAGTTAAGGTAATACTAACCAGCATCATTTGCGCTGTTTCTGACACGGATATCTAGGTCTACAACTGCATATTTACATCATCAATTTTTTAATGAAGAAACTAACGATGTCGCTATATAAAAATACTAATAACGAATCGCCTGCCTCAAAAATAAGCGGCCGCTTTAGCTTCCCACCCTAACGCTCCTCTGATGTGAACCTGTTCCAAGCATCCTGCAAAATAGATGTAGAAGGTGAGCAATGTCTCTCTCCTTTTCTTTTACCCTGCTTCATTTAGTGTACAGATATTGAATCATCACATGACACAGATAAGAACGTGCGAAGAGGGAAAGGCCGCGCGTCCAGAAATGAAGTTTTTGCAGCAGCATTTCACCAACAAAAAAAAGTTGGTTTGCAGGCAGGCAATGCAATGCTTTTCTAAGACAGTTGCGGCAGGGCAAAAATGTGCATCAGTGTCTGGTAACTTATAAAAATTCTTTGCAATTGCCTCCACGAATAAGCATACATTTTTCAGATTATTGTGATTAACAGGTAAGACACAAGGGGCACACCAGCGTCTGCTTAAAGTAGAGAAAAAGGGAATGACTTGTGCAGAAGCGCAGTAAATTATCTAGCATAATTATCTAGGACGTTCCCAGAAAGTTTGAAAAATCAGAAACCAAAGTTATGTAAACAAAGTACTCACAACAGAAAGAAAAGGAGACTCTGGAAATGAAACCAGAGACAGAAAGGGTTGCTCTACCGGAGTTCCAAATGACCACAAAGTATGTTGTGGACAAAGTGCATACCTTAAGAAGATCAAAAACCTTCTCACAGATGTATTTCTGTCTGATTGTAGCACCCCTTTGCTGTAATTTATCTGGATGGACACAAAGGGTTGCCTTCCTGTAAGCTTTCTTCACAGCAACAGCTGTAATGAGATCTGTAAGTGGCACTGGTTGCCAGCCACTATCAGCACCAAGGATCTGCCACGGAAAACAAAGCAACTGATAACCTTTTCCATGTTCTATGTTACAGATTTAAAATGTGCATGAATTTAACTGCTTACGTATTGCAATGTGGATAGCAAGGCCCTCAGATTTCCTTCCTTTCCATTTGACCATCTCTTGATCTCAGGATCCAGGAATTCAGACAGCCTCTGAAACACATAAACACCAATACTATGAATAAATGCAGATACAGTGAAAATGTTATGTGTGTGTGTGTGTCTTACATGTTTCTCTGCTTGCTCTCTTTGAGCTAGCAGGTCCCGCATGTTCTTCTCAGCAAGCGCTTTTGTCTGAAATTAAGGAATGTGCATGTCACCAAACTACTGACAACATAAGGCAATAAATTAATAAAAAAAACACAAAGAAATATCAGCTATACCACACGCTCAGCTGTGCGTTGATGCCTCTCTAATCTTGCTTTATGTCTTAAAGCAGACTCAACCTCAACCACTGCTGCAAACAAATATCAATGAGCAGAAAATAAGTCTAGTAATAACAATCAAATATATTTTTACAAAGTGCATACAAGACTTCCTCAGAAAACATGATTTACAATAGTCTTTTAAATATATTAAGTACCTCTGTTGCCAGAGTCTGGGTTTCGAATGAAATTATTAGAAGTTGCCCTCTGAAATTGTGAGTCCTGTCGAATATCCTGCATCCAGAACCCAGATTTGTATCTAGTCAACTTTTTCTCTAAACAAAGGAAAGAAAAAGAAAAGAAGGTTGCCAAGTAGAGTTCTGAATTTCAAACTGCATCACACAATGTACCATACCAACGAAACAAACATACCTGATTGGTGGACTTAAAACTCTCCCTGAAAGAGGATTTGTATCGTTCCCTCCGTTCTCTTGCCTCTGCGAGAGCCTTCTCAGCCTTTGCCTTTTCTATTGCCCGCTCCCGTGCTTCAGCAGTTGCTCGCTCAACTGCCGCACGTTCTGCTTTTATCCTAGCTTCTCTAGTAGCCCTTTCAGCAGCTGCTTCAACACTTGCTCTATCTTCTTTCTCTCGGGCCTCTGCAGATGCCCGTTGCCGTGCAGCAGTAATTCGTTCCATAGCCATCCTCTCTGCCTTCTCACGAGCTTCAGCAAATGCCCTCTCGTGTGCTTCTCTTGTCGCTCTTTCAACAGCAAGTCTATCCTTTTTACGCTCCCTCTCCCTTTCCGTCTCTTCTAATTTTCTTCTTTCTTTCTCTTCAGCAAGTTCTTTTTCTTTCTCCAATTTCCTTCTTTCCTTCTCTTCAGCAAGTTCTTTTTCTCTCTCCAATTTCCTTCTTTCCTCCTCTTCAGCAAGTTCTTTTTCTTTCTTCAATTTCCTTCTTTCCTCCTCTTCAGCAAGTTCTTTTTCTTTCTCCAATTTCCTTCTTTCCTTCTCTTCAGCAAGTTCTTTTTCTTTCTCCAATTTCCTTCTTTCCTTCTCTTCAGCAAGTTCTCTTTCTTTCTCCAATTTCCTTCTTTCCTTCTCTTCAGCAAGTTCTCTTTCTTTCTCCAGTATCCTTTCGTTTTCTTTTTCCTCTTGTACTCTTTGAGAAGACCCTTTGTCCTTTTCACATGTACTATCTGCTGTTGTCATGTTCTCCCTCTCCTTGGTCCTGTGAACTCCATGTACGTCTTTTTTCCATGTCCCAGTAGGAACTGGTGTGGGAGCTTCAGCAAATTTAGTTACACCACACGTCGTCTCCAAGGGATATGGTGCATGCTCTGCTCTTGACATCCTTGTTGTAGTGTCTTTTTCTTCCATTAAGCTTGTGTTGCTACGATCTTCACATGTAGACCTTTCCGTTGGTAATTCTCTTCCTCCTCTGTTGGAAACATCTCCTGTTTCTTCAAGACCAGGAACACCCCAAGATGTCTGAGAAGCAGCGGTAGCATCTTTTTGCATTGAGTGCTCATCTTTTGAATTAATAATTGTTCTGGCAGTGCTATCAATTGTAGCTTTGATGACAACTTCATCACCTGGACAGGATTCAGATCTAACTTCATCACAAGTTGTATAACACTTTGCGTCTACATCACTTTTTCTTCTGTTGGTGCTTTCAGATGAATTCTGGTCCTCCTGGTTACAATGAGCAGATCCTTCCTCAGTACCTGTACACTTATTTTCTAATGAGGTTTCATCTGCTCCTTTGCCATTAATATCAGAGCCAGATACATCCGTTCCATTTTCCATATTCTCCTCTTCACCATGCCCTAATGACACATGCATTTCTTGATCCAGTTCTCTTTTAATCAACTTGCTAGCTACCTCAAATACATTCAGCATGTTTGATTCTTCTGGGTCTGCAAAGTCATCATTTTGTACAATACCATCATTTGAATCTTTAGGACATTCAGCGTCTAGATCCACAATTGTTACTTCAGGGTGTGCATATGGACCAACTTTCTCCTCAATTTTGACTTTCTGTACTTCCTCAGAGACTACATTTATCTTAACACCTTTGTTGTGGAAGTGTGATGGCAGCAAGAGCGATCCATCAATAAAGCTGAATTTTTCTCTTCCATAAGTTTCAGCTTCCTGCTCAATTCTGTTAGGTCCCCTCGTGAAAGCATCACATACATCAGATTCTTTAAGTTCTTCTAAAATCAACGATTTAATGTTACTTCCCTGGGAAATAGCAACATCAGATACATCTGAGGATTCCTGTAACTTTTCATTACTTCGAGAAGTGTGTTGCATCCCACCATCGCAAGATACTTCTGATACCAGTTTATTGTTTGTAGCCTCTTGTGATGTTCCTGCTAATGGACTTACGTTTGGACTAATATTACCATGGTCTCTAAGATCACCGACATTTACTGATGAGCAAGCCTCTGGTAAAGAACCTGACACATCCTTGAAGACACCCAGCTTTGTGGAGGCTCCACTCATAGAAGGAAGCTCAAGACATTTATCAGTATCATAGCTTTCCTTAGCATTTTCCAGTGTTGCAAGTCCCTCACCAATTGAATTAAGAGTCTTTTGGTGTGCCATATTTTCTGTAGAAGGTTCTAAAATCACAGACACACTGTCTTTATCCACTGGAGCTGTCTTGTTCTCTCTCAGATTTACATGTTTCACCCCCACATCCCTGCCATCATTAACCTCCCATAGTTTTTCATACCTGTCCAAATTAGAGTCTGCTGCGCTGAATTCAGTTTCATTGTGACCTATTCTCTCACATTTATCCCTTCCCTCAGTGGCTTCATTAGTTTTGTATTTCTGATCATCTCCGGATAGCTCAAAAAAGTCATTACCTGACTTCCAGTTGCCTAGTTTCTCTAGTTTACTGGATGTTTGACAGGACTCAGTGCAGTTTTGCACCATATGCTGAGGCTTCTCCAATGGAAGTACCCTTTTTCCATTGTCATCAAAATGATCTAATCTGATCGCACTTGACTTTTTATGCTTGTCATATAAAGAATCATCAGAGTTCTTTTCTTTCGATGACTTTTTCACCGATAGTTTTTGTTCAGAAGTATCAACCTCTACAGAAATAGGAGACTTGATTTCCGTTGACCTTGTGCGACTTGGCTTCTTCCGCAATTTAAAACTGTCACCTTTTCCCTCTAACAATGCTTTTGCAGCCTTTAACCTAGCTTCAGCATAATCCATTGCCTCCTTCATAGCTGCTGATGCAGAAGTTGGATTGGCATCAACTTTCTTGTCAGTGTGAGGCACGTTGCTACTTGAAGTGGTATGTGCAGCAGAAGTTGGAGAGCAATTGTGGTTTACAATATTGGTGCCTCCTTTAGCTGCACTCTCTTTCTTGTTGAGCTGTTTAGGTTGCTGCCTCAATAGTGACTCTACTTTGATTGGTTGTGCCTGTGCATCACTCTCAGATACCCGAAGTAATGCATAATCAGGAGGTGTTACAGTACTGCGTGTTGAATGAGTATCAGAGTTCTTGTGGTTTTCATTTGCAGATATACTTCCAGAAATAGGTGTCCATGATGGACTTTGCTGCTTCTGATCAACTGCAAAATCATTCTCAGGATTCCGCACACTCGTGTTAGAGCTTGGGTTCTTATTATCATCATCATTGGCCATTGTGCCATAGTCAATTCTTGAAACATGATTGGTTGCTGGACCATGTGACAAATTGCGAGAATCAATCACTAACGAAGGTTTAACTGTGCAGGTCGTCATCTCAATTAGATCATCAGGTCTCCTCTCAGTAGTCTTGTTATATGACATCACTAACTGCGGACTTTCTGTCCCTGGAGAGAAGGATATTGGAGAAAACTTATGGTCTTTAAAGTGTTGAAGATGATCCAGATTTTGATAGTGTTGAGGAAATATAGAAGGCTCATCCTCCAGCTGGCTTTCTTTTTTGAACGATGATCTGTTAATGCAAAAAAGTTCATGGTAAACCATCTGACGGATAGGAAGCACAGACACGCTTTCAACAACCAAAGCAGATTCCAGGGAGACAAACATGAATAAACTAGAACAATCATGTTAAACTAAACATGTTGCTGAATTACAGAATGCAGATGCATATTGTAAAATCAAACTAGATTGTTTTTGCTGGAATTGCATTTTGCTGCATGTTATTTTCACTAAGATCACTTCATAAGAAAATAAACACAAATATTGATAGTAATTACTGGATTTCTAGTTCCTTGGTTCTACTACAATCAGTGGTAGATCTTTCACAGAATAATGGAGGAGCACCAACTCATTTTGGCGCTATAAGGTGTGGTAGGCCCATGATTAAAAATCTTCGCCAATGGTTACATGGAATCTATTAGGGAAGGTTGGTTACAACTGAATGAGACAGGGAAACTGCTCACATGGGCGAAAAACACAAATTATGGGATGTCCATTTCTGTGCGTACCACTAACTATAGAAGAACATACAATATACATGCTTCCAGCACCAAAGTCAACCTCAAACTTGATTTTTAGAAGCATTGAAGATTATTTATCTGTACCAAGCTTGCTCAACGAAATTCATACCCATCCTATGAATTTCGTCCACAGCAACTGTGGAAAAACAATTCATCCTACTCTTCTTAAAAGTTCAACTTTTTTTTTAATCCATGAAAATAGACTGCGCTTGTAATGTCTGCTGACCGAATGAGGATCTCCACCAGGAGATTACAACCTAACACATATATCTTAATTCCAACACTATATATTTACATGAAGAATAAATAAATAGAAGGTCGCGAACAATGAATCCTTAACAGAAACCCCCAAAATGCCAACGAAGCACAAAAAGGGTGCAAATGGCAACACCACCTCATGGCAACATTTCACGCTAAGCCAAATAATGAGCGAGTAGAAAAGGCTCTGCTTTCCCCCCTAAAGAAGGAAGGCACCTTTACGAACCAGAAAATGCAAAACTGTTCCAGAAACGCTTAATGCTGCATAAGCAGCTTCCGCGACACAAACAACAACACTCTGGAAGGAGAGCAAAGCGGCGTAGAAAAGGAGGATCGGAAGGAAGAGGCACCTTTTACAACGAGAAGAACGGAAGATGTGCAAGATAAAAGCCCGCAAATCCCCCACCCACCCCCCGCCAATCTACCCACCAGCAGACTAGAATACGACGTGACACGGTCGCATTTCCGAATGGAGAAAGCAAATCGTGAACCCCACTCATGGCCGTCTTTCGAATCCACGTCTGCAAACGAAGAACGTCGAAACCGGGTAAGCAGCAAAGGCCTCTCCGCGCGCACTGTTCACCCAGACGGAAACACACACACACAGAGGCAGGCAGGCGATGAATGTCGGAGAGGGAAGGAGGGAGCGGGTGGCGTACAGACCTGGTGGAGCTCCCGCTGGACGAGGCGATGTCCGGGTCCGTGTCCCTGGCAGGCTGGGCCTCCTCCGGCTCCGGCTGCGGCCGCGGCGCGCCGAAGAGGTCCTCGTACGGCAGCGCGAAGTCGGCGAAGTCGAAGCGGCCGAAGATCTCCCCGTAGTCCCCCTTCCCGCGGCAGGCGAAGAAGGCGCCGCCTCCGCCAGCGGAGGGCGCGGGCGGCAGGTCGAGGTACGGGATGGAGCAGGTAGCCGCGACGCCGCCGAACACCTCGGCGTAGTCCAGCGGCGCGCCCCCGAACGGCGCCGCGAAGCGCGGCGGCCCGCCGAACACGTCCCCGTACGCCGCCCGCGCCGCCATCGCCGCCGCTCCTCCTCCTCCTCCTCCTCCCACGCCACCAACGCCCGCCGCTCCCGCCGCCGCAGCGGCAGCCTTCCGGTGGTGCCTCCTCTCCCTCCGCGCCGTGTCCATAGCCGCCACGCGTGCGCGCTAGGGTTTTCTCACCGCCCCCGCCCCCCGCCCCGACCCCTACACCCTCCGTGCGTGCTCGGGGGGTTTGGGGGAGGAAGGTGGACGAATGGAGAGGAGGCGAGCGCGAGAGGTCGGGGTAGTGGGAGGCGAAGCGCAGGGGGGAGCAGAGCAGGCACAGGCAAGGGCTTTCTTTACTCGGGAGTCGCTCGTCCTTGTGGGGCAGGGGCAGGGGCATGGCTATTGGCAGGGGCCGCGCGGAAAAGCGTCTGTCTCGCTGGAGCGGATAGCGGCGGAATGGATGGGTAGGAAACGGAGCGCGGCCGGAACCGCGTCGGCGCTTGTCGCTTCCTGCCTGGTGCCAGCTACTACGGCGGGCGCGGGCGCGGGCGCGGTCGCCGGGCGTTTGGGTTGGATCGGAAGACGGCGGTGGTGACGCTTTGGCTTTGGGTTGGGTTGCGGCGCCGGCGATGGTGGTGGGAACAATCATCCTTGGCACGCTTCTAGGGGTAGGTTTTGTGCAGGAGTAATCATTTCTGTTGCCGTCCTACAAGGTACAGTACTAGCTGTCTAACTAACTACTCCAGCACGGTAGATGGAGTTAACTAAACTTCGAATTGGAACCAGCGGGCAGTGCCATGATAGAAAAATAGACAAGTGACTGTGGTCAATTGACGACTTGAAAGTTGAAACTAGCGCGTAGGCCACGTTCTCTCCAAAAGCTAACCGCCCACGGAGTATACTCTACATACGGTTGGCAGAGGCGTACAGTTGGTCAACCACGGACCACGGTCCTGCACCGCATTACCCCCGGAGATCGAGCAGGACATGTCCGCCGTGGAAGTCGAGCTGTGGAGTCTGGAGGGAGCCAACACCTGTACAGTAGTAGTACGTGTGTACTACGACGCGACGAGGCCGCCCGCTCTACCGTAGAACCAACCATCGCCGAACGTTGCGCCTAGGATTGGAAGTCTGCGGTTCACCATGTGCTTTGCCTGCCAAAGTCCCGAGCACGACAGCTCCAAATTCACGGCGATGCAGGCGGCACCGGCACAGTCGCACGGATCGCGCTGGGTCTCCGAGAAAACGATGTGTCTGACGGGGCGAAAACGGATATCGGTGGAGCAGAGACGGTCGATGGAATTACACCCGGACAAGGACAACGACCGCGAGAGCTAGCTATCAGCCATCCGATGACGAATCATCTCTCCCCTCCCTGTTCAACGGCAGCCAACGACCTAATCCGTGCGTCTCATCATGCCTAGTATCAGCTTATGGTTTACTAGACGACAGCCGGTGCAGACGGGACGGGCGTTGCACGCTAGCTAGTAGTAAACCTTTTTGTTCGCGCGTGCCGGCCGTGGCAGACTGACAGCGAGAGAAAGAAAGAAAGGAACGAAGAAACAGGGAGCAGGGCTTGCCGGCCGGCAGAGTCGTCGCCGGGAACGGGAGATGCGCGCTGGATCGGCCAGGCAGAGGCAGCCATCAGTGTGAAATGCAAAAAAAAAATCACCCACGGACCACGGCGTCCCTGGACGACGAGCTGCATCTGCATCTGCGTGATGAGAGGCAGACCGCCCCTTTTTGCATGGGAATGGAACACGGCGAGTGGAGGGTCTCATTCTCTTTGTGTTTCCTTCCCTCCCTCGACACGAATCATTGCCCTCTTTGTTTCTTTCTTTCTTTCTTCCCCAATCCCCATCATTCCTCCCTCTCCCTCCCAGGTTCCAGCCCTAGGCAGATGACAGTAATAGCTCCTCGTCTCCATGGGCACTGCACATCAGCTGCTCTGTCTCCTAACTGCATGATTAGGCTCGTTTGTGATCGGATTCTCGGTGGGGGAAAATAATAAGAATCCCACCCAAAACGCTTCGATTATTTCTCTTTCTTCTAATAACCGCCACTTATGAACTTTGAACTATAGCACAATCAGAGAATAAAAAAACAAACAACCAAACAGGGTCCCTGCTAATTAAGAGGAGCTTAATGGCGTCTGAATCCGACCCCAAACCTATCTCTATCTTTCAGAATTAATGATGTCCTTAAAACAGTCGCGGTCCCTGGACTTATGGGCTGGACAGCGACGCTCATTTCATTCATGCACGCCGCCCACGCCCCCGGCGACGACGTTGACGCCAGGCCAGGTTCATGATCATCATCACTTGCTCGGTCTGCTGGACTACTGCTCCTCCTGCTCCTTTTCTTTAGCATTTCCATGGACCATGCCTCGTGCCGGCTCGCGTCGCTGTCCCTGCTCCGGGTGTTTTGTGTGTGTGGTTGCCCGATTTGGGCATCTGCGTTCTCCGATTAGAATATCCATCCGCACATCCACGAACCGCCAAGTCTGGTCTCAGCTCAGATAGATAGTGCTGGTTCTGTTATCTGCTGCTGTATGCATATATGGTTGTTGGGTCAATATTTTACAGGGATTCAGGTTCAGAACCTGGGATTCTTTTTTTGTTTTTTGGCTTCAGTTGTGGTTGGTTCGTTGGTTGGCTTCTAATCAATGGGATTTCTTTGTCTCTGCTCTTGTTGGCAAGTTTAGTTAGGACGTGCCTACGTGAGGCTAGTCCAATTATTGTTGCGATGCTGATGGGTGTGTTGGACCAACCTATTCTCCACTCTCCAGCTAACAAACGGATGGAATGGAGCCAACAAGAGCTGTGTGTGTTGTGCGTGTGTGGCTCTGGCTGTGGGGCTACAACTACGAACAATCTCACAACAACCATTTCCTTGTCTCTACTAACCACTATATGTGCATGAAGACCAGATAGATGCAGTGGGCTTGTTATATTTGTCACTGCGTGGAGTGGAGAAGATCTAGCGTCAACTTGTCTCCACGTGTGAACAAAATTCTGCTCAATCTGCAGGTCCATCCTTCAAACAATCAACAGACAGGAAATGACATGACTAATGGCCTTCAAGAACTGCTTTGTAAATAGTTTTTTGTTTTTTTACCGTTTTCTTTGTACTTTCTTGACTAATAAAAACCTGACAAAGATTTCACTGCCTTTTAAAAAAAATGGCCTTCTGGCAATTACCAGTAGTGGTGCCACGAAATAAGCTGCAGCAAATTACAATGCCCCGTAATAGTTCTTGAAGGCAAATCCCCCCCCCCCCCCCCCCCTTCTCATTAGGAATTAAAAATGTTTTATTTGAGAGCAACTTTTCTGAGTTTAAAATTTTAAAAAGGTTAACAGAATGGGCGCTTCAACAACTTACCTGTATTTCTCCTCAGGATGGGAACGGGTCGACCCGGCCCCAGCCTTGGACCCGGCCCTATGGCCCCGAGGCCAATTTTAGAGGCCATGGGTCGACCCATTTTATTAAAGTGCTATGGCCTCATTGACCCAATGGGTATTGTGGGTCGGCCCAAATACTTCTTTATTATTATGGATTCTAGATATTATTAACACTCTATGAGATAAAAAAGAGCTATTAATTAGTGGATACTCACAAGTATAACGTGCTAGAAAAAACAGGCCATTAAATTGGTTGGTTTGTACATCGTGTAACATTGTAGAAAGAAAAACTAATGGACAAGCAGTGTAACGCTCGCAAGTGATTTATTTCCACTTCCAAAGTACTATGATATTCTATTTAAAAAAAATAAAAAAGACAAATAAATAATAATAATAATAATAATAATAATAATAATAATAATAATAATAATAATAATAATAATAATAATAATAATATTGATGATGATGATGATGATGATGATGATGATTGGGTCGACCCATGTTACCCATTGGGTCAATAGGCTCTGGCCTCATTGATCCATTTTATATTTTGAGGCCGGCTCTAATGACTCATTGGTCTTGTTTTTATGGGTCAGGTTAACTATCCAATGGGTCGACCCGGCCCATTCCCATCCATAATTTCTCCCCTTTTTGCCTGGCCAAATCGGTAGACAGCTGAGCTGATGACAATGGAGCATGCATGCTCCATCCGAGAAAAAAAAAAATCCCCAGCATCTGCTGTCAGTTCTCGTGTGAAAAAAGACGCTGATTTGATCGAAAGCTTAGGATTCCTGATGCGCATCAGGTCCTTGACTAATTGTTAAATATATATCGTCACTTTATTAATTGTAGGAATCTATGCCTTGGATACAAAGAATGCGGAAAGAAAGGAGAATTGGGACGGCGTAAAAGGGATTCATTCATTCACTCATTCGTCTGATCACGAATCTTCATATATGTACACACTGATGCTGATGCTACGTGATGCTGTCAGCTACTCTGCTTCCTTTGTTGTTTGGAATGCACCATGTTTTGCTGCATCTCAACTTTGAAGTACATATATACATAAATAATAAACTGTTGAGGCCACTTTTAGCATGAGCAGAAACGACAAGACATCTGAATTCCGGGCTTTCACTTTTTTCTCATGCAGTGGCGCAGTGCTACGGCTACACACTAGTAACTTGCTAGGTTTCATTTTACAATTTTTTTATGAAAAGAAACAATAATACAAAATAAAACTACTACAGTTATTTGATTTATGGAATAATATAAGAGTGAGCAGGGTTATCCAACGGTGCTTAAGATTAAGAAAGAACTGGGTGTCATCCTTATCCAAGGTGTCCCTATCCAAGGTGTCCCAGTGGAAAAAAAAATAAGTCGGCAGGGTTAAGATTATCCAACGGTGGTTAAGACTAGGAAAGGAAACAAAATCTGCATGCTGATGCTGTGAGCCTGTGAGTCAAGGCTCATTCCAGGCACCAACCAGCAAGCTCGAGTGATCATTGACGACGGACATGCCTGCAAACAGCAGTATTCTACTGGCAGCTGCCACGCACTGTCGCCGGCTGACCTACACACCATCATAATTCTGCCCTGGCCTGTCATGTGGAGTAGTACGAAAGATGAAGCCGTGTTTACGGCTTGTTTAATGCTAACGCATGGTGACGTGGAAAGAAAGCAAGACATCCTGATCATGTTCCAGCACGCCAGTCTGTTTCTACATGTCGAAGAATTGAGCGAGTTGTTTAACTGGAACGTGCGTAAGATAATTGTTGACGTCTTTTCCGGACAACACATCAACCGGTGCTAGATCGCACACGTCGCAAAAGAAGCGAAACAGAGCAAAACTGCGCACATGCAAAAATAGGCTGGGCCGGGTTTCAAACCAGGCTGGGCCGACTTTTCCGGCCGGGCCGGGTTTCAAACCAGGCTGGGCCGACTTTTCCGGCCTGGCCGGGTTTGGAAACCGGCTGAGCCGATTTTTTCGGCTTGGCCGGTTCTGAGAACCGGCTGAGCCGACTTCCGCGGGTGATGCCGGGGAAGCTAGGGTTTGAGGTATTTGGTCATCGGGATGACCGGTAACTAAGCAGAGGACGTTGATGGTCGATGTAGAGCCCGTCCTTCGCCGGAAACTCCCGAACACCCCTCGAAAAGATCCGTCGAAGAGATGCACGTAAAGGTTGGCCTAGGGATCGCGGAGATCACCTAGAACGCCGACTAAACTCGCGGAGAGTCGAGCCGGACAGCAGGATAGAGGTGAACCACCGCGAAAATCTAATTGGTAGATGTGTTTTGACGATTGGATGATTAAGATCTCAATCGGCCATGGTCCTCCATATATATAGAGGGGGGTGGTCTTATTCCAGTAGGAAACACGTATTTAGGTAAGTCTTCAAGTTTCCCACGTTAAAAAACTACCAAAAACCGATTACATCTATTAATCGGCTCGGACTCGACCAAACCCGGCCAAGCCGGGTTTCACGGGGTCTCCTGGGGCGACACGTGTCCTGCCGACGAGGCCTGGCACAAGGTCCAAAACCCGGCCTAGCCGGGTTCGATACCCGGCCTAGCCTATTTTGCAGACTACGCCAAATTTGAGTGCGAACATATGCCCCCTGTTTTCAGGTGAATTGCTGCATATGAATCTGAAAACACAAGCAAAACCAAACAGCGACGATACTTAACACAACGGCTGTTTAGTGACTAAGGGCGATGTATACATCGGCCATTTTTTGTTCTAAGGGCGATACATGTACCGGTCATTGCTTGGAGAGCTTTAGAATTCACACTATGCCCCCCGAGCGACATTGAGCTCGGCGCGTGGCGGCGTCGGCTCATAGTCAACCATCTCTTCATCTTCCTCTGCATCTCCAGAATCTACAACAGCAGAAGAAACGGTAGTAGCGACTACCTCCACTGAAACAGCATCGGCAGCGGCATCAGCAGGCGAAGTCGCAAGACCTGGCCGAGCCGCCCCCAACCCGGCCTGGCCGGATTCTTGGAGACCCGGCTCGGCCGGTTCTGAACCGGCCTGGCCGGTTTCTGCATCTTGTGCGGGTCTCGTTTCTGAAAGCTCCCGATCTCCACGAACCTTCTCCATGGATTTTGCAAAGCACGCTGGATCACTTCTTTTCTGCGTTTGTGGAAAAATTGGATGTGAAGCGTTGAAAATCTCCTCCCTCATTTTCTCTAATTTTTCCTGCTTTTGCTGGGTTTGGCGCGCTCGTTGCAACTTCCGCCGCTGCGTCTTGGTCAATCCCAGCGGGCACCACTTCGGTTGCAAGTATTTGGGATCTATTGGTTTCTTCTCCACAACCTTGGCGACGACCTCTGGGACGGTGGAAGGTGGACACTCAATCCTTATTGGCTCGTCATTATTGACAACTGGCACTTCTTGTGAGCCAATAAGAATCATCGCCAAAGGTGCTTCCTTCGGCGGTGCCGCATTAAGAATAGCGGGAACAATGACAGACTCCATGACCCTTTTAGGCACGTAAATTTATCGCGTTGGAGCTTTCTCTCTTCCATCACCTATCAATCTCGCCGGCGGCGGCGAGAGCGACGACCGTTGGCCGCCATAGCTCGATTGGCCATAGCCTAATCGGCTAAATAGCGACGACGAGGATGCTCCACTCATTGGTTGATGTTGCATAAGCAATGGATATGGCACAAAAACTCCGTTGAGACCCCAATGCGGCTGAGGAGGAGGTGGAGGACCCCAACGAGAAACACGAGGGCGAACAACCTCTTGTGCCGGGGACGTCGCCGAAGTCACTGTCATCTTCTTCGGTTGCTCATCTCGGTTCGGCGGTGTAGAGTCTCTTTTTTTAAATGGCCGATTCTCAGAATCGGCCTTTTGCTGCCGGTATCTTTTCATGCGCCGGTCAAATGTGCAAAGCTTCTTGGGAACGAATTTCCCTTTGTTTGAATTTGTGTTCGTCCTCCAAGTACCAATTTCTGGACGCTTTGGAACGAACAACTTTATTGCCTCAACGCCACTAGCGCCAGCGACCTTGGGAACTCCAGAGGAGGACGAGACGCCGCCCTCGACTGAACCAGCCGAGCCGGCTCCTGGACCCGGCCTGGCTAGGTTGGAGCCATAACCGGCCTAGCCGGTTCCTGTAATCGGCTGGACTGGGTTGCCGGCTGGGCCAGTTCCTGGAACCGGCCGGGCCGGCCTCTGCTGTGCCGCCGTGGACTCCCAGCGCCGCTGCAGGGATAGGTACTGCGACGATCCTGCAGAAATTGTCAACTTGGTCTTGCCGTCTTCATCTTTCTCTAGCACCACTTGACGCCCCAAAACTTGTTTCGGTGCCTCCCGTGGTTCGCCGATAATCACGTTCTTGCCTTGCGTGGTGTCGGCTTGCTCCGGACGAATCAAAATAGCCGGCTCTCCTTTCTCAATGATATTCATTGGAAAAGGAGCCTTATCAACCATCATTTCAGCCAATTTCAATCATCCTTCATTGAGGGTCGATTGTATCTGCCGACGAAAATAGTTGCAATCATTAGTGGCATGACTATGAGAATTATGATATTTGCAATAAGCCCTTTTCTTTAGCTCATCACTAGATGGCAACGTATGAGTAATTCTTATGTTATCGGTTCTAAGCAATTCATCAAAAATCCGATCACATTTAGAAACATCAAAAGTAAATTTAATTTCTTCTTGCCGATTTTTAGAAATCGGCTTAAGAGATGGGCAAGAAATCCCCTTCTTATCTGGAGACCATATAAATTCGGCAGAATTGCATTCTAGAGTTTCATCGTCCGAGGCATCGGAATGCCCTTCTCCCACAACTGTCCGATAAGATTTTCTAGATTCATTTGCCAAACGAGATTCTACAGCAATAGCCTTTTGCAATAATTGATTTATGCCATAGAATTCATAATGCTCTAATTTTTCTCCAATATTAGAGTTCATACCATTAAGGAACAGATCTGCCAAGTCTCTATCGAAAATATTTAAATTAAACCATCGGTTCTTAACATTTCTGAAACGCTTAGCATAATCAAGAACAAGATCACGTCCTTGACAAACCGATGTGAGATGAGATAGCTTAGTTTCTTGCACACCAGTAAAGAAATAATCATGAAATTTCTCCTCCAAATCATTCCAGGTGTTAATCGAATAAGGAGGCAATGATGAAAACCATACAAAACCTGTACCCGATAGAGATAAAGGAAAACATCTAATTTTCATGTAATTATGAGCACTAGCTTCTCCTAATTGAGCAAGGTACATGCCAACGTGTTCTATCGTGGTTTTGCTGTCATCACCACTAAACTTTTGGAAATCGGGCATCTTCCATTCAAGGGGTGCCCGCAGAACATCATAGGTAGAGCGATATGGCTTCTGGTATGAACTCTGAATAGGTTTAATGGTTATTCCTAAATTCCTCTCGATTGATTTAGTCATCTCAGGCTTAAACCGATTTACGATAGCGTCTACATCGGTTTGAGAGGAATCAGGGGCCACATTATTAGCCATTAGAATCTGACTAGGTGACGGCGGGGGATTAGATAAAATGGTGTTACGACCCACCGATTGCCTATTCGGATTCGCCTATCTAGATGATGAGCCAACCAAACCGCGATCGGTTCTATCGATTTCATGTACCGAATGACCCGATTGAAGCTGGCTGGCTGTAGCATAATCAGGTTGATTTTCATAAAAATCAAAAGGCATACCAAATTCAGGTTGATTATCATGATCTGAAAAACCAACTAATTTTTCCTCTATTTTGGATATGCGCCTACCAATTTTAGTTTCAGATGCATCGATATAATTTTTAATTTGTTTACCGATGCCTTCAACTAAGTAAGCCAAACCATCATGAGAAGCAGAGGAGGGGATTTCATCATCATTCACCTTTGACTTGAGCTTTTCCTCCTCCTTGGAAGCCTTCTCCGCTTCGGTCTTCCCGCCTCCTCCGCCGGATGAAGAAGACGAGTCGCCGAAGTTAGGCTCGGAGACTTGGGTGACCTTGTTGCGCCGGTCCTTAGTACAACTATCCAGGAAGGCTTGGGTATCGGCAGCAAGCTTGGCCTCCAGCTTTTTCCGGAGCTCCTCAGGGAGCTCGTCGATAGTCTTGGGGCGGACGACGTTGTCTTCATTGACGTTCTTGTCGGTCTTCTTTCCGTCGTCGGCCGCCATGCCGCTAGTAGATTGGATCTGGGATTGAGCTTTCTTCCCTAGTGGAGTCGCCAAAAAGTGTGTTGACGCCGAAACAGGACAACATACAACAAGGTGCTAGATCACACGGTCGCGCACGAAACGAAACAGCACGGAGCAGCACGCCCGCGAAACCGGGCCTGGCTGGTTTCAGAACCCGGCCGAGCCGCCTACCCAGCCTGGCCGACTTTGATAGTCGGCTGAGCTGGTTTCCTCGGGTTCGCCGAGGAAACTAGGGTTCCGGTCTTCTCGTCGTCGGGACGACCGTCTTCAGCAGCAGAGGACATTTGGTGGTCGATGTAGCGCCCGTCCTTCGCCGGAGACTCCCCAACACCCCTCGGAAAGATCCGTCGGAGAGATGCACGTAGAGGTTGCCCTAGGGATCGCGGAGATCACCTAAAACGCCGACTAAACTCGCGGAGAGTTGAGCCAAAGAGCAAGATAGAGATGAACCACCGCGAGAATCTACTTGGTAGATGTGTTTTGACGATTGGATGGTTAAGATCTCAATCGGCCATGATCCTCCATATATATAGATGGGGGTGGTCTTATCCCAGTAGGAAACACGTATTTAGGTAAGTCTCCAAGTTTCCCACGTTAAAAAACTACCAAAAACCGATTAGATCTATTAATCAGCTCGGACTCGACCAAACCCGGCCAAACCGGGTTTCACGGGGTCTCCTGGGGCGACACGTGTCCTGCCGACGAGGCCTGGCACAAGGGCCAAAACCCGGCCTAGCCGGGTTCGATACCCGGCCTAGCCTATTTTGCAGACTACGCCAAATTTAAGTGCGGACAATAATACCAGAGGAGTACTACTGTAGTAGCTTCGTCGGAGGCACGTCCTGGCTACTGACAATTCCTGGATATACTACTAATATACAATACTGTAGTATTATATTATAGTGTTTTGTCTTTGGACGATCGAGGAGGAGACGAACTCAACCAAATCGCACATGCATCCTCCCTTGTTTGTATCTACATAGTTTATTTGTGCTCTAGACATTTTCCATCACAAGTTTAGAACTTGCATGCATGCATAAGCGTGGTGGGGTTTTGTTTTTCTTGATCTGTTCTTGCATTCTCTCTTTCTGCAAAACTGAACTGTGATTTCAGTAGAATTTCGTTTATGGCTTTTATGAAATTCCTACGTTTCTTCAAACAGCCTCGGAGCATTGCGTTGTGCCTCGGTGATGTCCAAGAAGAAGGCAACAAAGCGGAATTGACGTCAAGGATCGCCAACCTGCTCTGTCCTGCATAAATCGTCGTAATGGAGTTTAAAGAAGGATGGATGGATGGATGGAAGGCGCAATGCAAAGCAACGAGCAGGCAGGTGCTCGTTGGCCATTTATGCTGGGCGGCAGGAGAGGCGTCTGGTGCCGTCCTGGTGGAAGAATCGGACGCCCTTGGTCGGGCCGGGCGGGCCAGGAATGTGAGGACCATTCCTTCAATCCTTCCTCCGGATGATTCCGATTCGCAAAACCTCTTGTGGCATCGGCATGCTAGTTTCCATCCAATGAAATGTTTGTACAGCGTTTGAGATTGTGAAATTTGTTACTGGAACATGTAGGTGCATATATATAGGTGAGTTAGGTATACTACGACAGAGTGTGTTGTTTGGTGGATGCTGATGAAAATTGAGAGATGAGATAGTACCATCCATTGAATGCAAGTCGAAGCTTGATTTTAGAAGTTTGTCGATGACGTTGCTTACTTTTACCGAAGGGAATCTGGAGACCTTTTTTTTTGGGCGAATCCTTTGTCAATAAATGAAATATATAAAGCCTTGGCTTTGTAAAACAAAAAAAGAAGTTAACTAAGCTAATTGGCTTATCAGTGTGTCTCGTAAGGTGACTGACGTGAAAACAGGTCTTTTGAGCAGACCCGTGCAAAGAAAACTGTTTTGAGGGAATTCTGAGAAGGAAATGTTGGAAAGAATGTTATATTTTAACAAAATTACGACAAGATTTACATTATTTATTTGTTCATGAAAAGCATTACATATTTTTTTTGGACGGCATGTCCCAGTCACAGATCGGAGATTTTTTTGGGGTGTACTGGTTTAATGTAAGGACCATTCAGTTCAGTTGCTTGATATAATGTACATTTGTTTGGAGCTGGTTAATGTAAGGACTACTCAATTGCTTGATAT
This sequence comes from Eremochloa ophiuroides, assembly GCA_038502445.1. Taxonomy (NCBI): domain Eukaryota; kingdom Viridiplantae; phylum Streptophyta; class Magnoliopsida; order Poales; family Poaceae; genus Eremochloa; species Eremochloa ophiuroides. The sequence continues at coordinate 70,147,108 of JAHLJS010000008.1, read as the reverse complement.
AATGGACATTTGTTTGGAGCTGGTTCAAGAGCAAAAAAGTGAGGGGTTGAGGGTTTATCTGCAAGAAAACATAGCAGCCAGCCAGCCACTCAGCCAGGGAGTAGTATGTGAATGTGCAAAAATGCTTTGAACCTTGACGCGGCCCAGCACAAGTCGGGAGGACCTGAACAAAACATTTCAAGGGCATATAGACAAGGGAAAACATGAACCAGGGGCGTATTCCAAAGAAGCCAGGGACCAGCGCGTAAAATCTCAAAAAAATTTGGACCATTTCTCGATTTGTGCGTGTCATCCTTGCGCAGGGGCCATGCTAATCTTCTCTGTATCGTTCCAATTTTATCAGATGTCTCCGAAGAGACGGAGCGGCTCCTGCAGCTGAGCTTATAAGCTGGTGTTTGAGTCGTTCTCTGGCCGGTGTGGTACTAAACTCTGCGTTCGTCGCTCGTTCTCTTCCCCGCAAGCCGAAACAGCGACGCCACGCCGCATGGGCTGGATCCTTTAGCGCGGCCCATCATGCGAAACAGCAGAGCGGGCTTCGTGTTTTCCCTTGGGGAACATTGGAAGCCCATTTTGTGACGTGCACCCCATCTCCGCTTTGAGCCTTTGACGCATTATCGGAGCCCAAGTGCACAATTAACAGATTCACTTAGAAAAATAATAGATTCACTTAAGAAAAATAACTTGTATTTATATTAGTTATTATCATAAAACAGTGATAAATTTATGCTTCCCACATAAATAAAATCAACAAATATGTCATCTGTTCGTCCCTAGAAACGAGTATATCTTTCTTTGGAGTAAATAAAGCAGTGGGTGCATTATTGATCAGGGCGAAACTGCCCCAGATTTTGACAACAGTCACAGTTTGTTTAGCCCTTAATTTTCTTTTTGTGCTGATGCCTGTCGGTGGTCCCATCTCTTATACATGACCTTTGGTTTACAATTGCTAGTATATGAGACACTTGATTCCGATTCCAATTCAGACATTGACCATTAAGCTGACAACATACTCTGTTATGGGATATGGTTGTAGTGTATCTATTGTAGGGATCTCGGCCTACATTTTTTTTTATCTGTCTATGAGTCACCCTGATGATCTAGAGTTAGGTGTCACCCGGGTGACCAAATCCTTTGTGTCACCCAAATATCAAAACAGATCACATTTGAGTGACAAAAGGACAACCAACACCTGAAAGTCAAATACCACACAATCTACATTGAATGGATCAGAAAGAAGCTAAATAAAAATAAATCAAAGATAAATTTATAGGAAGCAAAATACCAAATTTATTCTATAGAAAGCAAATTTGAAAAAATTCAAATAACAAAATAACAAACAGATTACAAATATGTAAAAAATCAAATATCAAATTTATTCTATGGAAGGCAAATTGGAAGGATTTCAGATTGATAGCAAAAATACAAACAAATTACAGAATTCAGATAGACAACAATCAAATAAATTAAATTTACACCACTATTACATGAAATTTACACCTTTATTTATAATATAAAAAATATATTAATATACTGTAAGAAAAAAATATAAATTTTTATGATGCTTCCTAACGCATATACGCTCATGGAAACTGGAAAATACTAGACGGCGGTCAGAGGAGAGCACAGCGTGCGCAGCAGCAGAGGCAGAGCGCAGCAGCGGTGGCGGCAGCAGCAGCGGCGCAGAGAAGCCGAGCGGTGCGCGCCAGCCTGGAACCGACAATTTGAACATGTTGCAATTGTCCCCACGCACTGTGCCTCAGCGATCATCTCGCTGAGCACGGGAATTCGCGCGCAGGCTGATCCGCTGATGGCAGCGTGGCAGTTCTGTCCGCGCGCCCTCAACTGCGATCCTCCGTCCGTGCGTCCTCCGCCGCACAGATCGGACGGCTAAAAATTTGGGTGACACGAGAGGAAATTTTGCTCGGGCGACATATAGCTTTTCCGTTTTTTTTTTGCTTCCATTTTTTTTATTCACGGGAACATCCGAAACAAACTTTGTGGATATGCTGTAATATAGTCCACTTCTCTATTTTTTCTGGAAACGAATATGGCAGGACCACTTCTCTAGTTTTTGAATATGCCCAAACTTTAATAGCCAGCTCCAAGAATAGTGGTCAACATTCTGTTTGTTGCCCTTGTCACTTAGGTCAAATTGAGTTGGCAAAAGCCATTGTTCAGTTCTTTGCTGTTTATGAGTCTGCAAGACCTTCTCCATGTCATTGAAAAGCAGCCGGGTCCAAATGTTTCTGGGCCAGGCCCATCATTTTGAAATGCTCAGAAAACCCTTTTTGTGTTCTAGTATGAAAGCAAAACACTGAAACCCCTCTTAAAGAAAGCACTAAAAAAATTAAAACAATTAACCAATGTTGTCGACCAAGATGGGCTGCATTTGCCTCACTATCAACTACTAGCTTCAAAAACTTGAGCATCTACTGTCTTGAAATAAACAGAGCATTGTCTTCAAACAAACAAAGCATCTATCTCGGCCGACCTGAAAGCCACGCTGGCCTAACTTGAGCATCTCATCTGCACACCACAAGAACCGTGCGGTGCCGTTGCTACAGACGCAGTACCATTCTTGCTACTTGCAAAGCTGTTCTTCGATAGCTTGCTGCTTGCAAACTCCACAAATAAAATACTAGTACCAGAAGATATATCTCTACAGTTTCCTGATAAACACCTGACTTTTGAGACTGGAAATTCGTCATTTATTTCTGTCACTCATCATTTCATCAAGATGCCACTTTGACGTGAATCGAATTGAATAGAATAATATCACGGGTGAAAAATAGAAAGTAAAAACAGGCACCAGACAGACTAACAGAGGGCGTGCAAGCAAGAATAGCTTTGCCGGCAGATAAAGCGCCCTCATCTGCTTCTGGTATCCGGGCCGGGGTCGTCGTCCCCGTTGTTTTCATCATCTGGTATCTCCAAAAGCCGGCCGCCGGCGACGATATCTTATCGCCGGGCCGGGGAGACCCTGTAGCCGCCGATACGGCGAGATCCGGCCCGGGCGGATAGATGCTTGTCGCCCGGCACACCGGCGGCAGCCTCCCCGGAAAGCCAGCGCCCTGCGCCGCGCGTGGCCAGCACCGCCTCGTCTCGTCTCAAGATTCTTCTTCCCCAGGGCAGCGTGTTCGGTAGGAGGAGAGAATTTCTCAGCAGGAACGGAATCTTGGCGCACCTGTAACGTAACCTGTTTTTGCAGCCTGAATTCTCAGCTCCATCGTGGTGGTCGAATTCGTAATCTGCATGCTGGTGGACAGAAAAGCTGCGCCGCTTTCCGAGCCCGTTTGGTTGGCGTCGGTTCAGGGACTTCAGGCAACTTCAGCACGCGTTCAAATTGAACGACGCTGCTGCTTCTTCTACTTGTCTGGCCTGGACGTAAATAAACAGGCTGGAGCTAAAAAAGAAACGCTGATTTTGTCTGATGTTAATTTGTTGTGAGCGAAAACACTGTTTCAGAGCTGAGAATAAGCGTCCATAAGCGGACAGAGACGCGCGGCTCTGAACGATGCAGGTTGCAGGGTCATCCGAATCAAGCTCGCTCACTTAATCACTCACTCACTCACAGTGGCGCGAGCAGAATCCGGCGCAATAATTGTGGAGGCTTTGACCAGCTTCTCTGTTAAAATGTTCGATGGCGACGTGATGTGAGGGTGATTCCCAGCCTCATAGGCAGGCGGGCATCGGTCGATGGATGGATTATCGCAGCTTTCCATGCAACAGTAGCAGCAGCGAGCGGTTCCTTCTTCCTTGCCGACAGAGGAAGAGGGGGAAGCTGCTGAACAACAGGCCACTTCAGATTAAAGCGGAAGAAGCTGCTTCCTGACATCGATAGAGAAATGATAAGGGTTCCATTTGGAAGCAGCCCCAGGCAGGGAAAGGAAAGGAAGGGCCCTGATGAATCTGCATTCAGGTTGCTTGGCATTGGCAGCATATGTTCTTCTTGCTAGACTGCATGCAGTTGCCAGAACAGAATCCGGCACCCTGCCTGTGCAGGCTGCAGCCTGGGGACGGAGACCAAGTTGCATCGTGTGATACGATCATATAATTTGATTTGAGAGCGGCAACGTATCATTCCCGCTCATCATATATTCATATCAGTGAACGCAGGATCTTGGAAGAATTCCACACACCGTGGGAGCATCTTATGTGCATACATAATCCTATGTATTATTTGTGGTGTTTGTTCTCAAGTGACTTTTCAGAGAGCCAGAATCTTGCTAGATGCTCTGTGATCAAACAGTGCAGCGCACCACAAACTGATACTAGTATTTTTTTTTATTACATTCCATTCAACGAAGAAACAAACGGTACCATGCATTTATTTCCTTTCTAGTAGAGAATACATATGAGGGATGGAGAGAGATTCCAGCAAGATAATGTGAGGCATATTTATTTTCAGCGTGAAGGATATAGATTTTGATAATTAACAAGAGGTTAGGATTCGCTTTCATTGCAAAAGAGAAAAGGACCGGTATGGGGACGGAAGGCATGTTGATTTGCATAAATAAAAATAAAGCTTAGTACCAAAGAAAAACAAATAACTTTACACAGTACAGAAGATCATATCAACTGCAACATGCTTGAATTTGTTTGTATATAGTAGACAAAAGAACAGGAGCAGATCTAGATTCAAGACAAAATCCGCGGTGGGGTACCCTCGTGTAGCCAAGCTTCAAACCGATTCTTTTTCTCGGTAAACTAGAGTTGATGGGCTAATTCGTTCTTAGTGGCTTTATACTTGACAAGAGATTAAGCTGATCGAGGACACCTCAGTGGCCTGAGTGAGGGCACTAATATAATGGTGAAAACTTGGGCTATATCATTGATTTCTTAAAGTTGAGGGGCGGCATGGGCCCTCTTTAGATCCGCCCCCGAAAGAGGTTCAATCCAAGCTTGAACAGTTGAAAGCCCTAATTTAGTTTTGATAATTAATGACATCCTAAGGACTAACCTAAGTTGCTAAGTGATGGTAAGTTTAGGTTGGTCAAACCATGGAGTGTGGAGCCTAGGAGACCTTGTTGATCAAGATGGCTCTATCATGGATCAAGTGAACAAGAAGTGAGGTGATCAAGTGTTAAGCAAAAGCATGAAGGAAAAGGTATAATCCAAATAGATTTTCCTTTTGGTGAACAAGACACCTAGTGGGTGTGTTCATATTTAAGATAGATAGCCGACTATTAAGGGGAGAACGAGTGTTGGATTACCTTCAAGTGATCTAGGTTACATCTCATGTGCATTGATCTAACCAACCTAGAGAACATCTTTGAAAACCCTTGAAAATGTTTGCAAAATGCTAACACACTGTGCACAAGTGTTGAAGACCTTGAGTGTTAGCACATAGAAGTAAGGGGTGAGAAATAGACTTGAAAAACGCTGAGAAATGAGCGTCGGACTATTAGCAGGGGCAGCGTCGGACTATTGTCCAGGGTCCGACGCCTAACCCTAGTTCTGGCCAATAGAGAGCGTCGGACGCTCGTCTAATGAGCGTCGGACCATTGTCGCCTTCAGTCTGACGGTACCGAGCAGCGGCAAGTGACGTGTGGCAAGTTCTGAGAGCGTCGGACGCTGAAGCTTAGTCCAACGCAGTTTTCCCAGTTTCAGACCTCTCTGGAAGCGTCGGACCGTGGTGATCATTGGTCTGATGGCTAACCTCGCGAGAGTACGACGGTGGCCGAGCTGTGTCTCGTCTGTGAGAGTCGGACGGTCCGACGCCTGGAGCAGTGCGCGCGTCGGACCATTAGCTTGAGAGTCCGACGGTTGGGAAAACGTCGCGAGCAGTAGCCGTTGCGATCCAGCGGCTGAGGTTGAACGAGAGCTGACACGTGGCAACCATCCGAGCATCGGACGCGAAGGATTGGTCCGATGGAACCAGTCCAACGGTCGGTCCGATGCCCCAAAAAGCTTGTTAACGGCTGTTTTTTAGTGGATAACGGCTAGGATTGCATTTAGAGGTATTTATACTCCTTCCCTGGTCACTTGGTGATAACTCTTGCACACTTGAATCATTTGCATACTCTTTGTGAGCTTCCTAAGCCTCCCACTCACTCAATTGATCATTTCGTGTTCATCCATTTGAGTTGAGTGATCCTCAAGTGCATCATTACTTAGTGATTTGCATTCTAGAGCACTTGAGAGCAAGCCAAGGCTGAGTTGTTATTCTCTTAGGACATTGCTGTGTCTCTAGCGGCTTGGAGGTGATTCCGGTGTGAGGTTGATTGGTACTTGTTCAAACCCACACCGAGGTGATTGATTGTGAGAGGTTTTATGGTTATCCTCGGCGAAGTGTCAAAACCAACTCTAGTGGATTGCTCGTGGTTGATAGCCACTTCTCTTGTGTTGGTGAGCGGCTCCCGGTGAGGGATTGGCGTGTGAAGCCTAGCTCGCAATCCACCAAGGAAGACCGGTGCCACAACGAGGAGTAGCGTGACGGCGATCACGTGAACCTCGGTAAAAAATCGAGTGTTTCTTGTCTTCTCCACCATCGAATGGACTTTTGTCTTTCCGGTATTCTATTGGGTTTGATCTCTTGGTTTTCATATTGGATATCTCCCGGTGATTGGTCTTCACGGCGTGCGGACTTCACTTCAATCAAGCCCATTGATATAATCCACTCGATCTCTCTTCCTAGCGCTTACTACTTGTTTAGATGCCATCTCCTTAGGTTCGGAGGAGTTGGTTTCTTACATGTTGAGTGCTTATATTTGTGAGTAGCATATTGTGATAGGTGGCTTGCATAGAATAGTCTAGAGCTAGCGCTTTGTCTCGCTTGCTTATCTACTAACGTGTGATCTAGTATTTTGCTAAAATTTTTAATAGGCTATTCACCCCCCTCTAGCCTATACTGTCCTTTCAACAGTTAGGTATATTTGGTACAACATTTTCTTCAACTTCACAAAGTTATTTTCTACTTCTTACCAAACAGGTCTGGATAAAATGGCTTCTCTCTGTAGGTTGTTTTAGCTCCTCACATGCATAGTTTTCCACATGAAGCTAAAAATACTATTCATCTAGCTTTCTCTCCACCGTCTTCTCTAAGAAGCTATTTTACCAAACATTTTATGATAATGGCTTTAGATTCATTGGTGAAGTTGCTTTATGACACCGAAGCCAAAACAAATGCTTCACTACTAAAGCTGATTTATACCAAACAAGCCATCAGTTTCACCAATGAATCAATTTTTTAGCTTCAGATCCATAGAGCAGCTTCACCGGTAAAGATAAAGTTGCTTTCATAAACGTTTGGTAAAACTTCTCAGGGTAGATAGCAGAGAGAAAGTTGGGAGAAACTAGTATCTTTAGCTTCACCAAGCTTCGCTAGAGATACTTGCATATGAGAGGAACTAAAAACAACTTTTAGGGAGAAGTCGTCTTATCCTGGCCCATTTGGTAGGAGAAGCTAAAAAACAACTTTTTGTGAACCTGTGGTAGAAGTTTTAGCAAAATACACCCTTAGTTTATACTCCTACAATCCACAATATATGCACCCCCCCTCCCTCAGTCAAACCTTTCAAACTTTAATTTGACCAGTAATTTGTAAAAGAACTACACACATACATTGACAATATGAGATGCTAGACTCACAACATTTATTTATCTTTTTTATAAAAAAAACAACATATATAGAATTGTTTATGAGTTAGGCCTATTTTGAACCCATAAGAAAAAGACGACAAATAAAGGATTGGAGCACCCATGTATGTCATGTTGGTGTCAGCAGCAAGCGACCTCGTGTCGGGGCCCGTATCTTGTTCAGAGCACTTTTGCATTGATTCTGTTGCCATCATCTGAACCCCTTCGTAGGAAACGCTTACGGTACTTATCAATTTGCTGTCTGATAGAACCATGAAGATAGAACGAAAGTGCACATATAGAAGGTGCACAGTGCAGTGCAGTGAACACAGAGTTTGTGAGCATCAGTCTTCCGGTCTGAGAAAGAAATAAGATAGTGTTGACCAGCCTCCTCTCACAGTTATTGACAACTGGAAGGAAATCGTCAATCTTTGGCTTTGTGAGGCCCAGGGGCAAGCCTAAAGTAAGTGAATGACACAGTGATCCTGTTGAGCAGCCAAAGGTTCTAGCAAGGTGATTCAATTTATCTTGGGTTATACCAATTGGAACCATCATTATCTTCTAGTAGTTCACTTTGAGCCCTTTAGAGGAAGCAAAAGATTGTAGCAAGGTCTTGAGACTTGAGAAGAAGAGCTGATTTCCACAGGCTTCCATAGTTCCATGATGACTAGAGTATCATCAGCATACTAGAGAATAGAAAAACCATTTGGAGAAAGTATTTCTAAATAAAAAGTAATGTAACTACTTTTAGAACATATTGATTAGGCTAATTAATTAAAGATAACAAAGTTTGAATTTTGAAATACGTGTATGACTTATGTTCAAGAACAAGGGAGTATATATATAACCGTTAGTCTACCTATCCCAGCACAGATATATCAGGCTCATGCATACTATGTGATTATGTGAACCATGGTTGGTCAAAGAGAGAAAGCGCATGCAGTGGCACCCCCTGCGCCAAGCAAAGACGATCGACAAATAAAGGATCGGACTGTCGGAGCACCCATGTACGTCACGTTGGTGTCAGCAGCGAGCTCTTGCCGGTCCGGGGCCCGCCGTATCTTGTTCGGACCGGCGACCGTACCACACGTGACGCGCTCTCTTCCAGTTCCTCTATATATACGCTCCTCCTGCCAGCCAGTTTCATTATCTCAGTAACGAGCCATTTGCATGCATGCACATGCACTCGCCATCTGGCAGTAGCAAGTTACAACTATAGATACATCGATCCGACTCTGACACTTCGTAGCAGCAGCAGCAGCTAGCAGCTAGAAGAAGAAGAAGAAGAAGAAGAAGAAGAAGAAGAATGGCTTCCGGCGGCGGGTCGTCGTCGTCGTCGTCGTCCCGGGCGCAAGCGTGGACACAGCGGCAGAACAAGCAGTTCGAGTGCGCGCTGGCGGTGTACGACCGGGAGACACCGGAGCGGTGGCACAACATCTCCCGCTACATGGGCGGCACCAAGTCCGCCGACGAGGTGCGCCGCCACTTCGAGCACCTCGTCCACGACGTCACCCAGATCGAGGCCGGCCACGTCCCCTTCCCCCCGCGCTACGCCACCGCCGCCTACGGCTACGGCAGCGCGCCGCCGGCGCACCTCGCCACCGCCGCCGGCCTCAACGACATGGCCGCCACCACCAGGTACCGTCGTAGCTATTACTTCATTCTGCTCGATCGTCTATATATTTCGTTTTTTGGCGCATGCATGGCATGGCATGATGATGGGCATGCAAAGCCGGCCTGCTTTTGGAAGGTGTACGTGAACGTGGTGCACAGTGCGCGCACACACACACACACACACACACACACACACACACACACACACACACACACTACAGTAGAGCTAGTTGGTCACATGAGATCTAATCCTGATGCATGCATGCATGTGTGGCAGTGATAAGCTTTATTATTAGCTAGTTTGCCGACATGCATCGTCTCCTTTGCCGACATCTCCATCTTATGACACATACGAAGAGTTCGCAAAGCTACATTGACACATGCCCTCACATGCATGCACGGACGCATCTCTATCTTAATTTCGTGTTCTATTGGATGCACGACAGCACCAGCAGGCCCAAGTATCTCAAGTTGCAGTGATGATGAAGACAAAGGACGGCGCCCGAGACGTACCTACGACCATGGTTACTGGACCGTGACTCTCCGAGAGGATATGTGGTGATAATCTGCATGCATTCGTGATATGTATGTATGCATGGCAGTTCCTTGCGACAACCGTTAGTGTAAACTTATATATTACGTACCGTGTCAATGTGGCTCTCCGATCGATCGACAATAACCCTAGGTATATAGGGAAGAAGGAGGAGGAGGAGGAGGAGGAGGAGGAGGCGAAGAATGGAAGAGAACGAAGTATCATCTTCAATTTTACCCTCCTGTATATATGATGTGTAAAATTGTAGATTATATAGTTAATTATTAGACCGACATTGATCGATGGATGATCAGTCAATGCTGCTCAGAAATAATGTCCATGCACATGTACTAGCTACTGGTATATATATGCTACAAGCTGCTAGTCATATATTACAATCAATGTAAAGTGTTCATCAGCTTCTTCCTTCAAGCACAAATACTTTGAAACACTGTAGCTTTATTGGGCACACCCCTTTTCATGAGAATAGTCGTATTAACTTTCAAAGAAATCAATAAGAATAAACTTATCATGTACTCTCTTCGTACTATTGAAAGTGTTATTTTAGACTCCATGTCATTTTATTTAACAATTCATCTTATTCAGAAAATGTTATAAAATATTATTTATTTTGTTATGACTTATTTTATCATTAAACATACTTTCATAAAGATTTAATTATTTAATTATTCACATAAAATTTAAATAAAATGATTGGTCAAACAAAAGGTTCGAAAGTAAAATACGACACTTTTAATGGGACGGAGGGATGGAGTACACTACTCGAAAATATATAATTCCATCCGTCACGACACTTTGACTAGCAGAATTTAGAAAAATACGCTCTAAATGGGTGCTCATGTTTTACCATCAAATATTTTGTTTTCCGGGTATCTAGGTTCAAATACCCCTAGATTTTTTGTTCGTTTACTAGCTTCGTATAGTTTACAAGTTTGTCGAAAAACCTCCTGCTTGTATCACTCATCAAAGTGGGCTATTCTATAATGTTTTTAGAAGTCTCCTATCAAATTATATACGCCATGCTTTGGCTGTAATCCAACTAAAAAAATATTTAATTCAACTAGGTTAGTAGGAATATATATATTAATTGTTTAAAATATCTGTTTAATTAGTTTGACTAAATTCTCCAAATGAAATATGTTTTCATAGTGATTTATTTGAACTAGTGGCTCTTGTCGATGTGACTTATTATTTGGATGAAGCTAAACACAGATATATAGATTTATATTTTCAGCATGGGTTTGAAACTAGGTGAGAATACCTTTATAAAAAAACATTATGTATGATGTTTTCACTTTCAAGATAAATATTTGAAATGATACGAGTATCGCTGCACAATATGATGAACTGGTCGGGATGAAAAGCTGACCCTTTTGAAAACATCTTGCATGTGATCGCTCGTAGGCCTCTTTGGTCTTTTGCACGTAAAGAAATTTCGCACAGTAGTGACAAGTAACTTGACTTCATATATAAGCACGCTCTTAACACTAGCAGATATGATTTTTCCCGATTTAATTAATTTTCCTGCCATCTTCATGTCAAGTATTTATTACTTTTCTAACGCAGCATCTTCATGTCAAGGATTCACTTCTCAACTTGCCAGATAATGTCTTCGAAAAACAAAGAAAAAGGGATCGAATCAGAGTGGTCACATCATCATCACATGTTCCAAGGATCGAGGCTTTTTACAAGTGGGGATAACAATGCAAGTTCTATGTAAGTATATATGCTAAACTTTCATTCGATACGCTAAGCTTTCTGGTGGTTTTCATATGGTTTTTCTCGATATGCAACAGCTGGCAAAACCACATGAAAATCACCAGAAAAATTAACTTCTAACAACTGGCAAAATTAACTCCTATCAACAACTAGCTAAGGGGGTACTGCTATGTAAAAATTAAAGGAAATAATATATACTGCTATGTATACGTGAGCCTAAGCAGCCACCAGCACCGTGTGTCAACTGCCAAGTAACCCATTTTTTTAGCGAACGTATCCATGCGACACGTATTTCATTAAGCGGAAGCGGAGAACACCAACCAAATAAGAGTCTGCGAGCCAGTGGGAACCAAATGTTGCCACCTTGGGCTGCCGCTCAAGAAAAACAAAAACGCAAAACGAAGAGGAAGGAAGACAGAACAGGACGGGATTACAACATCAAAACAGAAGAGAGGGCTGAACACCTACGGGCTAACGAATCCTGCCAGCAACCAGATTGACGCCTCTTGGAGGATGGCCGAGCTAACCATGTCCACCGAGGCAACCTCGTCTATGAACGTCGTCTTCGCGTTGCACTCCTTCGAGAGGGACCACTAGACCAACATGACCAACGAGTCAAACCCCTTGCGAAGGTCGCGGGGGGCTCTCCGCCGAGAAGTAACCCATTTTTTTTTTAAAAAAAAACTATTTAGAATATACAGAATATTGAGAAATTAAGGCGAGCTATTGCCTTCAAACGTTACTGAATCGAATCACCCAAAGGGTGGCACAGATCCGAATCGATCGTGGCACGTATAGCAGCACACGTACATACACAGCGGGAATATAACCAGTTTTAATTTCAGGTGATTAAATTAGTCACTCACTAAAAGGTTGGAGCTACAGATTGCTCGATATTATTCTCTTTCTGAAAAAGCAAGATATATATGCTGCCTATGGATCTTATTACCACACACCCTCTTTCTAGTGACGGGAATCCAATCTTTTTTGCAACTGGAGATCACCTTTTCGCTTTGGTCGCTCCCCGCGCGGGTGACCTGGGCGAACTCTAGCCCCCTCGCCGCCCCAGCCCCTCCCCATCCTCCACCGCCTCGCCGCCGCCGGAGAGGGGCCGTCGGGAATCCTTGCGCGCCCTCTAGGATGGCGGCGGCGAGGCTTTTGCCCGGCAGCGGCGCGTGCTCCGCGCGGGGAGAGCACTTCGTCGCCACGGGGCCGACGCCGCGGGGTGTCGCGGCGGGCGGCGACGGCGACGCGGTTGAGGAGGGGGAAGGGGCGGGGAATGCGGCGTGCGGCGGCGTTCTTCCCCCACTGCGGCGACTCTTCCGGGTGCGCGGCGGCCTCGGCTGGTGGGCCCGCCGGGCCTCGTCGGCGATGGGTCGGGTGACGCGGGATCTGCCGCCTTGGGGGCCGGATGCGGTGTCCCTGGGCCCGGATCTACGCGGCCAGCCGGACGCGGTCGGCGTGCGGCGGCGGCGGCGCGACTTCCGGCGGGGCGGATGGGGCTGGGAGGCGCCCTCTCGGTCCTCCCCTCCCCTCGCGTCCTGGCGGCGGCTGCACGGCGGCGGTGCTGGCCGCCGGCTGCTTCGGTGGCGGGCCCTACCATGGTGGCGTGGTGCCAGGGCGTGTGGACGGCGGCAGAGAGGCGGGGGCATGGTTGCGGCGGCGGCTCGACCGGGCTGCGGATGCGGATGGCCGGCCGCAGGCGAGGCGACGGCGCCATGGTGGCGCCTCGCGTCCCCCGGAGTGCAGACCGACGCCATGGTGGCACGGCTCTGTCTCTGGCGTGGCGCCGCGGTGGCACGGCGGCCGCCTGCCCTGTCGTGCGAGGCGCGGCGTCACGGTGGCGTACGCCTTCTTCTGCGACAGGTGTGGGCGGCGGGAAGACTGCGGTGGCTGCTGGTCGTGTGGCTTCGGTCGCGGTGGCGGCCGTGGACGATGGCTGCGGTGGCGGCGGGTGCAGCGCGGCGCCGGCGCTTCACTGGGGTGTGGGGACGGCAGCAGGGAGTCGTTGCTTCGGTGGCGGGATGTGCGGCGCTGCGACTGTGACGTCCCTCGGTCAGGGCGGCCACAGTGGTGGTGCTGGTTTGCCGCGGCGAACACGTGCAGTGGGTGGTCCATGCTCCGGGCGAAAGCCCTCGCCATATTCCTTCTGGTGGAATGGCGGCGGCGCCTTCGAGCGTCTCTCTCCCTGTTGAGGGCGCCATTTTGGAGCCGCTATCCTGCTGCACGACGTCGCTGGGCGAAAACCTGGTCCAGCTCCTGGACGAGCGACGGCGGCGCCTGTGGGCGTCGCGACCTCTTTGGAGGCGTCGTCTCTAGAGACACCATTCGCTCGGCGGCATGGCCGGCCTACCGGTTGTGGTTGCTTCGGCCGGTGGTGACAATCTGTCATAAGGCATGCGAAAAAAGGGGGGTTGGCTACCTCACGCCAAGACGTCTGCTCTTCTGTTGGTGGCCGGAGGTCTTCACTCGGCTGTTGTTCGGCTGCTTGCAGCGTTCCGCGACGCCTGGTGTTGCTTGGCAATCTCCAGTGCGGTGCGGGACAGCGTTGAAGGACGGCGCTTGCGCCAACGGCAACCAGTGTGGACTTGGCCTGCAGCGGATCGCGGCGGGGTTTTCAGCACGGCTGAACCCACCCGGTGCAGTACAGCGTCGGAAGACGGCGCAGGCGACATCTTCGGTCTTCTAGCTCGAAGGCGGCGGCTTGTGCGAGGGGAAAGACAACGTGATGATTTCGAACCACGGCGGTGGTCTGGCGGCTTGATACGGGTCCCGGGAGGCGGGGCACTTCTTCTTACTACCTTGACGGCAATTCCTAAAACGAGTCCGGAGCGTGGAGCCGTGTGGCGGGTTTGGAGGTCCCCGCGCACGAGAGAGAGGCGTGCTGAGTGGCGGGTTGGAGGTCCCCGCGCACGCGAGAGTGACGTCCAACGGCAGAAGCGGCGAGGCCCCCGCGCGTTGGGTTGCTTCGGACTCGGTGTTCTTCACGCCGTCGGGCGGTCGGCTTGGGTGCAACAGCACTGCGGCTGTGGGTCCTGCGTGCGGTGACCCTCTCGGTGCGATGGTTCTGCCCCTCTGCTCCTCTATCAGCGGTGGATCACTTCAGCGGTTTTCGATACACGCAAGAGTGCGGTCGATGGGTGGAAGCTGCGGTTGCGTTTTGTCTCCTCTATCATCGTTTGTGAGTAGTGTTTGGCCGTGTTGATTTTCCAATCCAACCGGCCAATGAGTATAGTCGAGCGGTAACCCGTGTTGATGTTCCAATCGTCGTATTGGTAAAGTTGTCCTAGCCTTCGTTGTCGTCGTCGTCGTCGTCGTCGTTTTCTGTTGTAAACTCTTGAAGCTCGTTGTTTGTCCGGGCTATCTTCTTTATTAATATAATCGGCAGCTCTCCTGCCTGATTCGTTTAAAAAAATCTTCTTTGCAACTAGCTATTCGGTGACAGCGACTGAATGTTCTTGACCAAATAATTGTGCGTGTGAGGTGCAAGTTGACAAGCATTTTCCGTAGTTTGCATTGTGGATGTGTCATGTATGCATGCTCCAAACTTATGATTGTGGCCAATATACATGTCGTCTGATGCTAAATGTTCGATCGATCACCACACATGCACCGCCTCCTTCTGAACATGCATCATGCACAAGGAGAGGAGAGACCATATCTTTGGGCGCCTGAATGAAGTGGAAATTGTCTGAACTTTGCTATATATGTGCAGAGAGGAATTCGGGTCCTTAATTCATTAATTTTCTGTGTTAATTAACCAACACCTTCACGAGCAGGAGTACGTATTTCATTGATCTGATCATGAAGAGGCGGGAGAAAGCGAGAACTAATAAGCTCTGAATCTTTGGGTCAGAGTCAGGATCCGGAGGGAGTAGATAGAAACAGAACAGATGCCAAGAACGCTGCAAGCAGCTAGGCGATCGAATCTCGTCGCGACGTGACCGGACCGGAGAGGGGATGCGAATGCGATAGAAAGGTCCGGAGTAGATGATGAGATACCCCACTCCCAGGGGACAAAAATCTTTGTTTCCTTTCCCTGCTGCTGCTGGCTTACTCCTCTCTCCATGGTCTCAACTGCATCTGCATGCCCCCTCCGGCATTATTCCTCTCCTCGATCGATCCTCTTGTCTTTTCCGTCCTCCCCCCGCCCCCTCCCTGATCGGCTGGTGATGCATTGCGCCATGGATGGCCCACCTCCCTCCCGCCATGCCGCCATTGTTCTTCTATAAATAGCTGCGCGCCCTTCCCACCTCCTAACTCCTCTCATCAGCTCAGAGCACACACAGCATCTTCAATTCCCTAGCTAGCTAAGCTTTCTCTCGAGCCGATCGAGCAAGAAGATCGGGATGGCGTCGCTGTCGATGACGAGCGCAGCGGCGCGCGCGCAGTGGACGCCGAGGCAGAACAAGCTGTTCGAGCAGGC
The DNA here is from genome assembly GCA_038502445.1 of Eremochloa ophiuroides. Lineage (NCBI taxonomy): Eukaryota > Viridiplantae > Streptophyta > Magnoliopsida > Poales > Poaceae > Eremochloa > Eremochloa ophiuroides. The sequence goes on along the minus strand of JAHLJS010000008.1, from coordinate 70,131,218 downwards.
GCTGGCGGTGTACGACAAGGACACGCCGGACCGGTGGCACAACATCGCCCGCGCCGTCGGCGGCGGCAAGTCCGCCGACGACGTCAGGCGCTACTACGAGCTGCTGGAGGAGGACGTCGGCCGCATCGAGTCCGGCAACGTGCCCTTCCCGGCCTACCGCTGCCCCGCCGGCTACGGGGCCGCCGCCTAGACACAGGTGGCTAGCTACCTATATATTCGCCGTTGCCGTATCAGCACTTCAGCAGCCTGTAGCTTAATTATCTTTTCAGGCATTGAGCGCGCTGATGAAAATCTCTGCATGTATGTACAGGCTCTTAAACATCTGAAGATCTACGAGGTGATGAATTGAAGATAGAAGGATCGATGATGATTCAGAATGAAGATGCTGCACGTGTGAATGTGTACATATATATGATTAATGGAACGGCATGCATGCCATGCTGCAAGTGCAAGTGCTGTGGAAGAAAGAATCAGATTAGATGCATGCATATGCATGTGTTATTAATTGAATAATAATAATTTTAGTATGGGATCATCGAGTACTAGCCAGTCACGCGAGATCGACCGCCCATGGATCTCCCATGCATGCATGCTGTGTTCTCCTCCCTCCCTTCTTGTCAACTTGTGTGTATATTATGTACAATTAATAATTTATTATATATGTTACCAAGTATCTGATATACATCAAGGAAAAATAATTTGACAGTATATATATAATAGATACTAGACAACTTAACATAAAACGACTTCAGAAAACAAGAGTGTTATAAAAAATACCTCCTCATGACAAATAAACTGCACAAAGCATTGCCTCTCTGGGCCGGAGGTGCGCACGGTCCGGCCCAACGACAGGCTGGGCAAGTGAGGCGCCGAACAGAGAACGGCCCAAAAGGCCCACGACTCTAACCCGTGCGTGCACTCGCGGCGCGGCGGCTCACAGAACAGAGCCCACCGGCGGCGGCAACTCGCGCCGCGGCGGTTCCCAGCCTGCCTGCCTCTAGCGGTTTCCCTCGCGCTCTCCGTCCTTCCACTTCCATCTCGCTCTCTTCCATTCCATGCCACCGCCCTCCGAAATCTTGTGCTCGCGGAGTCGCGGCCTCAGCATCGGCATCCGATCCGCACCCAGCGACGCCTCCGCATTTCCGCAACCAGCCCCGGCGTAGTCAAGCCCGTCGTCGCCGCGGAGGCTCACCCGATGATCCGATCGGGCCAACGCTTGGAGACGCCGTCTCCGATTGAAGCAAAGGGAAGGGGGGTCGGTTTGTTGGCGGCGGGCGTCCTCCTCGTCGTCCAACCAGGTGAGCTCCACATCATCCATGCCCGCCTTTTTAATTATTCGCTTTGAACACAAGCTAGGTCATCGCATCGTTCATTTTCTGAGGCCGTGAGGCGTGGTTGCGATGGGCCTATGGCCAATTTGTTCATTATTGCGTGAGTACGGCTGCTGCTTCGAGGTCTTTCCTTCCAGCTGATGCTGATTCCTGCATGGTTGATTTGTCGGCTTGGAGACTCGCGGTGTCTGGTTTATTAATGATACTCATCAGCGGGTACCGATTGGCTTGTTTCACTCAGCGGGTGATCAGGACATCTAGGATCTTAGGCTCCAGCATTATTATCTGAATCCTGCTCACAACAATATTAATTGAACTGTGGTATGTCCCGTGAGAACTGAGAAGTCACTAGTTTGAGATGAAGCAAGTTTTCAAACTAGGACACTTAGCCCTAATTATTTACAGAAGAATCAGGTGTGTCTGTTGCCTATGGCTTTAGCCAAGCATTGCATTTCTAATTTGTTGCTACATGTATCAATACCTAGGCCCTAGTGAATAGAGAGTCTAGACCGGTACAGGTTTAGGAATGCTAGTTTTTATTCAATCTAGAAATTTTTATAGGAAGTTCATAATCAGAAGGGGATGCCATGGTATATTTGCATAAGAAGTTGCAGCATTGACATCTCTAGGAGTGCTTCTTTATTTGATCGAGAAATGTTATAGAATTTTTTTTTTCAGACAGGACTGACCTGATTTCTAATTCCTTTATGAAACCTCTTATATTAATGATTGTAGCATAAATGATTGACAAACAGATTTCATTTAGACTGCTACCCCGATTGGATATATATAGTTGTGGGTGTGGGTTCATAACACACTCTTGCGTGATTAATTTCTTGTTTAGTGTATGATTTGTCTCACATGGTGCATGCATGTTGGGTTTTTTTACATGACCCGTATTAGCCAAAGTAAAATTGTGTGACACTGGAATAATGTTTGGGTGATGACCGTTACACGTGTAATGCATATTGCATAGATTGGTAGTTTTTATGAATTCGTTGTGTGTGTTTGCGATTTTGCGTGGTGTGTACTTGGGGCTAGCTCTTTACCCTCCCCCCTTAACATAATGATATGTTGCATGATTAATTTTTTTCCGCTTTGCCTTATCGTTCTCTCTGTTTTGAGCTGAGCCATTATAATTGTAGAACTATTAATTATTGGTGGTTTTCTGGGCTTGCTTGCACCTCAGAATAGTTCTTGCACTGTCGCCTTGGTGCCTACTTATGTTGACGAAAAAAACTTTATTGGTTGTGAGGATGGTCCAATTCTCTTATATGGACGTCTACCCTTGGTGGATGACACATGGCATAAAAAATCACACGCTCAACAAATCTATCGATTTTGGCTGCGTTCGGTTGAGGGTATAAGCGCTTATAAGCGCTTATTTTTCAGCACTTCAGCAGTATTTTTCTCTCACAAGATTTCAGCACTTCTACAGCACTTCAGCGCTTATCTACAGCACTTCAGCTTCACCGAACACAGCCTTTATACGCACATATATATAGCCCTAAAAAATATTGCCTTAATTAGATAGATTAGTAGATCAGCCGTGTCAAATTAATTTCAGGTACACATATTGTCAATCAAATGTAGCGTCCATATGAAAGAATTGCAACTTAATTCCCCAAATGTGGATATGACCTGTTGAAAGCTGCCCCCAATAAGAACACAAAGTTCTCCAGAACCAGCCAGCCATGTTCTGTTCTGACGCGTCATACTACATGATCCCCTGTTTAAGACAATATATCTATCCACCGGACAAACACAGTTGAATAGTTGACACCAGCTGAACCAACTAGGATCACAAATCCGTTAGCACTGTATGTAGTGCAGTACATCACTACTTGCAATTAACAAAGCTTCTGTTTTTGGCTAGGGTTCAACCACATGGTCTGGCACTGTAGTACGAGAGCCTTTCTGGGCGATGCAAGCTCTTAAGGCCTTAATATAGGTGCTCAGGTAATGCAACGGTCCCCCAGGGTCCCACAATTTTGTCTTACAGATTTGTTAAGTACACTTATCAAAAAGCCTAGTACCTGAATGCTTTGTATTGATCTGTTGATTAGTTGTTTAAACTTGCTTGTTGAGTGGTTAGTTGCCTAAGCAGCTCAGCTCTATGTGATTCTAGTGCACGGGTGTGAATTCTTTAATTCCTCTCCTCTCCGCGAACCCGCTTAAATCCAGTTAAATTATTATCTTTCCTCATAAAGATTAGGACTTGTTTAAGCAAAGATGCGGGCTAGCGTTATGCTATCCGTAGTTGTCAGATAGAGTACTATTTAAGTCTGGGATGGATTAGATCAGCAGCTCCTAAAAAATAGTTGAAGCTTGGAACTTTGAGCATGATTGGGTTTGATTAGCCTGCACGTTGCTTAGGAACTTGGAGCCACAAGCATTCGTGGGCGAGGTTTTATCAATCTTGTCTAGTGGCAACTATCTGATACGAGCTAATGCGATCTTAGCTCTTTGCTCTTTATTTACTACTGGGAATATTGTCTAGATCTCATCTTTTCCCGACAAATTCCTCCGAACATATCTGCACAGAGGTCTTCAAGTCCACACTTTCTCTGCTGCTATTGATGATGATAGTGTTTTCCCTTCAAAAGATCTCTAGCAAAAATCTTTCCACTGCATTCTTTCTTGTGTGACGATCATTCTGTTGTCGAATTAGAAGTGTTTCAACTTCTGCCGACTCTTTATGATGTTTTCCTTAGGAGTACAATGATGATGTCAACTTCTCACAGTGCTTACAATCACGTGACTCTGCTCTATGTTTTGGCTACACATGTTTAAGGTCCTGTTTGTTTCTTTTTGCTTGTAGCGGATTGCGGCTACAATTTCCAAGTTGAAACAAACGGGTCTCATATTGCTGTAATTCAGGGACTAGGTTGTTACATCCAATTCAACAATCTATTTCCGTCCTATTGCAACTGTAGCAAACTGCAATTTATAGTCTGCATGGTAAAACAAACATGGCCAAAACAAGGCAAACAGTTTAACAGTGCTTCCTTGGCGTCATTGTGTCAGTTCAACATAATTAGGTCTGAATTATCGTTGTCAGTCTCTTAGGTCCGCCGCTTAGAAAGCAAGTCTGCCTGGGAAGCTCTGAAATATCGCAGAATTGGGTTTAGACACGGACACGAAACAGCTCTGATTCAGTGATTCTTGAAACACAAGGAGTATTAAAAATAGATTAAAAATAAGTAATTGTAGATTGTGACTATTTTATGATATAAATAAAATTTGTTAAATCTAATTTAGTCCTTGATATGAAACATATGCTAATAACAAATTTAATTAGATTTAATAAATTTGTCACAGTTTATTGATGAAATCTGTAAATTATTTTTTATTAATATTTCAATACCATGTGAGTGACAACTCAAAACTTTACCGTAAATTTAAACGACCACTATAGACCGCCGCTTTGGATCTTGGGTTATTAATAAGACCTGTCAGAAGGGCAGATAAAAGACAAAACTATCAGAACTGATAGGACTGATCATTCAGTGGCACAATGATGGGCTAAAGTTCGACAACTCTGCAGAAGGTCAGGGTCACTGCATTCAGTGTCATGCACCTAAACTGATTTTTGATTGGGAGAAATCGGATCTGTTCGATAAATCATAAAACCATTTGTTTTGTTTTTCAGTGGTTATACAGTATTTTTCTCTAACAAGAAATCAGCATTCAGTGTTTATTTTCAGCGGTTTTCAGCTTCAGCGAACATAGCCATTATCTTCAAGCGCTGGATGTTTTACTTGTACTGATGTAACACAGTATTAACACTTGTCCGTTGATGTACTAATGTTTTTTTTTCACATCAGTTGTTTTATGAGATGTCATATAACCTTTGAGATAAATTTATTAGGATTAATTAATAGTTATTAGCAAATATTTACTGTCGTATAATATTGTTAAATCATAGACTAATTAAGTTCAATAAAATTTGTTTCATAATTTACACGCAATCTATACTATTAGTTGTTTATATTTAGTACAATATGTATATGTCCAAATCCGTTGTGACACCCAGAAACTTTATGTCCCCGATTTAAACTAATGTATTGGTTAGAACACAACAAATATTACATGTTTATTTATGATAAATTTTGAACGGGACTATAGTACGTAACCTTTTTTTTTTTGGCATTGCACGATTCTTGTTTTTCCTTGACAGATGCAACTTATCCTGCGAACTAGAGGCCAGAGCAATACCTTGACCTCAGCAGCCGTTGTTGACATTTTCGGTGGTTAGTCAAACACATCATCATAAACAAATACTTTACAAAGTCATGACGTAGACTGGTGATAACAATAGCAATGCAAGCTGGATTTGGCATTGTGGTGGCTGTGCATGCTCTCAACGTGGCCAAACCAGTCCAAATCATGTTCAGCAGCCACATGCCTCAATTCTTGCAAGCGAGGGGCTGGCATGTGAAAACGGTTAGTCACTTTGGTTGGCACATTAGTCACTCGAGATCATCCCATCCAAATATGTTTTTAGAATATCAGAATCCCATAAAAATATGAAGATATAAGATCCTCGATTCAAAGAATTCGTACCCAATCCAAGGGCCAGCACCTGAAAAATGAACCGGCTCCCTCGCATTGTTATTGCAACAATTAATTTTATATGTGTGCTGTAGAATTTATGGGCATCAGAATTTAAAAAGGAAAAAAACTGAGATACGTTGCGGCTTTGTTGCACTATTTTCAGCACGAAGACTTCTGTCCAGGGTCTTCAATACCGGTGGGAACCGGTCCGGTTACCGCGGTAACCGGTAATACCGGTCCGGACCGGTACCGGTTCCGGCCGGTATAAAAAACCGAAAATTTAAATTTAAAATCCAAGAAAAAAATTGTAAAAAAATTCCTAAAAATACTTCATGATTTATAGATTCCAATGGTGTCAAAATTTTTCAAATTTGACTACGTTTAGGATTTTATTTGAAGTGCTGAAGTTTTCTAAAAAAGAAAAAGAAAAAAAAAGAGCCGGCCCGTTAAGGCCCATTAAATCATGAAGGTCGAAAAATATACTAAACGCACTCAAATTTGAAAAACTTTGACATCATTGGATTCTATAAATCATGAACTATTTTTAGAAATTTTTTCAGCATTTTTTTTTAAAAAAATAAATTTGAAATTTGAAAATGCGACCGGTTACCACCAAACCGGTCGGTAAACCGCTCAAACCGGCCGGTAACCGGTCAAACCGGCCGGTATACCGGTCCGGAACCGATTGAACTGGGGTTCAAACTCAAAATTTGAATTCGACCGGTTTCTACCGGTAACCGGTCAAACCGGACCGGTATACCGGTACCGCCGGCCGGCGGTTACCGGCTACCGGTCGGTAAAATTAACCCTGCTTCTGTCAACTCCTAAGGGACAAGGAAGCGCGTGCTGACTTGCTTTTCAACGCACTACGGCTGCTTCCGGTAAGTCACATTGATTTACAAGTCACAGCTACTAGTTTCTACAGTACTTCTCACAGCAGGAACTAATTTCTACGCTAAGGCCCCGTTTAGATAGGAAAATTTGGGGGTGAAAAGATGAAAAGTTGCACTGTAGCACTTTCGTTTTTATTTGACAATTTTTATCTAATCATGGCCCAAGTAGACTCAAAAGATTCATCTCGAGGTTGCCACCCCTAAAGTATCAACATGCAACACATGCTACTTCATTTAGTGCTCCATGCAAAAGGAAAGTACAATCGATGTGATGGGGAGGGAAAAATATTTTTGCGATCTAAACGCAGCCTAAAACTTGTTACTCTTGTCCTTCTCAAATCTCAACTGGTATAGCAAAAACTACTGTCCAAATTTAGCAATCAGCAATGGAACCAAAAGGAACCAAGGGTCTGTTTAGATCCACTGCAAATTATAATTGTAACTAGTCACATCAACTTTGCGGCCTATGCATGAAGCATTAAATGTAGACGAAATGTTTGCATGTTTATACTTTTGGCATATACATCACGAGACGATTCTTTTAAGCCTACTTAGGCCATGATTGAACAAAAGTTATCAAATACAAACGAACGTACTACAGTGCAAAATTGCAACTGCAACTGGGATCTAAACACATCCCAAATTCGCGGACTCATCCAAAAAAAAAAAGGTGGAGGGAGATATCCGAGAACAAAAATCCTGTGATGCCAAGTTTCTCATTTATCCGTTTTATTTTTCCTCCCAAGCCATGCAATTTTCTTGGAGCGCATTCATTACATCCTTATCTGCCTCTCACCGTCTCATCTCTTGCACCATGGGCCTCACAATTTCATGAAACGAAATCCATGTCCTTGGCTTCTCAAAGGTAGAGGCGACAGCAGCCATGTGAGTACGTGACCGGCCGGCCATACTCAAGCCGTCTCGGACCAGACTTTGGGAGCTCCGGGCCTTCATTAATGGAATGAATCAATCAGGTCTGGAAAATGGCCCTCGCTCCATTCATGGCAGTAATGGGATGCATCTAGAGCCAGCCAAGTACAGTTTAGGCTTAAGACACCGCAGCAGGCAAGTACACCTCCAATTGAATGGCAAACATTCACACACAAGGACAAAGGTATGAGCATTTGATGCAACTTCCGAGTCTGTCTAATGGCGGTGTCACAGATCATAAAAGAAAAAAAAACTGCATGCAAGCATTGTTTTCCACTAGTACAGTACATTCCATCCAGCCTATCTCCCCCCAGAATATCCTACTGTAGTTACATAGATATTGGCTGCTAGCCTGCTACTCTCTAATTAGCAATTGCCTGAAGTCAAGATTATCATGCCATTGTGGCCATTAGTTTATGCTGGGTTTCAAGCTTAACCAAATGGAATTGCTGCATTAGAAAGGAGGAGAGACCACCAGCTATATTCTCTAGTGATCAAGTGAAGATGAAACTATAGAACTTGAGAGCGAAGTGGAGAGAATTTAGATTGGTTAACCTTGCTGTCCGACGGGGTCAAATGGCAATAAGGTAGTAGGAATGTACTAGCTACAAAGCATGCACAGTGCCTCTTCCTCTTCCCAATTGACCCCCAAACAAAACAACTAGGAACAGAAGAAATCAAAGATATGCAAGCAAGAATGGCGAAACAAGAGAGGATGGTGAAAGAAGTGACTACAAAAAATGAAGGATAAGACGCATGAAACCCAAAAACGGAAGGGAAGAAAAGGATATAGCAGCACTCCTGACTTCCCTTGTTTAATCCCACACCACCACCACCCTCTCGGAGCCCACCAAAAAAAAATGAGGCGGGGGATTAAGCAAGGCAAATGGTGGTGGTGGTGCTGACTGCTGTGCTGAGGCCTTGTCTTGTCTCCCACCGTGGCTACTGCTCCTGCTGCGGCTGTTGGGACTGTTGCTGCCCCTGCGGCGGCGGCGGCGGCGGCAGCTGCGGCTGCTGCCTCCTGCTGCCTGTGTGCTTGTTGTTGTGCATCCAGACCTTGAAGACCTGGCGGCGGACGCCGACCTGGTCGCAGAAGTGCTGCACCAGCGCGTCGTCCTGCTTCTGCATCCGCCAGCCGATGCGCTCCGCGAACGCGAGCATCTGCTCCTTCTGCTCCGGCGTGAACTTGGTCCGGAACCGCTTCCGCCGGACGTGCGCCTGAGCGGCGGCGGGCCCGGTCGGCGGGCCGCGCTCCTCGCTGGACGACTCGGTGGTGGTGCCGCCGCCGCTGCCGCTGGGCGTGCCGTGGTACGGGAACGGCGGCGCGTAGTGGGGGTGGGCGGCGGCGGCGTAGTGGGGGTGGGGCGGAGGGAGGAGCAGCGGGATGCGCGGGGCCGTGGCTGCCGCCGCTGCCGCTGCGGGCGCAGGCGCCGGGAGCAGGAGCTGCTGGTGGCGGCGGCGCGCGTCGTCCTTGCGGTGGAAGCTGCGGTGGCAGCCGCAGGCGGCGCACTTGAGGCTGTCGCCGTCCCCCCCGCCGGGCATGAACTCCCCGCAGCCGTCGACGACGTGGCCGCCCAGCGCCGCCGCGTGGTTGCGCAGGCACTCGTGGTACCTCGCCTCGGCGGCGGCCTGGTGCTGGCTCCCCGTGGTGTGGCCGGGGCCGGGGCCGGGGCCGGTGGCGGGCGGCGGCGCAGAGATGGCGCCCATCTCCTCCTCCTCTTCCTCCTGCTCTTGCTCCTCCTCCTCCTCCTGGCCCCTGAATTCCATCAGCGCATGCCTGCCCTAGCGCCCTGCCGCAGCGACGAGGACCCGACGCCGTACGTGAGAGCGACACGGCCCCTCACAAGAAGGCCGGCGCTCCCAGCTCCCAGCTCCCAGCTCCCAGCTCCCTCCTGTGTCGCAGGGGCTGCAGCAGCCTGCCCTGGTTGGGGTGTGGGGGGTCGGGGTCGGCTTGCTGGCGGGTAGCGTTAGCTATCACTCCCTCCGGGCCGGCGCTCCGGGGCTCCCCCACTCGTATCCGTCTCGTCGTTTCGTTTCCTAGGGGCAGTAGGGGGGATGGTGGTGGTGCGGTGTGGGTTGGCTTTTGGAGGCTTTTGTGTGTGCTTTTGTTCGCTCGTGCGTGCGTGCGTGGTGTGGGGGAGGACGGAGGAGGGACGGGACGGGACGGGACGGCTGGTGGTTCCCGGCTGCGCCTAGGCTGGGGAGCGGCGCTTTTGTTTCCTACCGGCGTCCGGCGGTCCGCGGTGGCGGTGGCGGTGCAGCGACCGACAGGGGCAGCCAGCCAGCCGGCGGGGCAGGGGTGGGTGACCCCCACTGTCCCGTCCCCATGCCATGCGGGGCCCAGGCTCCAGGCTTTAATGATGCAGCCGGCGAGAATTGGGCACGTACCGCTACCGGCACCGGCACCGGCACCGGCACTGTAGCCACGGGCCCGGGGATGGTGGGCTTTTATCGCCGTCGGATCGGGACGGTCATCGGGGAACAGAACAGCGCGGCCGTGCCGCCAGCCACCCTACTAGATACTAGTAGCTACGGTGCACAGCACAGTGGTGAAGATCAGGCGTCCGGACCGGACCGGACCCCGGCCACTGCACTTCACTTCCACCCCCCGCCTAATCGGACGGCAGGCCGGCTACTGTGCTAAACGTGTCACGTGTGCTCACGGCTACGTCGCCTTCCCCCTCTCCATCTCCACTACAGTAACTTACACCGTTTTATGGAGTAGTAGCCATTCCTCATTTTGGACGTCTTTGATTTTAACCACCTTTTTTCTTTTTTTTTAACAAAAATATACCGCCGTCTTGTTTCAATTATTGTTTCAATATTATTAGGTGAATTTTGGAACCCCAATTTCTTTTGACATTATTGAAATACTCCATATATGTTTATGAGGAATAAGCCTATAGATTTGGTTAAAGCTCCTTTTTATTTGGCGGCCAGTGCCCACCATTTACATGGCTAAAGTTAGGGATGAAAACGAATCGAATACGAACGGATATCACTGATATTATATTTGTTTTCATATTTCCACTCGGATTCGGATTCGAATATGGATAGCATCAGCTATGTCAGATAAGATACGATTAGATATCGACATCATAAATATACGATTTGAGCATTTGGATATGGATACGGTATCGGATGTTTAATATTCAGACTTGGATACGGACGGATAAAAACTCTTCTAAACGGATTCCGTCTCGAATACGATCGGAAAATATCCATACATTCCTACGACTGGATGGATGTTCCATCCAGGAAAACTTTAGTCTATATCATATCGGATGTTTAAAAAGTTTTTTTTGTTGTTGTTGTTGTATCACATCGGATGTTTAGACTTCAATTATAAGGACTAAACATGAGCTGATTATAGCACTATTTGCATAAGTAGTAGCTAATTCACGAGATGGATAAGCATAATTAATCCATGATTAGCACATGTTCATTGTAACATTACATGAGCTAATCATGGATTATTTTAGCTTAATGGATTCATCTTGCGAATTAGTCACAATGACTTATGTAATTAGTTTTATAACTAGATGAGTGCCCGTGCGTTGCTACGGAAAAAAAAATAGTACCAAACATAATAGTATATGACTAAGTTGCAACTCCATATCTCCATCAACCCTAATTGGAGTTCAAAGTGCAATACAACCGCCAATGTCCCAGATAAATAACCAGGAGGCAATCTAATAACCACCATCAAACTCCGGTGAAACACATAGCCCACAATATTTCATGACATTCTGAGGAAATATCAGTGCCTTCTCCTTGGTGAGGTTCTTGAACGAGCTCATGGACTCATGGTGTTGACCTGACAAAAACACAAAAGCACAAAAAAAAAATCTATAATATTTCATTTTTTTGAGTCACTGAGCAAAGAGCCGAGCATCAACAAAGAACTGAGAGGGGATAGAGTAACAGTAGACCCTTTGTATCTTATAATCAGAAGGAACATTTACGTTTATTAAGAAATTGTCAATTGTATTGATGCAAGCCAAATAATCAGCCTGATTAGCTAAGCTTGCTGCTGCACCTGCAAAGCCCCAGCTAACCAGGACCAAAATTATATATGCATTTCCTTCACCATAGCAAACCTTATAGGAATCCATCATTAATTAATGATTACCTTGTTGTCGGTGCTAGTTTTAGTCGGGGCTAACACCGGCTAGTAAATATGCGTTTTGCGGTTGAGACTACGGATGGTGTGCAAATGCAAACACAGAGATTATACTGGTTCAGGCCAAGCAAACCCTACGTCCAGTGGGGGGGAGAGTCGTGTTGCCTTACACCGGAGAGCTTGTAGTAGGGGGTTACAAGCTAGGCGAGAGAGGGAAGTGTTCTCAGGTCTCTTGTGAGTGTCTAAGTGTGTGCAAGTCGTTTGCTGTGATTGTATATGTGTGGGTGAGAACTTAGAACTTTCGGTCCCCTAAAGCTGGCCTCTACTCTCCCTTTTATAGCCGCAAAGGAGAGGCAAGGGCAGCGCTTACAATGCTACGTATGTTACAGCGACGAGTTGCTGTTCCCCGTTTGACTATGGTCAGCTACGCGTCTCCGGAGTATGGCTGTCGTGGTTCGCACGATCTTTGGTGAATTACAAGGCGGGAACAGTCGTCAGATTACGTCATGTCGTCAGCTACGGTCATTTTCTTCGCGTCTCCAGGATATGACCCTAGTGGTTCGCACGATCTTGGTGAGTTCCAAGGCGGGAACAGTCGTCGGATTACGTCATGTCGTCAGTTACGGTCTTTTCTTCGCGTCTCCAGGATATGGGCCATAGTGGTTCGCACGATCTTGGTGAGTTCCAAGGCGGCAACAGTCGTCGGATTACGGCGTGCTGTAGGGATCACACCTATTGGCTATCCTTCCGTACGATGTGACAAGAGGGTGAGTCGCCTCGGGGCGTTGTCTCCCGAGGCTCGGGACTCCTGAAGGCGTGATGGGATGGAGCAGGGGATATCTCCCATGGTCATATTTCTGGCCTTTGAACAGTACTTCCCGAGGGTTAGATGGGCCCGGATGGAAGGCGTGCTCGTCCTTTCGAGTAGACAGTGCAGTAGGCGCCTTTCCCGTTCTTGCGTAGCCCATCGTCAGGCGCTCGGACTGTCGCAGTCGGAGTTGATAGACCCCGGAGGAAAACGGGGCGGCGCACCGTAGACCATAACGTGGAGAGGACGGCCGTAGTGGGCCTATCAAATCCTCTGCCAGGGAAATCCTGACAGATGGTATGGCCGCCAGGGGCGTACGAAGCACAGTTGCGTCGAGAATCTCGCCTAACGGGATAGTGCCTGTAAAGTGGTCAGAGAGGTCCCTTGTGGTCCAAGATTGCTCTGCTGACATCACCGGTGCCTTGGATGCCTTTGTGAGATTGTGCTCGAGGGGGATGGAGAAGCTCGGGCGAATCGGAGAATGGACGCCGGGGATGCCGCTCTCCCGAGCTCTCCCGAGGAGGCTCGGGCGAATTGGAGAATGGGCGCCGGGCGTGCCGCTCTCCCGAGCTCTCCTGGGGAGGCTCGGGCGAATCGGAGATTTGGGCGCCGAGGGTGCCGCTCTCCCGAGCTCTCCTGTGGAGGCTCGGGCGAATCGGAGAATTGGCGCCGAGGGTGCCGCTCTCCCGAACTCTCCCGGGGAGGCTCGGACGAATCGGAGAATTGGCGCCGAGGGTGCCGCTCTCCCGAGGGTTGGCTGTCATTGGTGCAATGACGTCATGGGTCTCTGTAGATGCGGCCTTCGTGGGCTTTGGGCGCGGCCTTCGTGGGCTTCCACTGGCCTTACTTGGGCCAGGCCATGTTGGGAATGAACGTTTTTACATCGAAGTTGGGTACCCCTAACTTGGTACCCGACACTTGTTCTGACTATTCCTTTTAGTTTTTATAAGCACATTGATGGTGAACTCATGGTAATCTTAGAACACTACAATTCTTGGGCACTGAGAAAACTCACCTAAACAATATAACTTGAATTGTTACGTTCTCTTGGAAGTACCTATCTAGCCAGATTCATAGTGGAACAACCTGCATCGGACAAACGATCCTCACGCTGCCGCTGGAGGACCAGAGGTCAATCCTGCTGGCATGGTTCGTGAGGTTCTTGAAGATCGGCGACGATTGCCCGAATTTGCAGAGGGCATTCGAGGTGTGGTGGAGGAGGACTTTCGTCAAGCCTTATGTTGTTCATCATCCTGAATCTGACGCGGGTGATACTTCGCCATCAGATAGAGGTTCATCCGCTAGCGGAATTTAAACTTACCATCTGATCATAGAATGTCTGGGAGAAATCCTTGCTCTTGATTAGTTCATCTGACATGAGGAGTTGGCAAGAATTTGGGTGATCTTTTAGTGGACGTGTAAATTTGGTGGCTTGCAAGCAAGGCTACGTGTTTAGTAATTGAGTGTAAAATCAGATGATTTTCTCTCTTTGTAAGAAGAAATCTCATCATCAATGAATTGTCTTCTTTTGTTTGCTGCATTTGCACGAACTGTCAGCACATGAGATCAATGCTTGTGCCAAAACTGGAAAACTACATTACCAAGATAATTGTTGAATATAAAAGGGTAGTAAGTTCAAATCATAACCATATTCGTTAGCACTCAGCAGCATAAACATAAGGTGGAGTTAGTTGGATAACAATGAATTCTTAGAATGTAAAAAGATGATTAGTTACTCATGTTTAAATCTTGTAAGTTTGACTGGGAATATTCTTGTCGCCGATAAACAGTTAAACACACAAACGCACAACCACGTTTTGGGCAGTGCAGCTTGCAAAATACTTGATAAAATTTCTTATGAATTAACCTCGCTATGTTTTTTCGTACATTATTACATATTGGAAACTGAAAAAGGAGATGACATGCCAATCAGAAAACAACTTTCTCAAAGTGTCGGGTACCAAAGTTAGGGGTATCCAACTTTAATGCAAAAGCGATCATTCCCAACACGGCCTGGCCCAAGTAAGGCCAATGGAAGCCCACGAAGACCGCGCCCGAAGCCCGCGAAGGCCGCGTCTACGGAGACCCATGACGTCATTGCACCAATGACCGCCAACCCTCGGGAGAGCGGCGCCCTCGGCGCCAATTCTCCGATTCGCCCGAGCCTCCCCGGGAGAGCTCGGGAGAGCAGCGCCCTCGGCGCCCATTCTCCGATTCGCCCGAGCTTCCCCATCCTCCTCGAGCGCAATCTCATAAAGGCATCCAAGGCACCGGTGATGTCAGCAGAGCAATCTTGGACCACAAGAGACTTCCCTGACCACTTTACAGGCACTGTCCCAGTCAGGCGAGATTCTCGACGCGACTGTGCTTCGCACGCCCCTGATGGCCATACCACCTTTCAGGATTTCTCTGGCAGCGGATTTGATAGGCCCACTACGGCCGTCCTCTCCACGGTATGGTCTACGGTGCGCCGCCCCGTTTTTCGCCGGGGTCTATCAACTCCGACTGCGACAGTCCGAGCGTCTGACGACGGGCTACGCAAGAACGGGAAAGACGCCTACTGCACTGTCCACTCGAAAGGACGAGCACGCCTTCCATCCGGGCCTACCTAACCCTCGGGAAGTACTGTTCAAAGGCCGGAAATACGACCAAGGGGAGATATCACCCTGCTCCATCCCATCACGTCTTCAGGAGTCCCAAGCCTCGGGAGACAACGCCCCGAGACGACTCACCTTCTTGTCACATCATGCGGATGAACAGCCATCAGGTGTGACCCTACGGCACGCCTGTAATCCGACGACTGTCGCCGCCTTGGAACTCACCAAGATCGTGCGAACCACTACGGCCATACCCCGGAGACGCGGAGAAAAGACCGTAGCTGACGACATGCCGTAATACAACGACTGTTGCTGCCTCGGAACTCACCAAGATCGTGCGAACCACTACGGCCATACCCCGGAGACGCGGAGAAAAGACCGATAGCTGACCATAGTCAAACGAGGAACAGCAACTCCTCACTGTAACATACGTAGCATTGTAAGCGCTGCCCTTGCCTCTCCCTTGCGACTATAAAAGGGAGAACAGAGGCCAGCTTTAGAGGGACCCTCGGAAGTCCTAAGTTCTCACCCACACATACACACCAACAGCAAGCGACTTGCATACACTTAGACACTCATAAGAGATCTGGGAGCACTTCCCTCTCTCGCCTAACTTGTAACCCCCTACTACAAGCACCCCGGTGCAAGGCAACACGACTCTCCTCTCCACTAGACGTAGGGCTTGCTTGGCCTGAACCAGTATAATCCCCGTGTTCCCCCTTGCACACCATCCGTAGCCTCAACCGCAAAACACATATTTACTAGCCGGTGTTAGCCCCGCTAAAACTAGCACCGACACAAAGCTAGAAGATAGCTTGTGGCAATGGTGTTTGAATGCATGTACGTAGTAGCATCGCTCATTGTCATCAATTCAATTACACGCAAATCAATATTCAATGATGATCATGAGCATTCAACACATATTCTCACAAATGAAGTGAGAAGATCTATAACTCCTGCAATAAGTTCAGTACAAAGGATTACCTGACCCAAATGTAACTTAAGCACTCGGGGCACTGGAATGAAGAAGACAACACCCAAACGTTTGCATCCAATGTCCTAAGAACCCTCGGATCACGGTCATAATCCTGCATGCCCAAACAAAGGGCAGTTTGGAATTAAAATGGATGGTCAAGCAAAAGATTTAGATACTAAGGATTCAAAAGGCACTGCCTTCTCAGTAACTAAGACTATGGTATCTTTGTTGTGCTCATCCATGAGATTCCTCGCTGTTTCTTGAATTATCTCTAGGTCCTATTGGAGGTAAATAATAATAAGAGAAAGGCAACCATCACATGATGAATGGAAAGTAGTCATCACTAATGAAATACACAACTACACAAGTTATGAGTATTCTGTTGCTTTAGCAGAGAGCAGAAGTAGCCCGCTGCATTATTGCAGGTAGTGGTTCATATATTTTGCAGAAAAATAAGCAGGACAATTTGCATATACATATTGGACTACATATTGCCATATTGGTGTGCTTTCTGATTCATGACTCATTTTGAAAGTAGGCATCTTGATTTGTTTGTGCAGAATTTAGCAATGGTGAGAAAAGAAAAAAGATGGCTGCACTTAAATGAGCACGGAAGAAATAATGATCACTGAAATCCAACCTAGCGATTTTTAGTGGACCAATCTGCAGCAACAATGATAGATGTTACAATTGAATAAGGATAGAATGGACTTGGATTTTATGCTTTCAATAAATTACTACAGTTACATGAAAGGGACCAACACTTCTGATTGATTAAGGAAATATAGGTGTCATTCTATCCTTATTTCAAGCCTGAAAAATATCTTGGATATATGATACATCTATACATTTGCTCAACATCAAGCATACACACATACATACTGTGTATGGCTGGACTGGACTACAACTACAAGCGCAAGCCTACAACGGTTACAGCTCAGAGTTCCTAGAACTACTCTTCCCATGGTAATCGTCAGTTCAGACAAGGTTGAGGTTGCTTAAGAGACATTTCATCAAACACCATGGGAGCGTCCCTCACGCAGTTGCAGCGAGCAAGAAAACTGGAACAGGCAGGAGTCGAGGGTTCAAACCTTGATGCCAAGTTGAGTTTCTTGGTGTCCGGTGGCCATGGATGTCGATGTGGAGGAGCAGCGCCGTTGATGTAGGGCGTGGAAGTGGATGCTAGCCTTCTCGGATGGGCGACCGGCGGCGGCACCGGTCGATGCTGTTGGTGCGGCGCAGGGTCGAAGTGGGCGACGGTGGCGTAGGTTGGGGATGGTCATGGCGGCGGCACCGGCGCCGAGGCAGGTGCTGAGGGCGGCGAGGGCGTGGGCGCATGTACTGCGGAGATCAGGAGGCGGACCCAGGCAGCACGCGTGTTGAGGCCACATCGGCGCTGCACGGCCCCACATCAAGGCCCGGGCGGCGGCGTGGACGATGGCAGCATGAGCTCCGGCCACCGGCTTGTCCGGGCGGTGTCGGCGCTGGCGCGGTTGAGCCGGGGCATGGCGGCGCGTGTGGGAGAGGTCATGGGGATGGCTGGGTGAGTCACGGAGGAGTCCTGGTGCCGGGGACATGGTCGCAGCGGAGGAGGAGGTGGGCAGTGGTGGGACGCGAGGTGGTGGGCAGAATGGGGCGGTTGCGCGAAGGAGCCGGGCGGGCCATTAATTAGAGCGTCGCGAGTAGGCGCCTGACGGGGTGATGAGTGCACAATGATGGTATAAGCAGGGGCAGCGCGAAGCGGAGCAAGTACGAGGTGCTGCCGGGTAGAGTCTTGTTTTCCTGCTACCTAGCGTTCCTAAAATAGATGTCATTCTCGTTTCTCGAGAAGTCAGTTTTTTTCAACTTTGATTAATTTTATCTTAAAAAAGTATTCATATCGAACGTACACAACTAGTATCATTGGAAAGATCTTTAAATCTAGTTTTTTAACAAATTTATTTGAAAATAAAAATGTTGCACATATTTTTTTTAAATCTAGTCAAAGTTAAAAAAGTTTGACCCGCATGTTTTACATAGCGTCATCTATTTTGGGACGGAGGAAGTACATTTTAGTAGATAGATTAGCTCATTTCTTTAGGGAACAGGAGGGGCTCAGGAGCCCCTACTGAAATACTATTAAACAAGAGAAACAGGAACTCAAAACACAAACAAAAAATATTGCTGATTTGCATAGGATGTATAGATGCTAATTAGCTTATTTTTTCCTAATTAGCATATATAAATCCTATCTAACAGCGACTAAAGTTTAATCTTTTTTTAACTATAAAGACTTGCTTCACGTTCCACTACGAAAACAACAAACAACCATTTATTTGTATTTTTGGGGCTCCCAAACAGTTATTAATTTTTTTGTTCACACACTACAAGAAATGCTTGATTTTTTGACATAAAATCCATTTATGACGCGGGTTTTTTGACATTAATTATGACATAGTTATGTGAATTATGACATTAGTTATGTCAATTATGACATCGGTTATGTAGATTATGACAAAAGTGCAATGTCAAAAGAAGATTGCGTATATTTTATGACATAATTCATGTTTTATGACATAAAATCATGTCATAACCAACGTATTATGACATAAACTGTATGATAATTAATGTCAAAAAACCCGCGTCATAAATGGATTTTATGTCACAAAATCAAGCATTTCTTGTAGTGACAGGTGATGGTGGTTTCCTATAATTTATGGGATACACGGTCTGCACTGGGAGGTGCAGCCGTTCAGGCCCTTGACAAATGACAACAGCAGCAAATGTACTTCGATTGGTAACAGTATTAATAGCGCGTGCTGTCCTGCGGAGTTGCAACGCCGCCGCATCATTTCGCTGACCCGCGGTTTAGGCAGAGCCAGATATTTCTATCCGGAGGGCTCGTGGCCGTACCACCACAGTGACCTCGGCAATATGATTTATAACAATTAATAGTTTCTATATAAATTTAGGATCCACAACTAAACAAGTTTTGCTAGCTATAACTCAGTTTATGCCAATCTGTGGTAAACTTTGATTACCAACCATTATATGTATAGTGTGTGTATGTTTGCATGCTTACCCATCTTTTTTGTTTTTGTCGCATCACCGTTTTGTTTCCATTGTTTCTTTAGTCAAAAAACATTAACTTTAGTCATGACACCTCTTGTTGTCATGTAACCTGAATTTGGGCTTTACAATTTTGGTATTATTAGTTATTAAGTACAAGTAACAAAATTTTATCATGAACTATTAACATTATTGTAATGTATTGCTGGTGTATTTGATATATGATTTGTATTTCTTTTACAATTGCTAAACCATTGCATTATATACATGTATGCTCAATGGCAGAACAAGCATATTTGCTCTTATTTAGTCTTTTCATATATTGTAATGGTCACGCAAATAGCACTTTCTTCATAAAAATAGATATGAGTAACTTAAATCTAGATTTAAAGAATTACTTTATATTATTTCGTAGTTATTTTGAATTAGAGTTTTGAGAAGTAACCTGGATTATATTTCATCATAAAAGAACATATGACTATCTTAGATGTAAATTTAGGGGTACTTCATTTAGTTAAACCTTAATAACCACAAACATTGAAGACTCCTACTTTTTTTTTGTTTGAAAACGTACATTATATCTGTCCTTTTTTATTTTAAATACTTGTATAGAATTTAATATTTGAAAGATTTTATCCATATATTCTAGAAGAAATTTTGATACAAGATATGCATTAAAAATAATAAAAACTCAGATTTGTCAGGTATTTGTAAGAGTAACCTTAGTGATATCATTTATAAGGGGTGTAGCTAGTGTTAATTTCAATTAGCATAGGTGTGTCAATAAAGATAATTAGAATTTACTAATGATGTGTTTGTTTGGTAGAATCATATCAGTGCTTCATGAGGTGACGTATCATGTTTTCATCCCATAAATTTGGTGGAATCAACCTATTCCTCATACATATACAAATTATTAGCACGTGAAAAATGAGGTGATTGGGTGATGTATCAATTCATTGCATTCCACAAAACTAAATAAAAAGTGAGCAATAAGTAGATGATGAACCACCTCGATCTTCAAACCAAACACACTCTAAATTTATAGCCAGATATTTCTAATTTTTTTGAGAATTTGTAGTGCATCCCTTTTGTAACCATTAGCTAAGCTTCATCTGATGTGCTGGCTGCAGCCTGCAGGAACAACGATCACTTGCTGATTCTGATCGCTCCGTACAGCATCGAGAAATCACATTCTTGGATGATAATGGCAATCTTTGGCTTTGCTTTGCCGCGTCTACGATGGCATGCAATGCAACCCAGCTCTGCATGCTAAAGAAATGACTGCAAGCGAAGACGGCGGCTCGCGCTCCCGAAGGCTTCGGTGGGCGTGGCCATGGCAATCTCCCCACCGTCTCCTGCTAGCCAACTAGCTGCGGACTTCGCGGCCATCTCCTCCTCTTCGCCTCTCACGCCAGCCACCGAGCCGTCGCCGTCGTCGTAACGTGCTTCGAAGACCACTCGGAGCTTTCCGGCGGCCAGCATCTCCCTCGCCGCCCCACGGCGTAGCTTCCCCGACGTCGTCTTCGGCACCACCCCCCCGGCGACCAGCACGACCTAAACCAACCCGGACACCTTCTTCCCGCCACACGGCTGCCCTTATTCCGTCGCACAGTGCCAGTGCCCTGTGGTCGCCACCGCCGGCTCTTCCCTTCTGTAGCTCCGCGACGACGGCCACGACGCCGGTCTGCGAAGGTGACCACGGCATCGACGACGACGTCGCGAACGCAGCGACGCAAGCCGCCTCTCAGGCGATCGGGCGCGCAGCCGAACGCCGCCGTCTCGACGTAATGCGCGTGCACGCGGCGACAGCGACGTCCGCCGTCGTTGTCGTCGTCAGTCGAGCGTAATCACGTCGGCGCTCCGGCCGACGACGTACAGGTACCGCTCTGCGCCCATGACCACGCCGCGGTCGCCCGTGCGCACGAAGCACGCGCCGGCTCGCCCAGGCACCCTCGCGCAGAACACCTCGCGGGTCGCCGACGGGTGGCCGAGGTACCCCGACGCGTTGCTCGGCGACGACACCCATATCTCGCCCTCCACGCCGTCCTCCACCGGCTCGCCGGTGTCCTCGTCCACGACGGCGATCTCGATCTCCGGCAGTTCGTTCGCCGCGGACTGACGACGGCGCCGGAGAAAGCCTCGCCGACGGCAGGAGCTTCATGTAGGACGGGAGGCGATCCGAGGAGGAACAAGGCCTCGCTCGTCCGCCACGCGGTGGACACGAAGGTGCAGTTCTCGGCGAGCCCGTACGACGGCGAAACGGACACGGCGCGCAGGCCGCGGCAGCGGAACGCCTCCACGAACTTCGTCGACGCACGACTCGTAGATGGGCTCGTTGATGAGGACCAGGTTGCGCAGGCTCCCAAGCTCGAGCGGCCGCCGCCGCTGGCCGCCGCCGCGCCGGAGCACCAGCGGCAGCGCGAACGACGGCACGGGCGTGCACGTGGCCCCGAACTCGGAGACGAGCTCGAGCCAGAGGCGCGGCCGCCGGACGAAGGCGCCCGGGGCGGCCAGCACGCAGGTGGCGCCGGCGACGACGGTGAGGAGCAGGAACATGAGGCCGCAGTCGTGGTACTGCGGCAGCCACGACACGACGACGCTGCCCGGGTGCATGTCGTAGGCCTTCCTCGCGGCCCGCACGTTGTGGGCCGCTGAGCCCGCTGTGACCATCACGGGCCTCGGGACGCCCGTCGCTCCGGAGGTGTATTGGACCAGGTACACGTCGTCCGGCCCACAGCCCACGTACGGTGGCGCCTCGGGCCCCGGCACCGGCCCATCACCGCCGCGCTCCAGCTCGTCGACGGCCAGCCAGCGTAGGCTCCCCAGCATGGCAGCCAGGCGGGCGTTCTCGTTCTGGCCCCCAGCGCCGGCGACGGAAGAAGCAACCGTCTTGGCGAGGGAGTTTATGTACCCGGCGTCGGCGACGGCGGCCGTGGGCCTGGCCTGGGACACGGCGCGCAGGAGGTGCGCGTGCGCGCTGCCGCCGGCGAAGAACGTGGCCGGGTCGGGGGGCACGACGGGCACCGCCGTGATCCCCGCGCGCTGGCACGCGAAGAGGAGCTTGACGAGGCCGAGGCCCGGCGAGGCGAGCACAAGGACGACGTCGCCCCGGCGGAGGGGGCCGCCGCCGGCGAGGAGGTTGCGCGCCATGCGGCCGGCGGCGGCGTCGAGCTGGGCGTAGGTCAGCGCGGTGCGTGTGGACGCCGCGTCGTCGTCGGCCCAGATGAAGGCCGGCTTGGCTGCGAACGCCGGCAGCTTGGCCCACACGGGGAGGTAGCGGTCGACCACCGGCTGGTCGGGGTAGCACGGGTCGTAGTTCTCGGTGCTCATGGCCGGCGATTGCTAGTGTGCTGCTTCAGTGCTTGTTATACTTCTCCTAGCTAGCTAGTGTAGTGTTCGCATGAGATGGAGTAGTGTTCGCCTCTCTCTTTATATAGAGGTCAAGGTGATCGATGGTCCCTTTCTTTGGGGAAAAAATAAACTAAGAAAAAAGACGCGAGGAAAGCGAAAGACCGAGTCCGCCTTTCTTCGAATAAATCCAGCGACGAACTAAAAAAAAATGGCAATGTGATGATTCGGTGCAAATCCCAGTAGTCTTGCATGTTAGCGTTGCGAATTCATTTCGCCACAATGCATGCACTTGTTAATATTATAGGCTATAGCAGATATGCATCGTGCAAACTACGCATCATCAGGCTGTAATACTGATAAGTACTCCGTAAGTAAAAGTTGGTGGTGACGCGGATGAAAGCAAAGTGCAGGTCATAGCACACAGCGGGGTAAGAGTAGCGATTAGCAAGGCAGAAGCAAAAGAGAATGTGCTTGTTCGTTTCTGCTTGGGTGTTACCGAGCAATGGTGAATATCTGAGAGCATATGCCCTGCATTACTCTGCACGCCCAGCTTCTATGTATCTGTCCGTGCCATGCTTTTTCCCAAACTTAATTTCACATTCAATGATGAAAGCATGAATGAAATCAAGATTAGCTAGCTAGCGAGGTGCGTACAAAATCCGTTGATGCCAATGCTACCAAAACGCAGCAGAGACAAAGCGCAAACGCATGGCCACACAGAAAGAGCCGGGCATCTCTTCGTATATTCGTGGCATCGCGCTCGGTCATATAGCTAGCACGGCATGGCCTCGTGTCTATCCATTGCCGGCGCTGGCCGCTGGGGCAGCTGGAGCCGACCGGCCGTCCATGGCCGCCACCTGACGACGACGACGTCGTAGGCTCGTCAAGTCTTGCACGCGTGCACTTACCTTGACAATAGCATGAACAGAGCTCTCAGGTCTCAACAGGTTGTCACGAAACAGACTACCACAGCCCTTTAAGATCACCAACATAATCCGGTAAAAAACATTTGGACAAGGTGCCGGATGACAACTCTTTAGTGGAGTAGTAACCATCGTCAATTTGACACTTGCTGTACGTATGGCGTACCAAAGTTCCATTGTCATCTTACAGATAATAGAGTAGTACCCGGCAGCGGATTACTGACCAGCGACATCAGCGGAGGATAAGAAGAGGCTCAGCAGAGAGAATGTAGATTTCTCAATTAAAGAAAAAAAAGAAAAGATGAAGAAACCAGGGCCACAAACATTCAGGCCATGCCATGGATACAGTGGCGGAGCCAGGATTTTGCATCCGGGTATGCCATTTGAAAAAAAATTCCAATGCAAATATGCACTATATCAGACTACAGAGATTCATTTAAGATTTACTCAATCAAAATTATTTTAATATTTTTGAATTAGAAGCCTGCTAAAGTCTGCATTAGAAATGGATCTGGGAGAGGGAGACACCTAGCTGAGCGGAGCTGTGTAGTGAGCGGAGTCGTCAAGGGAAAGGGATACTGTCGTGCTTGCTACTGCTGGCCGCCAACGGCTTCAACGCAGTCAGTTCTGTCATTGGATATTGGTTGTCGCCTATAAGAGTGGGGGGCGTTTGAGCAGACACCAAAGCTGGAAGGGGCTGAGGAGCTAGGATAGGTGCCGGCTGCATCGTGACCGATGCTAGCCGCTGCCAGTTTTGACTTTTGAATCAATGCACCATAATTTGTCTGTTGAGATGCCGTTTCACAGGCGGAGAGTGCCAAATCGTCCGATTCACCGAACAGAAGAGTAGAATCGACATGCAGTTTCTAATAACTTCATGGGCTAATAGTAGATCTATTGTGCTTATAGACCAATTTATAACATACTGAGTAATTATATATATTTGTTTCAAATGACTTCGTGAACCTTGTATAAAAAAATGACTTCGTGAACTAGTAATAAATTTATTGTGTTTATGGACCAATTTAGAACACAATATATAATTATACATGTATATCTATGTACATATATTTGTCTTTGTTACAAAAACTATGGGTATGCCATGGAATACAGGGGCATACCCCTAGCTCCGCCCATGCATGGATATACGGCTGCAAATACCTAAATTTCACTGAACGCAATCATGCAAATTCCTACAACGAAAACCAGAAGATTAACACGGAGCCGCACGGGAGAGGTATACCACAATAGATGCCAGCAGCTGCCAGTAAGAACGCCGATGACAGTGACTTCACCATATACAACTACTACTCCTGATCCACATGTAAAATACTTCTCCTGTGGATTAGGAGTATATCACAGCATGATTGATAACTCTAGCTCCCTCTCCTAATCGACATGTGAATATCCCAGAATAGCTGGAAAGACAAAGGGGCACTACTCCCATGCCCAAAAATCCATGTCCCCAACAAAATGTCAAGCTCCACATCCAATT
Organism: Eremochloa ophiuroides; assembly: GCA_038502445.1. Lineage (NCBI taxonomy): Eukaryota > Viridiplantae > Streptophyta > Magnoliopsida > Poales > Poaceae > Eremochloa > Eremochloa ophiuroides. Next base: position 70,106,183 of record JAHLJS010000008.1, on the reverse strand, counting down.
GATACATACACTCAGCCTTTAGTTTGTGTGTGTGCTGAGGCGCTGTGCCGTGGGGCCCTGCTTTCAGCACTGCAACTGGGGAGGTGCTCCTGTAATCTTTGCCAAGAATACTTTTTTGCCAAAAACAATAAATTTTATTCTGTGAGGGTTATGGAACCTAAAGAATAATCTATGCTTCCAGGAAACAATTTGGAAGGACAAGAGATCGCTTCTGAGGCAGGTAGCAGTAATGCTACAAGGGTGGAGCTTGCTGTGCCCACCAGTGAAGGATTTGTGGCTAGGAAAGGTGAAGAATGACTGGGAGTGGGAGGCTGCTGTTTCAGAAGGCACACAGCTGGGGTTGAAGGAGTTCCCTGAGGAAGTGAGGAGGCAAAAGAGTTTCTGGCTGGACCGCTGGATGACTCGAGGAAGCCAACATATCAGGCAAATGGCTCAATCTGTCAACTGTCAAGTTTGGGAGCTGAGTTTCATATAGGGGATTTAGCTTCTATGGAGCAGATTTGGACAGGAGTGTCCCACCTGAATGCTGTATTGATTCTTGCCTTGCTTAATGCTAAGACTGGAGCAACGACCTAAAACCAAAAATACAATAAATTTCACCAAGGATGGTTTACCAGTGTGCATTCAGGTAAAAGAGGGAAAGATAATATCCAAAAAGTTTGCAATAGAGCTGTGGAGGGTGGAGGGGAAAGCATAATTAGTACATTATTAACCAAAATTTATGTTCCTTTCTATTCAACAGATGTTTTTTTTTTCATTTTTTTAAAAACCAGAAGTCACTAGCCGTTCGAAACTGAGTGCTCAAAAAAAAAAAAACTGTGTGTAGTGGAATCTTAGAACATGATAAACCACAGAAAATTCTATATGACCAAAATTTCATGGAACCCATTTTATCGACATTGTATTAAACAGATCAATAGCAAAGCAGGGACCCTATTTTGCCAAAACATAGTAACAGTGCCCCTAAAAACATAGTAACAGTGCAGCTGGCCGCACTACCACAGGTAACAGTGCTGTGCAGGTCATTCTGCTTCTTCAAAAACCGATGTTAAGCAACAGGAAGGGGCTCTTGTAACATTCCATAAAAATGCACGTTCTCAAAAAAATTGGGTGTGTAACAGTAACAGAATATTAAAAGAACACAATAAACTGAATTTGACGGAATCCATTTTGCCAGCATAACGTCAAACAAATCAACAGGAAATCTTGAAAAGATCCAAAACGTAATAACTTTAATCAAAATTTCCGTTTCTTCGATAACCGATGTAATTTCGGTTTCTACTACCAAAAGTAACAAGCAATTGGGAGGAGCTTTTGTAACATTTCCTAAAATGAACGTGCGCTCGACAAAAGAAAGTGCACATGTAACATAATATTAAAACACAATAAACCACAAAAAAGTTATACGTAACTGAATTTTGGAAGAAGCTATTTTATCAGTATTGTTATTATATCAAACAGATCAATATGCAAGCTTGAAAATTCCTAACGTAATAATCAACATCGTGTCTTTTCATAGCTGATAATATATTAGTTTCTAAAACTAAAAGTCATGAGCAAATGGGAGGAGCTCAATTTTGGTTAGATGGGTCTTGTGTTAAGCATGGAACAATTCCATGCTTAACAACAGAGGGGTTCTTGTGTTAAGCATGCTATTAATCATTTTACTGCAGGTGAACTCAAAGCATGTAACAATTCCAGGAGGTTTTAAAATAGTGCTAGGTGAATTTTACAATGTAAACAGCAGCCAAACATGATCTTCGCAGACTCTTGACACAGATAGACAGCACAAACCAAATTGACAACTTAAGAAGTTGGGACAAAAGTACTCATTTCATGTCCAATGCTACCATCCTGCCATTCCATCCCAGAACAACAATGTGCAGGACGACTATCAGCTGCGCAGAGTAAACATTGATCTACGATGGACAAACTAACGAGCAGAAGTGATACCGAATTCACCCCATCCCTGGGAGCATCTGGAGGGGGTCGATCATTTGGATGACAGTCTGCTGCTGCTGTTGCTGCTGCTGCTGCTGTAGCATAATCTGGCCGTCCTGCGAAGGGAGGGCAAGTGATCCAATAGGGATGGCCGGCGCCGGCTGGGGCACCTTGGACTCAATGAGCCGCCACATGTACCAAGCCCCAACCGAGCGGTAGGGGCGCCACCGCTCGCACAGCTTGTCCATCTGCGAGGGGCGAGGCACGTCCTCGAGGGCGTAGAGCATCTGCACGCCCTTGCGCACGCCGAGGTCGGCGGAGGGGAGCACATCGGGGCGCGCGAGGGAGAAGATCATGAACATGTGGACGCTCCAGGCGCCGATGCCCTTGACCATGGTGAGCATGGCGGCGAGGGAGCGGTCGTCCATGTTGACGATGGCGGCGTCGGAGAGGATCCCGGAGGCGTACTTGCGGGCGAGGTCGTGGAGGTAGGACGCCTTGCGCGGGGAGACCCCGATCTGGCGGAGCTGGTGCGGGGTGAGCGCGAGGACGGCGTCGGGGGCCACGCCGGCCTCGCCGCCGAGGAGCGAGAGGAAGCGGGAGTAGACGGAGGCGGCGGCCTTGAAGGCGAGCTGCTGGTACAGGATGGATCGGACGAGGGAGTGGAACGGGAGGTGCGGGCACTGGAACACGGGGGGCTCGTGCGCGTCGACGACGGCGGCGAGGGCGGGGTCCGCGGCGCGCAGGTGGCGGATGGCCACGCCCACCTCGCCGACGGCGGACAGGGGCCGGCCCGGCCGGCCCGGGATCGAGAACGTCAGGCGGGGCTTCTTGGCCGGGTTGGTGTCGGACGATGGGTTCGCCTCCTTCTTCTTGGCGCGCGAGGCGGCGGCGCTGGTGCGGGAGGTGGAGGCTGCAGAGGCAGAGGCGGGGGCCGGGGCCGGTGGCGCGGCAGAGGCGGGAGGCGACGGCGACAGGGGCGGGGAAAGAGGCTGGGGCTTGGGCTGGGAGAGGGATTGCTCGCCCATGGATGGAGGACGGGGAGACGGGAGGTTGGTGCCTTGACCTTCACCCGATTCGGGGTGGGATTTGGGGGTGTTTGCGGTATTTCGGAGCTGGGCCTCGAACTAGGCGAAGTGTGGAGGTGACGAAGGACTCCCGCCTTCGGGGGACAAGTGACGGTTTTTGCTAAAAAAAATGAATTAATATGTTAGTGTTTCTATATAAAATATATTTCGATTTAAATGTCGTCTAGGACAACGACATGTTCTACAAATATGATTCTGATTTTATATTTCTATATAAAAATATTTATTAGAAAATGATATATGTATATTTTTATAAAAGTATATATTTGAAGATAAATTTATTCATATAATTTTCATATTTTTAAACTCAATAAGTTAAAAGTTATTTATAATTTATATTTTAAATGTTTAACCAAAACCTTGTTCAAAATAATATTTTTTTCCTATACGAAGAGAAAAGAGTAGAAAGAAAAGAGAAACCACAGGGCATAGGGGGGCACGAGCCCCTACGCGGGGATGGTGGATGCCCCAACATGTAGCAGGGGCAGATGCGCCAGCCAAACGACATCCGGTTACCTGTGATGTCTAGGTCGCTACCCTTCCCTCCATCGCGGTCCATCCTGAACGAGGAAGTTGACATCTGCGTCCCTCTGGCATGGTGTAGCCGTCGATTCGTAGGCCATGCGGCACCACTGAGTGGTCCGGTATGTGCAGGCGCAGACCCTTCAGCACGAACGGTCTTAAAGGTATGGCAGGTGGTCGACACCGCTGAGCTCCACTGCCGACGATGTGTTCTTCTTCACCTCTGCGTGCACCTTTGCTTGAACATCGGGTGGTTGACAAGCTCCGCCATCACCCACTGCACGAGGGACAAAGTTGTGTTAGTTTCGCCGCTAAGGAACTCGAATGAAAATCTCACGAATTTAGCGACGGTGAGCAGCCGATCGCCCTCCTTCGACACTCGCAGGTTGCGGATCGAGTCCACATAGCATGGGACGGGGTGTTGGTGGTGTCACCGTTGTTCCCACGAGTGTCGTGATGAGAGACAGCAACAGCTCTTCATGCCTCCGGCCCCACTGTGAGGTATGCCTCACCTACCACCAGCGGCGGAAGACACGCCTTGGTGACCACAGGGAGGAAGGCGAACACGGGGGAGCCGGTGAGCGATACGAGCTGCCAGTGCTACAGGCTCTCTATCTTCTCCAAAACCTCCATTCCGAGCTATATGCCGAAGCACATGAAGATGAGGAGGTCGAACATGACACGACACAAAAATGTCCTCACTGTGACGGCGTCCCCGTCAGCGGCCGCGTTCTAACGGCGGACGCCGGCCATGAGGCCGTCACACGCCCACCACCTACGAGTGCGAACACAACAGAGCGGGAGGTGTGCACGAAGTTGTTGGAGAAGTTGCGCCACACGAGGCGCCAGTACACGCCATAGCCAATGGCGAAACGAGAGTTTTTGATCAAGGCCCTGTTTACTTGGTGATAAATAGGGTGAAAAGTTATTATAGCACAGAATGAATCTTTTCCAATAAATGTCTAATTATGGCGTAGGTAGACTCAAAAGATTTATCTCGAAATAGTCAGGCTAAAAATATAAACATGCAACAGCTGCTACTTCATTTAATACTCCATGCATGCGTAAAAGACAATCGATATGACATGAAAGAGAAAAAATTTTGTGAAGGAAACATGGCCCAAATGGGGTGGGACAATAGTACAACACGTCATAAACATAAATCATAAAAAATATACAGCGAGTGCACGCACCAACAATTTTATAACACTTTTAGGTATATATCCAATACTCATAAGAAAAATACATTACTATCTTAAAAAAATGATGAAATAATCTTTTTTAATATGTAAATGATTTTTTATATATTAAAAAGGAACTAGATATAGGGGCACGGGGGCCACGGCCCCCTGGTTCTGTCTTTGGCTGGCCGTAGCGTGCGATGCCGCCTCTGCCCATAGCGTCCGGTGCCGATCGCACTCTCGCGGATGGTGAAGAGCCCGATCACAGGGTCAAGCAGCGGCATGCGATCGGCGAACGTGTCGCCGAGCTCGACGAGGACCCGGTGCGCGAGCTTCCGGTCTGCAACGAGGACGGAAGCAGTTTGGTCGAACAACGACCGCACCAGGAATCTTGCGATGAAGGTGAGTGCTAGCGGTCTAGGCGGGAGGCGACCGGCGCCGGGAACCTTATGCCTGCGGGCACGAGCGAGGAGGAAGAGAAAGATGAGTGCGAAGAGGCAACATAGGGTATATTTGGTTCTCGTTCAATTCTAAGCATGGCCAGCTTTTTAAGTTCGGCCAGACTTTGTATTGTCGTCCTCTACGTCGTGTTCCTCCTCCACCTCCAAATCGACTGTAGCGTTGTCCCTGAGCACGAGGAGAACGCTGGCGATCTCGCGCGGCCGGCCGCCGTGGCCCACGGCATCAGCGAGCATCAGCAGCGCCCCACACGGGGCCGGGTCCATGCCCCGTATCAGCCCAGCTTGCCGAATGTTCTGACCCCAAACATTCTTCGTCTTGTTGGCTTGAGCGTTTTGTCTAAATCAGTACCGATTTAAATTTTCGCTTATTTTTAACCCAAACGCAGGATGCATATTTCCATCGTTTAATCATCACACCGTCGACAACAGGAAGCATACTTGCGTTGTAGGACGCATCAGGGTGGCCCCCAACATCACCGGCGATCTTCAGACCGTACTTATGAAAATTATGTCCCTTATATATTCTTTCTATCCTATAGTAAAAAAATGTATGGTCTTCGAAAATAAAAAGATGCTAAAAATTACTAAATCACTCTTTACACTAAATGTTAAGAATAGAGATTCTGGTAAAAATATCATCCAACTGTTTCTCTAAATAGTTATCAAATATAATTGTTTCGTATTCTAGATTTTTCGTTAGCCAAATATAAAAGACAAAATTAGCTTCTAGAGTGCGAACAAGATATAGAAAAATTGTGCAATAATATACAAAGAGACTCTCAATGATGATTTAGGATCTGTTTGGTTTTTTTTATTGCTAAACATCTTTTTTCTTCAAAGAAAGTTTCGTAGGTGAAGCTATTTTTTTTCTTTCTCTCATGTGAGTTGATATTATTAAGCTAAAAAGTAGCTTATCTTAACTCTTCCCTCTTATTTCACTCCGACAACCATACATGAAATTGTCGCTGAATATTTTTGTCACACAACATATGTAAAACTAAATGCACCAACGGCTCTTGAACTTGTAAGGGGGTGTCACTTAGGTATACGAACTCTGAAAACGTACTTCTGGTCCCTAAACTTGTAAGGGTGTGTCACTTAGATCCACGAACTCTAAGAATGCATTTCTGGGTCCCTAAACTTGTAAGGGTGTGTCACTTAGGATCCACTGAACAAATATTATATTTCTATTTCTATTTATATTTAATAATATAGTTATTCAATTTTTATTTCTATTTATATTTAATAATATAGTTATGGATAGCACATAAAAAATAATATTTAATATGACATCATCAATAAATAAATAAATTTTACTACTTTTCTAATTTAGTTTAATCCTAATATATTTGTTCTTTTAAATTATTTTAATACTTTAGTTTATTTGTTTATTAATGATGTCATATTAAATATTATTTTTATGTGCTATTCATAACTATATTATTAAATAGAAATATAAATATAACATTTGTTCGTGGACCTAAGTGACATATCCTTGCAAGTTTAGGGACCCAGAAATGCATTCTCAGAGTTCGTGGACCTAAGTGACATACCCTTACAAGTTTAGGGACTCAGAAGTGCGTTTTCAGAGTTCGTGGATCTATCTGACACATTCTTACAAGTTCGAGAACCGTTGGTGCATTTAACTCATTCAGCTTTATCTAAAATATTGTTTATAAAAGCTATTTTCTAAACAACTTCTCGTCTTCACCGATGAAGCTAAATTGTACCAAATAAAAAATTTAGACAGCAAGATTTAGAAAGATGCTCTAATAAATTTAAATTCAAGAGCATGCCGAGGTGGCCTCGTGCCCCAATCCTGTCGGCTGTCGTGTCCAGATCTCACCCGCGCGCAACACGGGCACACGGACACGGCCGAAAGGAAAAACGGGAGAAACCGAGACTACCTTCCCTGTCCGTCCGTGGTCCCTCCAATCTCTCTGCAGCGCAGACTGCAATCAAACTCCGGTCACACGGGCCCTACCCCGGAAGCGGCGGCGGGCGAAGCGCGCGACGCAGCGCAGCGTAACTCCAGGCCGCCGGTGGCTTCACGGATCCTCCCCACCTCTCGCCGGAGATCAACCGGGGCGGGCCTTGTCCCTTTCCTTCCTCAATCAAGTCGGTAAGTAATCCCAGCTCGATTGCGTGGGTGGATTGCCTTCTTTCGATCAATCATTCAGCCAGATCCAATTTTGCTTCTCCTCCACCAGCGCAGCGCTCGAGATCGCCGGACGCTGCTCGCAGCAGTTCTTCATTCGGCGCCGTGCGGCCGAGAAGAACCTGACAAGGCTCAGGGATGAGCTTCCGGGACCAGGAGAGTGGCGGCGAGGATGGGGGCAGGACGTCCTCCACCTCCGACCTGCGGAAGCCGCTCCTCAACACCGGGAGCTGGTACCGCATGCCGCAGGCGATGGGCTCGCGGCAGTCCAGCCTCATGGAGCGCCTAGGCTCCTCTGCCTTCTCCCTCCGCGACGTCTCTATCTCGGCGACGCTCTGCACGCTCATTGTCGCTCTAGGTCCAATTCAGTTCGGTTTCACATGCGGCTACTCCTCTCCCACGCAGGACGCCATCATTGCTGATCTCGGCCTCTCCCTCTCCGAGGTGACGTTGTGTTGTTTTCTCGTCGATGCATCCCTCCCCTCCCTTGTAATGCTTATTACACTTCCCTTGTAATGCTTACACTTGCTTGATGCTGCTTGTCTCTCTTTTTTTTTTCTTTCCTATGCAGTTCTCGCTCTTCGGATCGTTGTCGAACGTAGGGGCGATGGTAGGCGCCATCTCCAGTGGGCAACTTGCAGAGTATATCGGCCGCAAGGGGGTGAGACTACCATCTTATGTTGCCTCTGCTAGACCAGATCATGGAACACAATGCGATAGAACAGACAGAAAGTATTAAGTACTGTAGGTGGTTAAAAACTAGCAGCTAGTTTAAGCGTGCGCATTATCAGTACTATTTACTGAAGGCGGTTAAAAAGTGGCAGCTTAGCTTTGTAATGGGAAAACCTCGAAATGTCTGCTTGTGATGATTTTTCAGACTGGTACATTGATTGAATTCTTTGGTTGGCCTTGTAGTCTCTCATGATTGCTGCAATTCCAAACATAATTGGGTGGCTCGCGATATCATTCGCCAAAGTAAGTTAAGCTACACGCATTTTCCATGCTCCTGCTGCTGATTTTTTTGTTCATCAATACGATGATAATCTTTTAATGTCTATTATCTTCTGATTTGGTATATATTCAGGATTCCTCTTTCTTGTTTATGGGTCGGCTGCTAGAAGGATTTGGAGTCGGTGTAATATCTTATACAGTATGCAGCCCTTTTCTCCTCCCTCTTAGTGGCATTTTCAATCTTCAATCGTCTTCCAGCTGTTAAATATTACAGTTCTTTGGTATTTTTAGAAGAGAAAATTCTGCTTTTCATAATTAACGTCTCAACAAGCCCATACAAACAAATAATCCCAAGTTCCAACACTTTTGAAGCAAACCAGTAAGCTTGGAAAATGTAAACGAACTAAGGCATATAATTTGGAATGATGACACTGAAACAAAATTAAATAACAAGTCGACTAAAAAAGTGCAAAGTTTAGCTCTTAAATAAAAGGCTAGTTCCTTAGGTTACATAATTAAATATTAATAATACTAGGCAAGAAAACTCATAAATGAGACTATCACTTTGGAGTGACTGAAATCCTATGTTGTATTCTGTTGTGGAATTGACTTTCTATATGCAATTTGTTGCATATTGTACAGTCAAGTTCTATTTTTCTACAAAACCTGAATGATAATTGGTAAATTTCTTTGCATGGCAATAGCATTAGGTAGCCTTTCAACTCCAAAGTGCCACTTGCTGGTGCAGGTTTCTGCAATAGGGCATTCCTGGTTAAACATTGCAGTTTCTAAGAACAATGTTAGCAATTTGGTTGCTTATACTTTGATGTTTTTATCTCAACCGTTACTTTTATGATTGAAACTTCTATTTCATGGTTCCAGGTACCGGTTTATATTGCAGAAATCGCTCCTCAGGATCAGAGGGGAGCTCTTGGTTCTGTCAATCAGGTGATTTTTTTTTATAGTGAATGACGACATTTTATTAATGTTATTCATGCGCAGCCTTTCTTCTGATCTGTTAATGTTGTGATCAACTTCAAATCAATACATAATAATTTCTTTTACAGCTCTCCGTCACAATTGGTATATTTCTTGCCTACCTGTTTGGAATGTTTGTTCCATGGAGAATTCTTGCTGTTCTAGGTATGATGTAAAACTTTAGTCCATTGCTTTAGTATATGAAACAACAATATGCTACATAGCACCAATCAGTTGACTACTTTGGTTGTTTTATTTGTACAAATCATCTTCCTAACTACTTTTCTGTTACTTCTACATGTTTTAGGCATTTTACCTTGTTCAATCCTGATTCCTGGACTGTTCTTTGTCCCTGAATCCCCAAGGTGGCTGGTATGTATTCCATGGTATTATCTTTTCATAGCATTAATGGCAGGACCTGAATACAACAGATTGTTTGTTTCAGGCAAAAATGGGGAAGATGGAGGATTTTGAATATTCACTGCAAGTTCTGCGAGGATTTCAGACGGACATCACAGCAGAAGTAAATGAAATAAAGGTAATCAATAGTGGAAACTCCAGTTTGGTTATAATAGAGGTAGAGATGTACTTTTTTTTTCCTCGGACATGCAGGAGAGTTGTGTACTTACAATTTACAAACATACACACACTGACACACAACACACTCAGTCCAGAATTTTAGTTTTAGGAAGAGAAACATGCCCTTATACAGAATAAAACTCGATCACGACCTCAGCTCAACTACACCTAGAGTAAGGGACATGAGATAAGAAATACTTCGAGCCGCTGGCATTGGAGATGCCCCATCAAAAAGACACCGATTACGATGACACCATAAGATCTAGGCGCCAAGATACATATATATTTCTAATCTTGTTCTCAATGGTACACTGATGCAGCTGTCAATGCATTGCTCTCTAGTAGTAAAAGCTGGTGTAGATTTTCTCTTGTTTTTTGCAGTATAATGTACCATAGGAGATGTGAATTACATAATTATCTTCCTTTTTTACACAGAGAGCAGTAGCATCATCAAGGAGGAGGACAACCATAAGATTCGCTGATATCAAGCAGAAGAGATACAGTGTTCCCCTTGCGGTTGGTGGCTTCCTATTTGTTACTCTCTGTTTACATATTAATGTTTAATCTTTTGCAGTTTTGCTAATTGACTTGTTTTTAGATAGGAATCGGTCTCCTTGTCCTGCAGCAGCTAAGTGGTGTCAATGGCATTCTATTTTATGCTGCGAGCATCTTCAAAGCTGCTGGTACATTCTTCAAAACACGATCAATCTCTGATTCTAGATTCTAATGCAATTGAAATATGCTTTCTGGCTTCCATATTTTGGAATTGTCCAGGAAATGGAAGTTACCTTTTTTCGGTTCAATTCATGCTTTGCATGGAGATGCTATCACAATGCTTAATTTAATACGTAAAAAAGGGGGAAGAAAAGCTCTAGAACTTAGACTTCATCAAATCTGATATCTTACTGAATTATCTTCCTGAGCAGGTATTACAAACAGCAATCTAGCAACATTAGGTGTAGGGGCTGTACAGGTACATTTGTTTCGAAGTTGTTACATCCCTTGTTTGTCAGACAAACTTTGATCAGATGTGGGCTTGGCACTGCATACTTAATGGGATCTTATCATTTCAGGTGATTGCTACCGGAGTGACAACTTGGTTGTCTGACAAAGCTGGTCGAAGGCTTCTTCTCATTGTTAGTTTCCAACTTACCATTGCAATTGTTTATTGCACATGGTTATCCAGTTATGTTAATTGAGCTGCTTTTCAGATTTCTACCACGGGAATGGTCATTACTCTTGTTATTGTTTCTGTGTCCTTTTTTGCGAAGGTAATGTTACTTAAAAGGTTAAATAATAACATGCTATCGTGTGCAGCGTACTCTATCGAAATAGTCGTATTGCTTCTTTCTGAAATTTTCTTTCTTCAATTGTGGAACAGGACAATATAACTGCTGGTTCTCACCTGTACTCTGTAATGAGTATGCTTTCACTGGCTGGACTTGTGGTTAGTTGCAGTACTATTACATTTTATTTGTCCCCCTTGTTGAGAGAAGCTTGTTTAAGGTCTTGTCTTTTGCTACTCCAGGCATTTGTGATTGCATTTTCTCTTGGCTTGGGAGCAATTCCTTGGGTCATTATGTCCGAGGTATAGTTTGCTCTTGCTTTTATATTATACATTGCTTTTAATTAACTAATGTTTCTTTGCTATCTTACCTTTATGTAATTATTATGAGTGCCGCTTCGCACTTCTGCTCTGAGTCCCCAGCTGTGAATTTTATGCATACTGAATTATCGCAACCCAAAATTCAGCTATCAACATAGCTATAGCTTGTTCAAAATGGTGCAAACTCTTGTTATTTATGAACTGTAGTTGCTCCTTCAAATAGCATGGGCAACTGCATTAGTTTCTCTAGCCAGAGGACAGCTATACTTACCTCAAAGTACTGAACTTACCTCAGTCAGTAGTTATTATTAATTTATTCACGAATGACTGGGAGCAGCTTATCTAGCTGCCCAATGTGCGTGTGTAGTGAAAATGTGAAATGCCTAGAGATACTGCATCTGCAAACTTGCGGGGAGATTTATGAATTTACATTGTGTTGCTTTCAGATTCTTCCTGTTAACATTAAGAGCCTTGCTGGAAGTGTTGCGACCCTTGCGAACTGGCTGACAGCATGGGCCATTACAATGACTGCAAGCCTGATGTTGAACTGGAGCAGTGGAGGTCTCTTTCTTTTTCCCTCTCCCTCCCTCCCTTCCTTCAAGAATGTGCTCGGCGTTGGATCTTACCGTGTCTTGTTTTGATCAGGAACCTTTGCGATCTATGCTGCTGTGTCTACCATGGCCCTCATTTTCGTGTGCTTGTGGGTGCCTGAGACCAAGGGGAGAACGCTAGAGGAAATCGCATTCTCGTTCCGTTGACACTTCATGATCTAGGTATGAGAACCCACCATGTGCTATTGAGCCATGGTGCTGGGCCGTTCGATTCATGGATTCCGCAGCAAACTTGCAGCCATTCTTTGCTTGGATGTACCATCATCAGTGTTCATACGAATGTACATTGTACAATATGACGCCAGAGAGTGTTTATATTATATGTGTAAGGTACGATGGAATTGTAGCAGAAGGCACTCAACCCTTGCACGGGTTGCAGAGGAGAGCGATTTATTTGTTGTATTCATCAGCTATAATATGTCCGGTTAAATACCGGGGACACGTTAGAATTTTGGAAAAATAAATAAATTTTTGGCAAATTTGTCCGTGTGGTATTTACAGTGCAGCCAGCTCCATGCGGTTGGAGTCACTTATATCCTGTAATTGATCATGAACTAGACATTTTTTTTTTGAAACGAACCGGCAGGAGAGCTGCCCGCTATATTAAAAAGAAGGAGAAGCCCAGACGGGCACTGTACAGCCACACCAACAAACAAAAACAACAACCAAGTGACCAAAGAAAAGAAAAGACTCGCTCAATTGGATTGGGACGTCAACGCGGGTGAGCCCACAAACTCAAGAACGGCCGGTAACCACGCGGCCGCACTTCACTACGGCAGCAGAAAACACGGCTCAAAGCACGACAGAACAACCTCACGCTCAAGTAGTCGTCGGAGCCTCCACGCGTGACTCCGCAGCAACAAGCAACCAAGAAGAGCAGACGACACCGCATCGAGCAGGCCACCGCCATGCGGGACCTGACGCCGAAGTGCCGTTGCAAACTCCACACACCACCCGATAGAGTGAAACCACCAGATCCGGACCACTCGCATCACAACGGGCGGGGCCTCGCCACGTCCGCCGTTGGACCTCGCCTCGAACATGCGGGGGCCTTGCCACATCCGCCTCAGCACTCCATGTCACGGAACCGTTTCATAAGTTTCCATCAGAAAGGTGGGCAAAGCCGCCCTGCTCCCCAAGTCCCCGCAAAACTGCTAAATCGCCGCTGCAGGTCGACCTCTTTACGTTGCTGAACCCAAGTGCATGGTCACCACCGCCGTGGTAGCGGATCAAGGATGTCGCTTGCGCCGTCCACCGACAATGTACTGCACCGAAGTAGCTCCAGCAGAGGTAAGCCACCCGCCACAGTCCGCTGCAAGCCTAGTCGCCACATGCTGTCGATGCCACAAGCGCCATCTTCCGACGTAGTCCCGCACCGTACTGACAACTGCCAACCAGCGCCAGCCGCCACGGTCCGCTGCAAGCAGTCAATCGGACACACATGCTGCAACCCCAGTGCGGCACCACCACCGCGATCACCTTCACTTGAGCTCCGCAACCCCCATCGATCTCTCCCTCAAGCGGCAGACTCCCATGGCTGTCGCCGATGTTACCAAAGCCGAGTTGGATCTCCAAATACACGACGCCTCCAAGGAGGGCACGACACCGATGGCGCCGCTGTCGCGCGTCCAAGAATGGACAGGGTTTTCACCCTGAGAACCCCGTGCGGTGGGGGTGGAGCTCCAGAATGGCGCCCTCAACAGGGAAAACAACGGCCGAAGGCACAGTCACCATTGTCACCAGCAAGAATGCCGGCGAAAGCTTTCGCCCGGAGCATCCTAACCCAAGCCACTGCACACTCTCAGCCAAGTAAACACCAAAAACCACAGCAATGGAAGCTACCAAGGGCGACGCCACCACTGTGCCAACACTGTCGCCGCGACACCTCAACACGTCGAACTGTCGCGCCATTGCAGTGCCGCCGTGCCACCTCGCACAGCGCCGCCGCCGCCTTGCCATGCCGGGTCTCACCACGCTGTGCAGCCCCGCGACCTCCAGCTGCTGCGCCTCTGCCAGGTCCGGCGGGCGCCACGCCGGAACTGGGCTCCCGCGGCGGTCCCTCCGCGCTGGTCGTGCCTCCAAGCTGCTGAGGCCACCATCCTCGCGCGCCAACTCTGATCGCACAGCACCATAGGCCGAGCTTCGGGGAGCCGGATCCGACCTCCAAGAGCCTGAAGCCGCCGCCACCGCCGCCCCAGTTCGCTGCCGCCGTGCCCCCAAAGCCGGGAGGGGGGAACCCGGCAGCGGCCGCCGCCGCCACACCTTGCGACGGATTCGGCCTCCAGGGGCCCGAAGCCACCACCGCCGCCGTCCCAAGTTGCCGCCGCCTTGCCCCCGAAGCCGGGTGGGGGGGAAGCCGGCAGCGGCCGCCGCTGCCGCTCCTCGCGACGGATCCTGGCCCGTGCCTGCCGGATCCGGCCTTGGAGAGGACCCCCGGCGCCCTCCAGCCGGCGCCGGCTGCCCCCAGCAGCGTCGTCCTCCGGCGTCCTCCGCGGCCGCGCCCGCCAGTAGGAGTGGGAGGAGAAGGAAACTGCCCCGCCGCCGCCGTCCTCGCAAGCCGCGCGGACTCCCGGCGCTCGTGTTGCTCACACGCTTCCCGGTGTTCGCCCTCCTCCCCGCGATCACCAGGTGTGTCTTCCGCCGCCTGGTGGAAGGCAGTGCGCCAGAGGCAAGAGTTCCTGCCTTGCATCCACGACACACGTAGGAACGACGACGACGCCACTAACACCGTCCCATGTTATGCGGACTCAATCCGCAAGCTGTGAGCGTCGGAGGAGGGCGACCGCCCGCTAACTAACGCCGAACTCATGAGCTTGTCATTCAAGTTTCTTAGCGGCAGGGGGCATGTGCCCCTACCCCCACCACCATGCACTTTAGTTCCTCTTTTACACACACACACACACACACACACACACACACACACACACACACACACACACACACACACACACATATATATATATATATATATATATATATATATATATATATATATATATATATATGGTGCATTTAGTTACTTTCATCTTCAATAAACCATATTATGTATGCGTGCATACTAATTTATCAGTTTTAGTATGTTTAGATACTTAATTTAAGATACTTCAAATCTTAATATGTGAATTTTTTTCATCAGAGCCAATATTTTTAAATATATTACTAAAATACCACTATAAAAGTATATTAAAAAGTATAACCATATACTATATATGGATAACAGAAAAGTATAACCACATACTACTCTACATTGTTTAGGATGACCATATACTTCGTCTACATATATTTTTTCAGACCATAGATGATCTAAATTTAGAGATATAGACATGGGAATAACTACTCCCTGTGAGTAGAAAATAATTTCCCTATATATATATATATAATCATTTATATATTTTTCATAAGATAATAATGTGTTTTTTTATGAGTACTAAATATATATGTAAAAGTATTGCAAAATTATTGGTATATGCACTTGTTGTATATATTTTTTATGTTCACGATGTGTTACAGTATTGCAACTTAATGTTTCTTTTTCTTTTGCAAAAATATTATGTTATCCCGTTGAAATCTAAATTTTCTTTTTCTTTTGCAAAAATATTATGTTATCTCGTTGAAATCTAAATATGGAATTGGAAGGGGAAAAAAAAATTCAAAGTTGACAACATAGCAGCTGTTACATCTCTCCTAAAATCCAAGACAATCTAATTCAACATAGCAGCTAAAAAAATTTTACAATAAATCATAGTTGTCATATTATTAATCTTGTTAATTTATATGATAATAATTAATAATTAGAAAATTAATAATTATAAAACTATTAGAAAATTTAAATATAAATTTAATTTTGGTATGTGCGCGCGAACGCGTACCCCCTCTACCATAAATCTACATGAGGAGATGGTAAGCCAGCGCACCTCCAAAGTGCAATGGAGGCCACAAACCTAGGCCATGGTTCTTCTTGATCAACCATAGACCCCATCGAGGTAACTATGGAGCAAGGTTGCACCTACGGTCCCCTTTGCAGTTGTTCCTTGGGGACAATCAAGATGCTAACCACCCTATCCATGTCTCCCCGCAATGTAGGACGCTAAGCATCTAGAAAACTAATATTTAGTCATAATATAATTTAGGGCCCGTGTTGGTAACAGCTCATGTTGTATTCTCATCCTTCGGCCTGGTTGACGAACAAGCAGAAAATATGGGCTTTTTCAACCCAAATGGGCCAAACTATTTGGCCCAAGTGAGCAGCTCAAATGTTGCATCAGTTCGAAGAGCAGCTCAATGTCTAGTTTGTTTGACATGTAAGCGACGACACATTTTGTTGAACACAAACATGGAATACAGAAGCAGCAAATGTCTTCCTTTGTTAGTGCAAATCGATTGGGCACGGATGGACAAACTTATTCAAACATGCAAAACACCTACAATTCCACGCATTCTTAATCATGTAAGAATATTAGGCTGCGTTCGGTTGAGGGTATAAGCGCTTATTTTTCAGCACTTCAGCAGTATTTTTCTCTCACAAGATTTCAGCACTTCTACAGCACTTCAGCGCTTATCTACAGCACTTCAGCTTTACCGAACACAGCCTTAATCTTATATTGGTAGGGGCCGCACGAACGCGTACCCCCGCTACGGTACGCTACGTCCACTCTCCTACTTGAGGAGATAGTAAGCTAGCGCTCCTCCTAAGTGCAATGGAGACCGCTAACCCAGGCCTTTGCCCTTCTTGATCAGCAATTGACCGCATCCAGGTAAGTACTCCCTCCGTCCCGTTAGGATCGTCGTCCTAGCATCCGGCGTCCATACCAAGGCACCATAAGAAAAGCTAGTACTGCCAATAAACAATGATTTTTAAGTTTGGTGCAGTAACATGCTCATTAAATGGCCTTATATCATGTCACTGGTGCTACAGGTACATTCACCAATTAAAACCGACCACACACTAGTAGTACTCTATTTTCAAATAATTAAATAAAGCGGCAAGCGGTGAAAACAACTTTCCCGCATCAATGTTTTAGCGCCAAAACAAGAGGCGCTCTTTACACACAAAAGGCACACATAAAGGCAATGCTTGAAAATTAAAATCCCAATTTTGAATCAGGCGCCCTTTTCTCTTTTCTGAGTTATGTAAGCGACCGGCTGCATCTTATCTTGCACTATTACCACCCACTTGAGCCCACGTCCATGGCCATAGAAGCATTTCCCTTCCTGTGCAACCATTCACCTCCATGGCCATAGATTTGAACACAACAGGTGACGAAGGGGACCAGGTGTTTGATCTCAACAATCCACCAGCCGAAGAACATGATGAACTGGATGCTGGGACAAGGCCAGGAGGGCATCGCCTTCATCTCAATCTTCAAGAAACACAGCAACAGCAACAACTTCATCAAGGTTAGCACATCTGCCTGTCTCCCAAAATGAGTGCACAGTACTTCTATCTACCTCTCTACTATTTCTCCTAAAACAATGAGTTTGCTTATATTCTGTTTTTTCCTCTTGCATGTCCTAAAATGAGTGTTGCCAGTAAATTTTATGTCTTGTTTCACATTTTGTGTAAAAAAAGAAAATATAATACCTTTCGGATAATGGAAAAAAAAGTTTAATCTTCTATCAGTTGAAACTGTTCTCGTATCTCAATTCAAGCCTATAAGAAAACTGATAGTTAGCATCATTGTTTATTAGATTTTGGCTACACAATAAACACCTCAACAGAAATAGTATGCACCTGCTGCCATACTCTACCTCAATTATCTTTATGGCCCGTAACATCATGATAGCCTTTTGTTCTTCCTATGTGCTCTTCCGCTTTTTAGTATGCACCTGCAGCCATGAAAATCACATAACAGAGAGCGGATTCATTACATTACTATAAGAGAAAAATGTAAATAAAAATATCCATGACCATTGTAATTATTTGTGCAGGTGACATTAATGGGGTTGATCCTTCACCTGGCCGTATCCTTCAAGCTGCAAGACAGATCAATGAAGTGCATGCAGGGGACAACAATACAGGGTACCACTGGGGTCTCCATCCTACTGAAATTGATGATCAACAAGAATTTTGTGAAGGTAACCACATTTGTGTCCCTCCTGTACAATAGATGCATTTTCAGCTTGTAGTAGCATTTATATTCACAGGAGATGATAACTCACAGGGGACAATATCTCACATGATGCTGGCCTTCCATTTGATTTAAATGATCCACAAGAAGAAGCAGACAACCTGCATGAAGGTGATTATTTGCATTATGTCCAGGACATGTTACCAATATTAATTTTGTATGCTAAAATGTGTCATCATCCATGTAATAACAATATGTCTACGCCATCTCAATTGTTTGCTAGGCTATGGTGACATTGGCTTACAAGATGCCATGGACGATCTGATACAGCAAATTGGCGTATACACAGATGATGTCAACATCATATTTGATGAAGAAGAATTGACTGACTCAGATGACGAAGAATTTGAGGAAACCCAAGATGAGGCACCAAATCCAACCAAGAATTTGACAGACAAACAAAGGCAAGACATATATGAAGATTTGCTTCAGATAAGCAATAATGGGAAATTAAAAAGGACACACACAACATATGTTGCTGCAAAGCACAATGTGCACTTGCGTGCAGTACAGCGTATATGGCAGAGAGCAAAAAATTGCAAGGCACAAGGCATACCAGTAGATGTCAAATCAATGATACCCAAGAATTGTCATCGCAAAAAAATTGAGGTGGACCTGTCAAGGGTTGCCGATATTCCCTTAAATATATGACGTACCATAAGGTCATTAGCACATGCTCTGGGTATGAAGAAAACCACTCTACATAGGTGGTTCAAGAAAGGTTTGCTACGGCAACACTCCAGTGCACTCATGCACTATTTAAAAGAAGCAAACAAAAAGGATAGGTTTAGCTGGTGTGTGTCTATGCTAGATCCAAGCACTTTGCCAAATAATCCCATGTTTCGTGATATGGAAGATATTATCCATACTGATGAGAAATGGTTTAATGGGACAAAGAAGGACAAAACAGTTTACCTGCATCCCAATGAAGAGGACCCACACAGGACAGTGCGTAACAAGAATGCAATTGACAAAGTTATGTTTTTTTCTGCTATTGGGAGACCAAGATTCGATGCTGAAGGTAGATGTTATTTTGATGGCAAGCTAGGCATTTGGCCTTTTGTGCGAACGGTACAAATATTCACTACATATGATTTCCATTCCCTTTTGTATGACTTGTCATAATAATGCCTATAATTCTAGGAACCAGCAAAAAAGGAAAAGTGACAACAGGCCAAGGGGCACACCTATAACAAAAACAATGAAGGTTGACAGACAAACAAGTAGATTTTATATAATCAATTATCTCCTTCTAGTTGTACAAGCTCGTTGGCCTCGAGAAGACGCACACAAGACAATATGGATCCAGCAGGACAATGCTGCTGCTCATATACTAGAAAATGATGCTGAGTTTGCTGCTGCAGTAGCCCGTACTAGACTTGATATACGGCTAAGGAACCAGCTAGCTAATTCACCAGATATGAACTGCCTAGACCTCGATTTCTTTGCTTCTCTTCCGTCATTAACAGAAAGAACAACATCTAGAAACATTGATGACCTCTGAAAGAGCATCTAGGATCCCTAAGTGTTTTGGTGATTAATAACAACACGATTAAAGGACTAATGAACATTGCGAGATTTCTAGGTATTTATTTACAGGTGCACATTGATGGTTGAACTATTCTAAATCCATATGAGATTGCAAATCTTCGGTTGTCTAGTTTATATTGATGATTGGAAACAATCTAGGTGAAGCAAAAGACAACAATTATACAATTGAAATGGTATTCAAAGCATGATGTGAAGCATGGGCAATGCACATAAATCTTGATGTGGTGTTAATGACAAGTGGGCAACTTCGAGGGACTAAGCGAAAGGTGAAGGGCAAGTGACGACTTGGCGGCCGAGGGACCTAGCTAGGGTGAAGAAGAATCCAACTTGAAGTTAGCCATGCAAGTGGTGATTGTCAATGTGGAAGATCAATCAAATGTTCAAAAATGACTTGCATTTGACACAAGTCACATGCTCAAGACGAAGGGATCATGAAGATAAAGTGATGAAGCTCTCAACAATTCAAAGTTCAAAGCGGCAAAATATTTGAAGATCAAGAACAACTTAAGTGAAGGACAAAACAAAATTTGTGTGAGTTGTATTTGTGTTTGCCCCTATTGGAGAGTCGCATCACTAAAGTATTGGAGACAAGTGACAGTGCTCAAGGACAAAAACCAGAGAGAAAAGAGGTTGAGAGAAAAGGGAGGAAGTGAGAGAGGCAGCTGGCTGGGCAACCCAACCCGGCCAGGCCGGGTAGCAAAACCGGCCAAGCCGGGTAGGCAACCCGGCCAGGCCGCCTCTCCAACGGCTAGTTGGACTTTGAACTGGCCAACCCGGCCAGGCCGGGTTTGTCGATTCAGCCCCAACGGCTAGTTTTGGAGAGGAGGCTATAAATACCTCTCCCACTCCCTCTTCCAAGGTTGCTGATTCTCCTAATACCCATCCACGACCAGAAAAGCCCTCTTGCTCTCTCTACTCTCTCTTTGTGAGTGAAAAGATTACAACTTTCTAATCCGTGATTAGTGAGTGAGCTTGAGCCTTGAGAGATTTGTCTTTGTGGCAAGAGTGATCCAAAGAGTTTGAGTGAGCAATCCCATTCTTGAGCACTTGAGCAAGTCAAAGATTCTCTAGTTCATTGCGTTCTTCCGCTTGGAGCTTCGACTCCGTGGTGGCAAGGCGTCACCGACGAGCACCCGTGGGGTGTTGTAGGCTGCCTTGGTGGCCATTGTTGTAAGGGTTGCTTCCCCGCTGAAAAAGGAAAGAAAGCTCCTTAGTGAAGAAGGTGGAAAGAGACCGTTTCGGGTCCGGCCACGAGTTGACCTTGGTTGGGTCCTCACCGGCTTCCACAACGGAGAGTAAGACACCTTTGGGTGTGCCAAACTTCGGTCAAACAAATCCTGGTGTCTTCTCTTGGTTTGCCTCACCCTTTGCTCATTCATCACACATTTACTTCCATATTCCACTTGTGCTACTCGGTTGTTGTGGTTTGTGTTTGCAGGAGGTCTTTGGATTTGTCCATACACTTACATAAGGTCTACAAGTCGAGTTGTAATCTTAGTGAAGAGAAGAAACGGTTCGAACATCGTTATTCAGCTGTGCAGGTCGGAAGTTTCGGATCATACCGGAAGTTCCAACGTGTCGAAAGTTCCGACGCAACCTGGAAGTTCCGGGGAACCTCTGGGCAATGTCGTGAAACCCGGCCAAGCCGGGTGGTAAAACCGGCCAAGCCGGGTTAGCCGACCCAGCCGGGTTGAGGAGCCGGCCTAGCCGGTTTTGTCGGGGTGCAGTTTGTTTACTAACCTTTGTCTAACTTTTGAAGAGCCTATTCACCCCCCTCTAGGCATCGATTCGATCCTTTCAATTGGTATCAGAACTTGGTCTCACGATTAAAGTTTAACCGCTTGTGAGGATCGATGCCTTCTTCATGTGAGGTACCGTTTGAGTTACTCCGTAAGGATGGCTCAAACTTCTCTTCTTGGTCATCACATGTTCTCAATGCTTCACGTGCTATGGATCCGATTTGTGAGAGTGTTGTAGTAGCAAGCATTCCATGCTTGGTACTCAATGCTCATGCCTTACTCTTGTTTATGGGAACTATGTGTGCAGAGGTTTATAATGATTGTGTAGTATGTGATGGTGAGTACCTCGAGGAGGCTCATCTTGTTTCGGTCAAACTTTGCGAAAAGTTTGGACAACCCAAACTTGATGGACAATTAGGAGAAGAGAAATGCTCTACCACCATTACCTCTGCATCACCCTGCTGTGATGACCTGAAGGAGGATGTCGGAGGCTATGCCGACCAGTTTGCTGCTGAGGAGACAAACCTGGCTGAGCCGGGTATGGAACCCGGCCAGGCCGGGTTGGTCAACCCTGCGGCGAACCAGCTTCTTGAGGCTGATCTTCATCCAGCTGCAGAGTGCTTCTCCTCCAGTCTTTCTGACTTAACTTGCTTCATGGCTAAGCAAAAGCCATTGCAAGTTGAGGATGAGAGAAAGGAGAATGATGAAGAAGAAAGCGAGGGCATTGTGATTGAGGATGATTACTCGGTTGATCATCTTAGTGACAAGGACAAATACATCTTCATGAAGATTGTCAACCATAATGATAAGCTTGAGATGGCGATTGAGCAACAAAAGCAACTCCGTGAAAGAAAAGATGCATTCACCATCTCCAAGTTGAAAGAGCTAAAGGCAATGACCGAAAGGTACGAAAAATTATCAATTGAGCATGATTTGGTTACTAAATCTTCTTCTAGTGTTGTTCAACTAGAAAAGGAAAACTTAGAGCTCAAGACAAAACTAAATGAACTTGCTAGCAAATACAACATTCTTGAAGCAAACTTTGTTCATCTCAAGTGCTCACATGATGAACTAGTGGACTCACATATCATGCTTGAAATGGCTCATGAGATTGTTACTACATCGGTAAAATCAATTCAACCTCCTACACATGCACGCACTCATGCACCATGTCAATCAAATATTTCTTGTGCTAATGTGTGTGTTTCTCAAGTAAGCCAATCTTTGATTGAGCATGATCAAATAGAAAACAAAGGAATCACAGATAAGCTTGAGAAGGGATCAAACCTTGCTTCCTCCACAATCCAACAAAAGAATCACATTCCTACCAATGGTAACACATCCAAGAGCAAGAGACATGGAAAAAGAATGTGCTATGGTTGTGGCTTGTATGGGCATGAAGGTGCTATGTGTCCATACAAAACTTAGGCCGAAAAGTGTGAAGCGGCCGAAGCCAAAGCGTCCACCAAGTTGCAAAAGCAAGCCAAGAGTGATGATCCAAGTGCTTGCATGAGGTGCAAGAGGAAGGGACATTCTGTCAAGAGTTGCTTCTTGGGCTTAAGAGATAGGGAGCAAAGAAAGCAAGCTCAAAAAGAAACAAGAAAATGCTATGGTTGCAATGAGAAGGGTCATTACATTGGTGAATGTCCCAACAAGCAAAATAAGAGCATTGCAAACAATGGTCGCATTTGCTACACTTATAGAGGTAAAGGACACCTAGCCAAGGATTGTCCCAAAGTGCTTGTCAACTAGCCCAAAAGGACTCACCAAGAGATGGGTACCAAAACAAGCTTGATAGGCAAATAGGCAAATGGAGATGCATTGGAGGCTTGACCTTGACATAAAAAGATCAAAATCAATACAAGTCAAGACTTTATCACAATACTTTCTTCATCCAATGGCATCTCGGTAACAAGTTCAATTTTTGTTGGCTAGCAATGCTACTTAGTGTAGACATTGAATATATATATGTGCATCTCTTGAAAAGGTTTGTATATATATATATATATATATATATATATATATATATATATATTCATGAAAGTGGCTAGTCCTTGTGCAAAATTTATATTTTGTCCCATATGATGCTCTTAATGGCTCTCTAGTGGAGCAATGCTTATCTATGTTGTAGAAAATCAAAATTGGGACATACAAGTGACAAGGCACAATGAACCAAAGGAGACCACCTAGGATTGGTAACACTGGTAAAATACCGGTACTACCGAAAGTCGATAGTAACGAAGGAATGCCGGAACTACCGACATGGTCGGCTCAGCCGGGTCTCAGACCCGGCCAGGCCAGTTATGGCAGGAAGCCGGCCAAGCCAGGTCCTAAACCTGGCCAAGCCGTTTTCTGCGGGGCAGGCAGGGATGCCTCTTTTCTGTGGTGTTTTCTCTCCTATAATCATCTTTCACATATTAAACTGGTTCACGCACAAAATTGCTGCGAGTATCACCTTTCTAACTAACTTTTCATGCCTTACATGTTATATGGAGAATAGGTATATGTTGAATCCCTATAGATATAAATTTATCTAAAGTCCCTTGATGAGTAATTCAAGATGTCTAGTGCACTTCTTTAGGGGGAGTTCATCATATATCTAATCTCTTTGTTACTAACCTTGTTGAAAGAGCATGTGTATAGAATGCAAGTTAGAGAGGATTATGTTTCAAGTGGATGTTTCCCATTGTCTATCAAATGCCACTTGAAGATCTATTCCAAGCTAGAACTATACTTCATGTCAATTGATCTTGAGAATAGCTTTGTGAGTATCTCTTTGGCACAAGTTTCAATCTTATTAAATTTCTTTTGCCATGATCTAGACATAGAGTCACTTCGCATATTCTTCATTGAATACAAGTGCTAGTTAGAGTTATTCACATCACTTAAAAGCACATATCAAGGGGGATCTCACTCTATGACTAGAATTCATGAGACTAATGAGTTTGCTAAGTAAATTATTGTAATCTCATTGAGAATAAGTTTCTCAAGTATTGTCCGTACTCATGCTTAAATGATAAATCTTAAAAGTACTTATGGGATGCTAGAGACCAAGGTATGATTTATTTGAAGCAATTTAAGTGTTGAAAGTCCATCTAGGATCCTTGCTTGTTAGAGTGTGCATTTATATGACATAGGGTAGATTTTGCGAAAACCCAACTAGATGTTTTAACTTGTGAAGGTTTATTTGCAAAAGATTGATTCTTGGTCTTTGTGACCTAGCCATGTCTAGAGTGATTATTGTTCATCATGATTGATTGTTTGGCTAATCACTCAAGATACGACTTTCCTAAGTCCGCGAATATCAATCTAGATTATACCTTTATTTCTCTCTTTTGGAAAGTGTCAAGTGAAGAAACATGGACATATGTTGGAATATGTTTGGTGCAAGCATAAAAAGAAAAGAAAGTTTTGATATTTGGAATGAATCTGACATTTATAAAAGATAGCTTGAATGGAATGCAAACATTGAAAAATGGACAGAAAAAAAACTTGGATAAAATAAGAAAAAGTCAATTTGGAGAAGTATTTGGTGTGGGCCTGAAAGGAAAGCCTTTGTGGCTGAGTGGGCAAAACTAGCCCAGCCGGGTCCCAGACCCGGCCAAGCCGGGTATTGCGGGCAGGGCCCCACCTGTCAGGGGTCGTGGGTTTTACAGTGGGGGACATCCTCTTCTTCTACCGACGCCATTCACCTCAGTTCACCCGTGCTCTCTCTCTCAAGTGCTCCCATGGTGGTGTGAAGGTGCCCCCTTCCCGATCTCTCTCCCTAGGGCAAGGATTCAAGTTCCCTCTCGGCTAGGGCCTCCCTTGGGTCGGCTAAGCCGGGATTTGGAGCCCAAATCTTCTCCAAGCTCTTCTTTCTCTCTCCCCAAAGGTATTAATCGTTCATGGTGTCCGATCTCTCTCTCTAGGCGACCTCTCTTAATTTCCCTTGGTTAGATGATGGATGTTGGTGCTTAGAGGCAATGCTGGAAGTATGGATGAAGTTCCATGGCGGATTTGTGCAGGGGGAGGATCTTTGGTCGACTGGGTGGAACCGGCCAAGCCGGGTGGAAGAGCCGGCCAGGCCGGGTTGCCGAGGCGGCTCAGCCGGGTTTGGTAACCGGGCTGGCCCCTCCCCTCTGCCTTGCTGGTTTGCTCAGTTGGACAGAAATCCTGTTTTTGCGCAGATTTCTCCATGACACTTCAAAGTTAATTGACTTAAGTAGATGTCTTTGTGTGGTGGTATGCATTAACTAGAAATCCCTTTGGAGACATAGCACATTGAGTTATTGTAACTTTATTGTGATATATTTCCCTAGAGAAGTCCACTTAATGCGTGTCACCACACTATCTTGCAAGTCAATCAAAAGCATTGCACCTTATCTCCGTGTATAGTAGCAATAGAAAGAAACTCATGTGGAAATTGTGTTGGTCATCTCAACTAGATTTCGACATAAGTGTCCTTCTAATGCTATTTTACATCCTCTCTAAGTCATATCTTGATATATCTTGTCAGAGGTCTTATGCTATATTGAAAATCCTTTGTGTGTGGCCTCAGGGACAATGCATCAATATGTCAGAAGGAAAAGGGTCAGAAGAGGGTCAGATGAAGGAGAAGGATCAGGGGCAGGAGATCAGGATGAAACATAGGTTGGACAGGGTTCAGGTGTGACTCGTCCTCAGACCAGGCTTTCCTCAGGAACTCAGCCCAGGGTATCTATGTCAGAGATTCAGGAGAGTGGCTCCTCTAGTGATGATGACGAGGAAGAGGAATACAGAGTTGAGCACAGAGACAAAGGTCCAGCAGATCCCTCAGTTGATGATGATGATGATGATGATGATGATGTTGATGAGGCAAATGATGAGGAAGATGAGCAACAGCAGCAGCAGCCAGTCAGAGGCAGTCAGAGAGGTGCTTCAGCTTCTTTTGATACAGATCAGATGTTCAGGATGCAGTGCCCTCAAGGTCCTCAGAGAAGAGCCAGAGTTGACTACATGGCTAGAGGGATGACAGGGGCTTGTAGAAATGAAAGGAAGGTTGATCCCAGGCTGGCTCCTCGCACTGCTACAGATTACAGGTTTCACACTCTCTTTCACCAGGATTTCTATGAGTCAGTTATTCTTCCTAGAAATATCTATAGGGCTCAGTGGATTGACTGGGAGTACATGAGGAGGAAAAATGATCCAATTTTTAATGATGTCATTAGAGAGTGTGAGAGGAAGAAAGTAAAAAATATCATGGGTTTGCAGTATAACTGGAGTGATGAATTGATTGCTCAATTTTATGCCACACTCTATGTTGATGAGACTAATGTAGATCAGAGATTGTGGACCATGAGCTGGATGACAGATGGTGCTTGGTACAGTGTTAGCTATGAGAGGTTCAGCACAGTACTTAGGTTTGATGAGCGTGATATGAAGAGGCACAAGATTCACTCAGAGTTGCATTTGCCGGGAGCACAGATGAAATTCATGTATTCTCTAAACTCTCAAGGTTACTTTGGCACTGTGAAGGGCATCTACTCTTTTTATGGATATCTCAATAGGATGTACATGGCCACTCTTGCACCTAAGTCTGGAGACAATGAGAATATCACATTCTATACAAAGAACTTGCTTGCCAAGATGGCTCCTTCTGCAGCACGCTTTAGTGTGTCTCACTTTATATGGCCGAGATCAAAGGCATATCTGAGTATCCCATGCAGAGTGCAGCATATGGACCATACATTATGAAGTTGATTGAGGATGTGATAGGTTTGACATTTTGAAAGGATCTACAATGGCCTAGAGGGGGTGAATAGGCCTAATTAAAAAATCTGCACACACTCTAGTTCAATTTGATCAGAGACTGCTGGAAGGTTCGGCAGTTTGTCCCAAACTGTCGGAGGTTCCGACCCCTACGTTGAAACTAGCTCTAGTGGCCAAATGAACTTTTGAGCGTGCGATAACTTACAACCCTTTTACCCAGTGACGAAGTGAGGTAGCAGTCGAGGTTGTTCAGCTCCGGAGATGCTCCATGCCACGTGTGGAGTTCAAACCCTAGAAAGTAGAAGGAAGTAGGGAGAGACAAGCAAAGAGTAATACAAAACAAGTATTGCAGCAAAACAACGAGCACAAGAGACACAAGGATTTATCCCGAGGTTCGGCCACCCCACAAAGGAGCACCTACGTCCTCGTTGTTGAGGTGACCACAAAGGTCGGAGTCTATTTCACCTCTTTAGCCTCTCTCAAAGAAACCACAAAGGTAACTCGAGGTTTCCACTAGGAATCACGGGTAATACAAACTTCCCAAGGCGAATCCACAAATTTGGATGCTCTTGGGCAACGCCTAGCCGGCTAGGAGCAAAGCTCCAAGAGTAATAAACGCAAAACCAACCGGCAAGACGAGGAGAATCAAGTGCTCAAGCTCAAGAGATGATTTCCTCACTCGATCCACTCACTCTTCACTCAAATCCTTGGGACAATCGAAGTTGGGAGTAAAGGGGATAGGAGAGGGGAGCCTTCAATGCTTGGGAGCTATTTTTGGACGGAGTTTGGTCGCTTAGAGTCAATAGTAATGGTTAGAAGTGAGAGAGGAGCTTTTATAGACGAGTCCAAATTCAACCGTTCAGATCTGCGTCGGAACTTCCGACATCGGTGTCGGAACTTCCGACCCTGCTATTCAAAATAGGTCTTAGTGCGGGACAGTCGGAACTTCTGGCTCCAGTCGGAACTTCCGACGAGTCGGAACTTCCGGCCAGGGCCGGAACTTCCGACCTCCCAGCACTTAGCCACGCCACCAGAAGGCTGAATGTCGGAACTTCTGGCTCCAGCCGGAACTTCCGGCCAGGGCCGGAACTTTCGACCTCCCAGCACTTAGCCACGCCACTAGAAGGCTGAACGTCGGAACTTCCGGCTCCGGCCGGAACTTCCGACTGGTCAAGTTCCAGCAGCTCTCGATCGTGTTCGTGCGGTGCTTTGAGTGTCTCTCTTTTGATTTTAAATTAAAGCTTGAGCACTCTATCTTCATCAGACCACTTAATTTTGCATCCCTCTTAATAGTACGGCATTCCTAACTCAAGAGAATAATAAAAGTAATTCTAACCATCGCTTGAGTCGAAACGCCGAAGTTCAAATCGAATTGAGGGGCACCGTTTAATGCCAATTAGATTTTCAATATGCTCTCATGGGATTAAACCTGCACATAGTCTTAGTAGAGTTTATTAGTCCCTAATTTAGGTGTCATCAACTAACCAAAACCCACGATAGGGCAAATGCACTTTCACATTTGTGAAGGAAGTGGTGCACAAACCACTAAGGATTGCTTGCCTCAAGACACCGATTGTGCCCACTGATCCTGGAGCTTCCACTTCCACTGCTACAGCTCCAGGAGATATCTCTAGTCTTCCTCAGCAGCACGGTGGCTCTCACAGACAGCACTCCAGAGGCCATGCTAGGGACAAGCGACCATCTCCCATCAGAAAAATTTTCAACATGATTTTTGGGATGTGCAGACGCTAGGATGACATAGATAGGAGATTCTACAGTGAGCAGGTAGAGGCCAGAGCACAGCAAGCTTGGGTAAAAGAGACATTGACTTGTCCACCAGGTGTACCTATACCACCTGAGCCAGTTCAGCAGCCTTTGCCTCCTCCTCCGAGGTCACTTGAGAGTTACCAGGAGGAGTGGGAGCGAGAGGACTACTACTCACAGATTTATGGTCCCGGTCCGTCATCTTCACATGGTCATGGCTTTCAGCAGGAGGCCGGTACATCAACAGCTCCTCCTCCACCGTCCACATGTCTTGGTTTCTCTATGCCACCTTTTACACAAGCTGGCTCATCTTCTGGGATTCTATATCCTGGTTCAGCTTCAGGCAGTGGTGCAGCATATGGTACAGGTTCAGGCTATGGCACAGAGACAGGATACGGCTCCGAGGCAGGCTTTAGCTCAGTTCCAGCTTACTCTTCAGGACCTCTTGAGCAGCCACGTATGTCAGAGAGTGAGCAGGTTGCACACAGATTCAGCACTTCCATATTTGCATCTCCATACACTTCAGAGACTCAGTGGCAGCAGACAGGTGCCAGTAGCAGCTACTTTGACAGCAGTGGTGGGTTCTATGACAGCACAGGTGGCAGTGACAGTGGTTCGTTTGGTGCTTTGTGAGCCCTCTTGTGTCTTCTCCAAATCGTATCTATCTCTTCTCATGTTTTTTGATGATGTGATGACAAAGGGGGAGAAGATGTGGATTAAAGCTTCCGCGCATATCTCTGTGATCTGAATGAGTTCACTTTTGTATAGCCACTTTGTATGATCTTTGTGATCGAGACTTATGAGCATTATTGTTACATCATTTTGAGAGAGACATATTGTATAATCTAGCTCTTCAGTTATTTCGTGGACTTAGGAATATTTGTAATGAGTGCCTCTTTGTGGTTTCGTTATCTTTTTATTATTGTTAGCACTCTTGTTGTCTTTGTAGTTCCTCTCTTGTGATGGTGTATTGTTGTTATTTTTTTTGTTGGGTGATATATCTTGTTGCATCATGTTTTATTCTTGTATCTATACTTTGTGGTTATTTGGATGAAATGAATTAGGGGGAGTCTCCCACTTGTCTTAACATGTGCAAATTGACATATGTGGTCCCCTTTTGTGAATTCCATTCATATGGACATGTTGAGGGGGAGACACTCACAAATTTTTGAATCCAAATCTCCTTTGTTTATAATTATTTGTAAGCTTTAATTGGGTTGTCATCAATCATCAAAAAGAGGGAGATTGAAAGAGCATCTAGGATCCCTAAGTGTTTTGGTGATTAATAACAACACGATTAAAGGACTAATGAACATTGCGAGATTTCTAGGTATTTATTTACAGGTGCACATTGATGGTTGAACTATTCTAAATCCATATGAAATTGCAAATCTTCGGTTGTCTAGCTTATATTGATGATTGGAAACAATCTAGGTGAAGCAAAAGACAACAATTATACAATTGAAATGGTATTCAAAGCATGATGTGAAGCATGGGCAATGCACATAAATCTTGATGTGGTGTTAATGACAAGTGGGCAACTTCGAGGGACTAAGCGAAAGGTGAAGGGCAAGACTTGGCGGCCGAGGGACCTAGCTAGGGTGAAGAAGAATCCAACTTGAAGTTAGCCATGCAAGTGGTGATTGTCAATGTGGAAGATCAATCAAATGTTCAAAAATGACTTGCATTCGACACAAGTCACATGCTCAAGACGAAGGGATCATGAAGATAAAGTGATGAAGCTCTCAACAATTCAAAGTTCAAAGCGGCAAAATATTTGAAGATCAAGAACAACTCAAGTGAAGGACAAAACAAAATTTATGTGAGTTGTATTTGTGTTTGCCCCTCTTGGAAAGTCGCATCACTAAAGTATTGGAGACAAGTGACAGTGCTCAAGGACAAAAACCAGAGAGAAAAGAGGTTGAGAGAAAAGGGAGGAAGTGAGAGAGGCAGCTGGCTGGGCAGCCCAACCCGGCCAGGCCGGGTAGCAAAACCGGCCAGGCCGGCTTTCTCGGCCAAGCCAGGTAGGCAACCCGGCCAGGCCGCCTCTCCAACGGCTAGTTGGACTTTGAACTGGCCAACCCGGCCAGGCCGGGTTTGTCGATTCAGCCCCAACGGCTAGTTTTGGAGAGGAGGCTATAAATACCTCTCCCACTCCCTCTTCCAAGGTTGCTGATTCTCCTAATACCCATCCACGACCAGAAAAGCCCTCTTGCTCTCTTTACTCTCTCTTTGTGAGTAAAAAGATTACAACTTTCTAATCCGTGATTAGTGAGTGAGCTTGAGCCTTGAGAGATTTGTCTTTGTGGCAAGAGTGATCCAAAGAGTTTGTGTGAGCAATCCCATTCTTGAGCACTTGAGCAAGTCAAAGATTCTCTAGTTCATTGCGTTCTTTTGCTTGGAGCTTCGACTCCGTGGTGGCAAGGCGTCACCGACGAGCACCCGTGGAGTGTTGTAGGCTGCCTTGGTGGCCATTGTTGTAAGGGTTGCTTCCCCGCTGAAAAAGGAAAGAAAGCTCCTTAGTGAAGAAGGTGGAAAGAGACCGTTTTGGGTCCGGCCACGAGTTGACCTTGCTTGGGTCCTCACCAGCTTCCACAACGGAGAGTAGGACACCTTTGGGTGTGCCGAACTTCGGTCAAACAAATCCTCGTGTCATCTTTTGGTTTGCCTCACCCTTTGCTCATTCATCACACATTTACTTCCATATTCCACTTGTGCTACTCGGTTGTTGTGGTTTGTATTTGCAGGAGGTGTTTGGATTTGTCCATACACTTACATAAGCTCTATAAGTCGAGTTGTAATCTTAGTAAAGAGAAGAAACGGTTCGAACATCGTTATTCAGCTGTGCAGGTCGGAAGTTCCGACGCAACCCGGAAGTTCCGGGGAACCTCTGGGCAAAGTCGTGAAACCCGGCCAAGCCGGGTGGTAAAACTGGCCAAGCCGGGTTAGCCGGCCCAGCCGGGTTGAGGAGCCGGCCTAGCCGGTTTTGTCGGGATGCAATTTGTTTACTAACTTTTGTCTAACTTTTGAAGAGCCTATTCACCCCCCGTCTAGGCATCGATTCGGTCCTTTCAACCTCATCCATAATGTGATCATGGAATATGAGAACTACAACCCAACCATTCTGAATAGGGTATTCCTCACACTGCAAGGATGCATGATTGAAGTTATGAAAGATAATGGAGGGAATAGGTACAAGATCCCTCACATGAGTAAGGAGAAGCTAGAGGCACTAGACTTGCTTCCTAAAGTTCTTAGTTGTGATAGCCAGCTAGTTCAAAGGGCCTTGGACATGTTGAGCAATTAATGGGCATGGTCATGTAAATAGCCCATTTCATGCTTGGCTTTCTTTTGGCAACATGGGTTATACATATGCAATGGTAGTTTGTAGCTAGCATACTATGTGTACGTACACTACTCGATATGAGTCCTTTTTAATGTATTGAATCCTACCATGTAGTCGCTGATTAGAAAGTGTAACCTGCGAACTTCTGTTGTATATATAAACATTATTTATGCTGGTTTTGTTCATATCAAAAAGCAGCGTGTCATAAGTCACAAACAAAGCAGCCCATTTCACATTGCAAATCACATATCATACAGCCCACTCAAACAGAACCCATCACTCCATTAGTTGAAGCAAGCAAAATGCCATCAGTACCTTGTACACATCACTACCATCATCAGAACTATACATATTTCTGCCATCAGTACTAAACAACACTGGAAGCAATACGATAGAAAACAGAACGTGGATACGACAACAATCTGCGGCGAAAGACCTTCAGGCTAATCATAGTATTGTAGCCTACTACGGAGTATAGTCTCTAACGTTTGGCATTCCGCAAAACATCTCTGTATGCAGGAAATAAGGCAATGATCAGCTCGTTTACCTTGTCTTGGAATTCATCACCTTCCACATGTGAGTCCTCGCCATCTTGCACCCACCTGTCATCTTCCACCTGTGAATGGCCGCGCAAGTCCACACCATCCTGCACCCAGCTGTCCTCCTCCACCTGCAAATGGCCACGCAAGTCCACACCATCCTGCACCCAGCTGTCCTCTTGCACCTGTGAATGGCCGCGCAAGTCCACACCATCCTGCACCCAGTTGTCCTCTTCCACCTGCGAATGGCCACGCAAATCCACACCATCCTGCACCCAGCTGTCCTCTTCCACCTGTGAATGGCCGCGCAAGTCCACACCATCTTGCACCCAGCTTGCCTCGTCATCAGTTTCAATATCAGAGAAGCTGAACTTTTGGTGCAATTCCTCCTTGATGATGTCCTCGTGGTCCTTTCCAACCTTGGGATTGTCCTTATACTCATTATCCTCCTTGGCGTTGCCTTTATGGTCGTTCTCGTACTTGGACCATGGCGCAACCTCCTTGTGTTCCTTGTTTGCAATTTGCCTTGCACACGCCTGCTCTTCCTGCTGAATGATCTGCCGAAAGTCATGAAGCATGGTACTGCAAAAAGTACATAGCATATTTTAAAACCATTTGATTTAGGACAATGAAAACAAAATTGAAGGGAAAGATAAGATGGCTTACCTGATACAAGGACGACCATGGTTGATGCAAGGCCCAACAATGTTGCTCACCGCAACAATGTTATGTGGTTCTGTGTCAGGTACGAACTCATCATCGTCACGAAGCAAGGATGGACCATTATCACCTCCTTCTTCATCCGAATCCGGAATCAACATAAATTGGTCTGCGCCCCCTTCTTGTGTGTCTTGGGTGAAATCCTGACCTTCTATGGCGATGCAGTTCCTTTTCAGATCCCACCAAGTCCCTTTACGACGATCCCGGCCACGTGTGCAACTGGTAGGACGCATCCTACGGCTGAATTGGATCCCCAAGGCACGGCTCATCCACAAGGGACGGAGGAACCTGCTACTCCCATGTGCCCCCTTCCCACCTACCATTGGAGATCTGATTGTTGCACAGGAAGCCGCTAATGTAAGAACCTATAAAAATTTTAAAATTAAATTAAATATACTCCATAGCATGGTCCAAATTTAAATAGCGTAACTACAATATGCTATAAAGTTGAGTCAAATTTTGTCAAATTATAATTTTTTTATCGGTCAAACAGCTGCTGGCCATAATTTTTCCCAAAATTTCTGATTTTTTCAGACTTTTAATCCAGAATCTTGCTCCGTAGACCTTTGTGATGGTTTCACAAAATTACAAATCATCTTTGCTAGTTCTATAAAATTAATTTTGGCGTTACAACTAACCTTCTCAGGAGACGCGGAGGCCCCTGCCCGTGCGCCACTGCAGGGGCAAGTTGGTGTCGGCACGTCCAGATGGGGAAGGGGAAGCCTCCAGCCACGCCCGGTGGAGGGGGCAGGCCGGCAGTGCTTGCCGGCAATGGGGAAGCAGCCGCCGATCCACACACCCGCCAGCGAAGGGCCTCTAGATCCAGATCGACGCCACACGCGCGGACTGGAGGAGGCGGTTCTGTGGAGGGGCGACGCTGAGTGGAGGAGGAGGCCGAGTGGTGGGGCAACGTGGCCTGGAGGAGGATGCCGCGCGTTGGGGCAACGGCCTGGAGGAGGATGCTGCCTGGTAGGGCGACGCGGCCTAGAGGAGGATGTGGCGTGGCCGCGCGGCTTGGAAGAGGCGAAGCGCAGGGGCGACGCTATGGACGAGGAGGCCGAGTGGTGGGGCGACGCGGCGCAACGCGGCCTGGAGGAGGATGCCGTGCGGCTGTGCGGCCTGAAGAGGCGAAGCGGAGGGGCGACGGCAACGGCGTGCGGAGGAACGACGAATGAACGAGAAGCCAGGAGGATAAGGCAGGCTCTCGCCTTTTTGCTTTCCTATTTCCTATAGGTGTGGGGCCCGCTGTCTACTAAAACGACAATCGTATTGGGACACCATCCAAAAGCTACGACGACGATCCTAACGGGACGGAGGAAGTAAGTATCAAGGTCGATGGGGAAGTTATTTTGTAGTCCCTCCTAAGGCGCACGCAAGATTAGGGGACCGATATGGGACTAATAGGATGATACCGCCCGTTTCCTTTCCTTGTTCCGCAGGATGCTGCTGAGTTGGGAGACGAATTTCTGAGCAATTCAGCCTGCTGGGCTCCGGGCCCACGTCTTTTGTTCGTTGGCAATACTGGCCCAAACGGTATTGGGGGGTGCAATGCGGGGCTGGGGCTGGTGGATGCGTAGACGCTGACGGTAGTGGTCCCACCGTGTAGACCTACGGCTACCTAGACAGGTCGGTCGTATTCGTATGGACGACTGCTGCTACCAGCACAGTGCAGCATCAGCATGCCAGGCTGCCACCGAATGCATGGAAAGGCACGACCAGGCGACCAGCTGAGCGAGGCCGGCTCTACTACACTACGCCACCCCTACTCCGTCCCATGCTCTTCGTCTTGGGTTTTAACGGGGCCTAGCTAGCTACTCCTAGTTCCGGTGTTTCCAGCAGGCAAGCGTTTGGGCCACGTCCGATGAGTGATGCGATGTGGTGAGGATCCCCTTGCGATACGGCAGCCCTGTGTGATCTCATGCCTCAGTTCTCAAGGCGATCGATTTGCAGTTAGCTAGTGATCTCATGCACACCGCCGGATCTTCTCTGCCTAGCCAGACGCAGTTTCTAGCAGCATCAGTAGGACTAATGGCAAATTTAGAGTATATAATAATAAGCTTTTAATAGTCTATTAAGCTAGACACATCAACTACAACTAGCTATACAACTTATTTTGCTCCAGCGTAATATATCCTTAGTAGTACGACTACCGCTGAAGTTAGAGTCGTGGCTCCTCCAGAGCAAATTTGGTCCCTCCATTTTTCACTTAGGAAAAAGTTTCAAATGGTTCTTCTTATTAAATCATTTACTAGAGCTAGCTCCTCCGTAGGAACTAGCTAGAGCCAGAGCCACAGAAGAGTAATGGCAAACATAGGCCTAAGTATAATAATATCTTAGCCAATGATTTGGCACTCTATCTGATCCCACTAATTCAAATGGCTACCAATCGAACCGTTTGGTTGGTTGTACGATAACGGTAACGCAAATGCAATTAGTTCAAAATCGAATCCTCCCGGTACCGTTGTAGGTTTCAAAACGTTTACGTTTGCGTTAACATCCACAACACCAAACAAGTCGCTACGGTGGGTTTTAGCCACATGCTACCCACCTTCTATGCTGTTTGCCCCGACTCAGCTCTTAGCCTTTTGGCCCCCATACAACCTCCCGTCAGGCCGTCACCCATCTTCGACATCCTTTCATTCCACCTTCGCCATCCGCTCCCACAACCCTCTGCTGCTCTCTGTCACGGCCAATAAAAATTGGTCTTAGTTCTTCATCCGCCACCACTAAAACTCTAGCCCCTCCTACAACAAGAAATGTGTCCACGTGGCTCATTTGACCCAGTCAAGGCTAGCGGAGCTAAATTTTTTATGACTATGCTAAATAACGGTGTTTAGTTGACTTGAAGTTTTCATAGTTGCAATATCGTGACAAATGGCAATATTGTAGTGGTGTGTCTCTAAAAACTATGTCGTGCTATAGCTGACTATTTAAAACCATAATGGGATGACATTTTGCACATTTCGTGCTTTGTTACTCCAACAGTACAACTCAGACATTCATAACACACTCATCACCCCCATCCAAACCTTATCTTTATGAACATCTCGAAGATTGAGCCAGCAACCTAATCCTTGAGATTGACAAAATCACCGCAGATATCTCAATGTTGATAGGAACGTCGCCTATCACTGAAAGCACGACGCCGTTAAACCATACAAATTCGCTGTAAATTCACTTTCACTGAAGTCTGAGGCTCTATGAATAGAAAGATTATCACCTCATGGCTCATCCTCAAGGTCTGAGGCTCTATGAATAGAAAGATTATCACCTCATGGCTCATCCTTGAGGACATCATTTTGGCTCCTATTGTATGTTGCGTATGTCACAGCTTGCCGTGTATTTGTATGAGACGTCGACGCATGCATGCAATGTTGAACTCCGGTACCAGCTCCTGCTAAGGGTACAAAGAGGACGCTGCAAACTGCATGCTGCTGAAACCCATCTCAAAAGATGCTCTCAATACATCTCTCGTGCTTAGCGCGCCAAAGCCTCCTCAAAGCAATCTCGAGGGACTTTTTAGGCGACGACAGCCTTTTGAAGACACTCTGCTACCACATAGGAATACTAGTAGTACTCCACTACTACCATAGTATACTAATCACCATCTTCTTGGGCGAACCAATATGCATGCACCAGGTATTGGAACAAAAGAACAAACAATGCGTGAGTGGTATATTATTCTACTGATCCGAACTGACAGATCCATTGATCCGCTGAATGTTTTGGCCGTCACACGTGCAAGCCCTTGTTATTGTCAAGCTACACGCTGATCACTTAACAAATGCTACCTAGCTAGTAGCCGAGTACTACTATTGCTGGCACCACTAGCTAATCACATTGCCCAAACTGTTTTAAAATCACAATCTTTTGTCTTGAAAAAACCTCTTTGCGTCATGAATTGAAGATCGAGCTACTATAGCTCCAATGAGGCCAAGCATGCACGCACATATATATACAGAAAACTTTGGGCCTGTTTAGATCCACTGTAAATTGCAATTACAACTAGTCACATCAACGTTGCGGCACATGCATTGAGCATTAAATGTAGACGAAATGTTTGCATGTTTGTACTTTTTGCATGTACATCATGAGACGAATATTTTAAGCCTACTTGGACCATGATTGGACAAAAGTTGTCAAATACAAACGAACGTGCTACAGTGTAGAATTACAAGTGCAACTGAGATCTAAACACAGCCAATTCCCCATCCTATGCATGCAAATAGGCATTGCCATGTGTACTTCTGCCAGGCTATGCAAGATAGGAGTAGCTCCTTTTCCTCGTGAATCTGGAACTCGCTATCTTTCCCTTCTTTGACTCGAGGTCCCGAGGAGAGATCATCAGAACAAGGAAGCAGGGCAGAGGCATCGGCCGGTGCGTATCCGTTGAGCTCGTCTCTACGTGGGAGGCATGCATGCATGATTTATCGTGGATTTGGCCATCTGGGTCGTCGAGACGAGACCCTGCATGCTTTAGAGGTCGATCGGAGGCCATACATGAAAAGCCGAGAGCGAGACGACGACGGGAACAGGGAGGGATTAACAGACCGACCGATGCGCGCTTTGGACTGGGCATTTGCAGTGCTTGGTTGGGCTCTTTTGAAGCTAACGCGCGTCGCCGTCGCCGTCGCGGTCGCGGCGAGGCTGCTGCATTGCAACCCTGCAGCTGGGGCATTCTGTGTTTTCTGACCCCCTGTGACCTCTTCGTCGCTTTACACCTGCTGCTTGCTCTGCTCCTTGCTATGCTCCTTTGGGTTATTCCCTTGGTTGTTGCCTTTCGCTTTCTCTTCAATCAGACGGGGCGGCGGATTCCCGTGGTGGCCAAGCACGGTGAGCTATTTAGGAACCGTCTAGTTCCTAAAATTTTTGAATTTTAACACTATAGCAGCGAGAAATTGTAATAAGTATTCAATCATGAGCAAAATAGACTCAAAAAATTTATCTCGCGATTTACAGACAAAATATGCAAATATGCAAAAATTTCATCTATATTTAATACTGCATGCATGTGCCATAAAATTGATGTGACGAGAATTTTCGAATTTGGAAGGAGAACTAAACAGGGCCTTAATAACTTTTTTACCCCAAATTTAACCACTTATCTTATTCAAAACTTTATGTAAAATATCTTTTTTTTGTTATAACCTGCTTTATTAATAAAAGTTTTTAAAAATAAGTTAAATTTTACTCTTTTTTACAATTTTTTTTCAATAAGATGAATGATCAAAAAGCTCTTATAAATTAGGACGATTAAGTAACAACTAATGACTGTATAAAGTTGACTCAACTGAAACGTTCCAAGTTATTTTTGACAAAAAAATGTTGTT
Organism: Eremochloa ophiuroides; assembly: GCA_038502445.1. Classification (NCBI taxonomy): domain Eukaryota; kingdom Viridiplantae; phylum Streptophyta; class Magnoliopsida; order Poales; family Poaceae; genus Eremochloa; species Eremochloa ophiuroides. Next base: position 70,067,260 of record JAHLJS010000008.1, on the reverse strand, counting down.
AGCCATTGAGGACGCTAGATAGGCAATTTTTGATTGACTCAGTTACCAAATGGCTACTCGTCCTCACCCACTATGTGGGTTCTGTGATGCACTTCAGTGCTTCGTTTCATCTAACATTCCAACAAGCTAGGATTGAAGAGGAGGGGGAGCCGATCTCTTCTTCCCACTCTTCATTTTTCTTGTTGCCTCTATCTCTTATTCTACCTCACCATTTTCATATTTCCTTAGTGCACCAGTTGTAGGGGGGATGGAGCCCCCCACCCCCCCACCCCCCAACCCACCACCCACGGCCTCCCATTTGGATCCGCCCATGCTCCTCCTCATTCCTTAATGGAATTTGTGTGAGATCATTTGGGTTGGAGAGTGATAGAGGTTGAGTTTAGCTTGTGAAAATACTGTGAAGCTATTCAGTGACATTGTTGCTGTTCGGTTGGCACCTAAGAGTTGAATAGAGGCAACGCTCGTGACACCTGGGATAAAGATCATCTGCCTGTCCATGCTCTTGATACTTTACTGCTATATCATACAACTATTGAAACATCTGTTACTCTTAGGGCATCCTAACGGTACTAGAGACATCGCCAACTAACATGGCAGCGTAAACTAATAGAAAAGTCAAAGTCAACTCACTGACGAGAAAGATGAATCGGTCCCATAATTGCAGGACTATTGATTTCTTGAAACCTATGCGATACCAGCGACGAAACACTCGCTAGCTAGTAGTTTTCCTTACCTTCTCTCTCCACCACGTCAGATTATGAACTCAAATACATAGTTCAAATCGACTTGTTTGAGGACGCCCTTAGAGACAAACCATTCCAAACTCCTAGGCCTCATCAACTTTAAGCACCCAAGCTTATTGGGTGTTTGGGACAGTCTGAGGGGCTGTGATTTTTGCCCTGTTAATGAAAGATCATCTAGCGGTTGAGCAGACCTGACTAGAGGATCCAAGTGATGGCCCTGAACTTATGGGAAATATATCCTTTTCTTTATAGTTTGTTTTTTTTAGAAAAGTAGGTTTCCTCCTGCTTTCATATTTCAAAAAGCACAACCAGTTTGGCACAAAGTGCAGACATTCAGTTATTACATCTCATATTCTTGATCACTCAACATAAAGTTTCTCACAGGACTAACTAACAGAGAGACTTGATCCGAGCCCTCTTCCAGCTTAGTTGGCATAGCTTGCAACGCTGGAAGCCAAAGGCTGAACACCCGATTGAGCCAATCTTGATGATGAACCCGGTGTGCTGTTCCAGGTCAGTTGAGGCAAGTTCTGAGGCCCTCGACTCCATCTTGACGGCCACCGGCTCGATCGCTTCCCCCACCTCTGTTTTCATCATTGGCAGCCATCTTCTCAACATCTTCGATATATTATAAAGCATGTCTTTTATGCCCCGCCACACGTGACCCTGAAAACATAATTCATTCTGAAATTTCAAGTAGACCATAAGATAGCCGAAGAAATTATATTTGTCAACAAATGCTTTATAGTTTGGTTTGCCTCATTTTTGCATTTGTATCATCACTTATTTTAGCCTTCACTTGTTTTGTGCATTGATATGTGACTAATCCGCGCATGGGAATAATGTCGTAGCTAATCCGTGACGCCTGAACTCGGGAAGAAAAGAATCCCCGTGCTGGCAGCTACACGCCTACGTGGTACGGACGGCATGCAGGATGCGCCGCCCGCGCGCGCGCATCGGCATCCGCGACCGTACAGCATCGTCTTGGAGAATCACACGGCTTCGTACGTGGTGCTGTACGCCACTCAACGGTGACATGTCATGGGTGTACCGTACTGTACCGTATCCCCCGGCCGGCCGGTGCCAGACGGCGAGCACGCACGCACGCCCACGGGGAAGGCAGCGTCCAGCGTGCGGTCACCGGGGCCGGGGCCGGGACCGGACCGCCGCGCGCAGTGCGGAGGAGGAGAGGACGGAGGGCCTAAAGCCTAACGGACCTCGCTCGCCGCCACCCGCCCGCACGGCGGCGCGACACGCACGTACGCGTCCATGGCACCATGACGTTGCATGGCCGGCCGTACCAGCCGCGCTGCCGCTACCGAAGGGGGGCCGCCGGGGGTCCCTGGCCCCGTGAGCCGCCGCGTGCGTACGAGACGACGGCCCCTGGTGGTGGTGGTGGTGGCCTTGGCCTGGTGGGCGGTGTCGTCCCGGCCCGGCGGTGGCAGCGCACAGGGCACTGTGCAGCAACCGGAACGGCAGCGCGCGGGCGGGGGGCCTCGATGCGATGCGACTTGCGACAGGCCGGGCCAGCGCTGGCGCCCGCCCGGGTACGGATCCCGGTGGCACGGCAAAAGCGCATCCGCCACCGTGCTGCCGCAGCATCGCGATCCGCGCCGGCCCGGCGGGCGAGCCGATGCCACCGCCGTAGAGTGTAGCGTGTGTGGGAGACTGTTCCACATGCCACGGCCGGGCCCGGGCCGGCTTTGGGCTTTTGACCGCCTCCGGCCTCCCGGCCTCCGCCGCCGCCGATGCGTCTCACATCTAGGCCCGTGTGTCAGCGGCCGGTGAGACGCGAGGTCGAGCGACGATGGGGTAGGTGCAGACCCGTACGAGGCGTGATGGTTGTGGTGGTTCAGACCTCAGGGTACTGTAGAGACGTGGCCTGCCTCGGTGGTCTGCGATGGATGCCTTGCCTGCCATGGCACCAGGCCTTTCTTCTTTCTTTCTTTCATTCCCTTGATCTCCGGTCTTGGTGCGTGACGTAAAAGGCCGGAGCCGCGGAACGGTCGCTCGTCATCATTGCTAATATATGGGCCTGCCTGGCTCGCTCGATCGTTATCGTTGCCAGTTCCAAGGACGACGGCCGTCGTCCTCTCCGGCTGATCCTCTTCTCTCCGTCTCGTCTCTCTCTCATGCTGGTAGCCTGGTACTACTCCCTAGCTCTAGCTCTAGCTCTAGCTGATGCTCTGCATGCTGCTGCTGCTGGCCCTGCTCCATTGATTCTCCATACGGATTGCTGCTGCCTGTGCCTGGCATGGCACTGCTTGGATAGATAGGGTGAACAGTACGCCGGGATCTACCGGTCTGCTTCGACCAGTCAGCCAGCCAGCTCGTCGCGTCGATTATGACTGACCAGACCACTGCGCGCACCACCACATCCACAGCTTCAACGGTGTACTCATTGGGTGCTGCCTCCTGTCATCCTGTGCGCCATATCCTTCCCTTTCTTCCTCCTCCTCCCAGTCCCATCTACTACCCCTACAGTACCTAGCTGCATTAGCCATTTAGCCAGGCCATGCCATGCAATGTAACCGAGGTGGCAGCAGCCGCGCGCAGTATTCAAAGCAAATAACAAAGCTTTAATTTACTTCTCCGTGTGCCGTCTTCTCTCCGTCTCGACGCGAATACAAGAGAAAGGTCCTTGATGGCAGGTACTCTCAGTGATAGGAACCATGTATAATTTTTATTTACATAGACACTGCATATAAAAACTACATTTTTAATAGATAGTTTCTACAAAATAATCTTTTATTCAATTATAACTCTTTATTTTTCCTTGTCTACCTATCACATCTCTTTATTTCTTAGTTCTCGTATAGTTTCTATCTTATATCTAGTTTCTATCTCTCTCCTCATTAAATCGTTTGTGACATCAACAAAATACCTATGTGGCAAGACAATTAATAGGGATATAAACCAAGTAGAGTCTAGGTTGGTAGTGACCTAATCTCTTCTGACGGAATATTTGAAACGAAATAAATCGAAGGATTTTTTTTTAAGGAAAGGAGTTACAACTAGAATAAATTAGACCATTGCACTGAGTCCTCTAAAAGAATCCTGAACGATCATTTTAGCAGATGAAGTCCCGCAGCGCATACGCTATAAGGTCTGCTATCCAAGCGGATGGGTCGGCAGTCTGCTATTCCTAGGGAGATATACGGGTTGTTTGGTTTAGATCCAAATTTTGTCACGCTAAAGATTTGGCATGCCAAAATTTGGGTAAAAAAGTTATCATAATTTTGACAAGAAAAATGTGAAAGTTTAGCAAATTTTGATAATAAACTAGATAATTGTTAAAATCATGGCTTGCCAAATCTCTATCGTGGTAAGTTTTAGAAGTGAATCAAGCAGCCTCATGGTCCGTCCGGTACCGGTGCTGACCAATCGCAGGAGGCAGGAGAGAGCCCTGCTGCTGACCAATTGCAGAGCACGCACGGGAGGCACGACCAGAGAGAGAGAGAGCGCCCCTGCACGACATGCAGTGGGTGGGTCCCACTGATTTAACTGACTAAAAAAGTTATAACTCGCAAACTAAAAATTAAATTAAATTTCGATTGCACCATTAAATTCGTTTAAATAAATTCTTTAAAAAAGATCTCAAATGGATATATTTAGATAAAATTTATTTATAAATATATGGGCCTCATTCGATATAGAGTAGAGATATAGAGGATGGACGAACGTGAAAGAAAGTGATATAGAGAAAATAATCTTGATGACTAGAATAAAATATTTTTTTAAAGAATGAATATAGATGATAAAGAGTGCGGATAGTCTTAGCGCTCTTTCAAGGAGGATTTTGAGCAATTTCGGTTAGCACGTAGAACATCTACTCACGGTCTTTCGTAGTTGTACAATGTACTTCTTTTCATTTCGTTTCTTCTATTTCAGGTCAGAGTTGAGTCTCCGCTTGTTTTTAGAGTTGTAAGGGGGTGTTTAGATCCCAAAGTTTTTAGGATTTTAACACTGTAGCAGCGAGAATCTTTTACAATAAGTATTTAATTATAGCCTAAGTAGACTTAAAAAATTCGTCTCGCGATTTACAGACAAACTGTGCAAACATGCAAAAGTTTCGTCTACATTTAATGTTCTATGCATGTACCGTAAAATTGATGTGACGGAAGTTTTAGGATTTTAGGAGAGAAACTAAACACCTCTCTGAGTGTAGTAAAATGTAATTTTGCTTTTTCTTTATCTTACCTCTGCACAGCGAATCTGATCCTATAAATCCTAGCCGCCTAGATGAGCTCCTGCACTGCACTGCTGCCGTCCACCACACCACCCGTCCCCACTATCCCAGTATCCAGCGCCAAGTTCTCCTGATCTCCTCCTCCTCGGCGCCGCCGCCGCCTCCCTTTTAAAACCCACAACTGTGGCCTCGCTGCGGACCATGCTTCGCCACTTCTGCAGCAGCAGCAGCCACCACCACCAGAGCATCGAGGCCGCTGCTCCCGGCACAATGGCGGCGTCGACAACCTTCTCGCTCTTCTTCCCGCTGCCCAACACCAACGCCCACCAGTTCGCGCCGCCGGCGGTGGACGGGTTCGACGACGACAGCCACAGCTCCGTCACCACCTCCCCTTCGTCCCCGTCCTCCTCCTCCACGGGCTCCGTCGACTGCACGCTCTCGCTCGGCACGCCCTCGTCGCGCCGCGCCGCCGCCGAGACCGCCAAGCAGCGTCCCGGCGTGCCTGGCGTCGGCGTCGTTTTGCGGCACCCTATCGTGGGACATCGCTGCCGCCGCCACCGCTGATCAGTCCTACTGCTGTTGCTGCTGCTGCCAGGGCGGAAACAGGGCCTCTCACGCCGCCGCCACCGCCATGAACAAGAGCAGCCGCCGTGCCGTGCGCCGGGCACGGGCAGGACCAGATGCTCGTGGACCGCCGCTGCGCCAACTGCGGCACCTCGTCCACGCCGCTATGGAGGAACGGACCTCGCGGGCCCAAGGTACGCACTAGCATCGTCGTTGCAGTTTTCATTAACCTCGAACACCATTCAGTTTGCAACTAAAATCTTGCTAAAAAATAGAAATCGTTAAGAGTTGTTACTAGCAAATTTTAATGGATGAATGAACAAGGCAGTGTGAACGTGACAGAGTGAAGGGATCGCATGACGACACCACTTGTCACGTGACACGAGCAAGCCCGCATCGTGTCGTCTGCCACTGACAGTTTTTTTTTTTCACGTCGCTAGCTGCGCGGTCTCCCATATATGCCAGCGGGACACCTTTTGGTCGTCCGTCCCATAGCCCCATGCATGCATGATCGAGTGCGCTGACCGATGCGTGTTTCTTTTCTGCTGCATGCAGTCCCTGTGCAACGCCTGCGGCATCAGGTTCAAGAAGAATGAGCGGCGCGCGGCGGCGGCGGTGGCCATGCACCAGGGCGGCGGCGGGTGCGACTACTTCGCGCAGCGGGCGCAGTACGGAGCAGCGGCCGGAAGGGCGTACTACGGCGGCTGCGAGGGGCCGGCGGCGTTCCCGAGCGGCGGCGGCGACGTCGCGGACGCCGAGGCAGCGCCGCCGGCGGCGGCTCCGTTTGGGGCGGTCTGGCAGGAGCGGGCGACCTTGTTCCAGTACAACTAGCTAGTCGTAGTCCTGTGGAAATGAAACTGACGAAGGCCTGCTGTGTTCGGTGGGGGTACGCAAGTGCAACGGTATTTTGGGCCCGTTTTGTTGCACCGTTTGCACGCGGCTGAATGAACTTGGTCACCTCGAACGTGTAGGGTGTAGCACGGTGGCGGCACGCATGTATTTTGTGCATCGCAGAATTCAAATTCAGCCCATCGAATTCACGAGTCCGTACTCCTTTTTTTCTTTGGTTCGCGTATGTGAATTTGAAAATGCATGCTCGATTCGTTCCGGTTTTGACCATTGCCGGCGCGCGTGGCTCAGGAAGTCAACACTCACTATACCACCACATGCCATTACGATTGGGTTCGGTTCAGGCCCGTCCTCGTCTTGACTCGGCAGATCACGCGTGACGGTGACTTTGGGCTGGCTTCCATTGTTTCGGGCTGGAAATTTTGATCGGCCCATGTACGTATCAGTAACCGAAGCCCATGTTTCGTGCTTGTAATTGTTGAGAATGGGCCTATGCACAGATCTTGGTCAAGTTGCTGCGGAGCCACGAATTTACGACGGGTTATGCCAGAAATAAAAAATTCCGAAGCAAATATGTAATATAATGGATGATTAGCCATAGCAAATCCATAGTAAATCCATAGTCATAAGTCATAATTAGAGTACAAGTTTTAAACATAAATGATTAAGAAATATTAGAAAACAGTAAAGAAAATATGCTAATAGCCGCCTTCTCCATCTACTCCCTCCATACCCAGATTAATGGTTGTTTTGGACATGATTGTGGTTATTAAGGAGAGTTTAGTTTTCTTGCTTTGCCCTTACTAAATGCGGTTGCGGGCACGACGCGGTGTGAAGCCTGTGGAGGAGTCTACTTTTAGGCGCCTGCGTGGATTTTTGCATGGGAAACGGTGCGCGCGCGATTAATGCGTTGGCAGCCGAAGAGTCCCCAGGGGCAAAGGCGTCTAGGAGATGCTCTGCGCGGCCAGAGCGACAAGTTTAGTGAAAACGAAGAATTTAAAAAGATAACCAAAAGATTAGAAAAAAATTCAATAGCTCACTGAATCACCAATGAGTGGATCTAGGGTGTTATCATCTGCTGTGCTGAGTGCTCACCTTGATTGAAAGTTGAAACCATTAAGGCGGAGGACGCGGATCACCACCGGAGAGCGTGGCTGCTGCAGTTGCAGAAGGGGTGCCACCGGCACCGGTCACAGTGTTGGTTATGATATGATTTAAATACACCAATATTATAAACATATGTATACCTATATTATTTATTCCCTCAAAATTTGGTTATGCCAAGGCATACAGGGGATATGCCCCTGCCGCCGTCACTGCCTTTGTTCAATCCTCAAAAACAATACACAATAACATAACACACATGAGACAAGTATATAAGAAGATATTCAACTTTTCATTAGTGATTATAAGTATGCATGTAGTTCTTTACATAGATGCAGCCTTCAGGACATATAAAGCATATATAGTATGAGCTCATCACCAATCCTCTAATAATTGAAGAATTCTTAACAGAAATCATGGTCTGGCCTTACTATACGAGGTCAGAGGGTGAGTCACGCCAATGTTTATAGATGAATCCTCTTGTTTTTAGGGATGAGTGTCTATTTCGGCTCTTCACAAAGGCTTCGTGCGATGGGGCTCTCTCTCCATTTAGGGGAAGGTGGCTACTAGGACTAGCGCTGCGCTCAAGGGATTCTTGGCAATTTCTGCTTTTTCTTAGGTTGGGCTGTAGTTTCTCTCTATTGGGGACGTGCTTACACCGTCACAGCAGCAGCTTTTCCTCAATCTCTCCATGTGGCAAACTGCCGTGGCGCCGCGTGCGTCCATTCTAGCTCTGGCACGGCGGCGGCGGATCCGCTGCATTGCCGGTGCAACTTGGCCGGAGCCCGGCGGGCGACAGGCTGCTCCATCCGGGCAGCTGCAAATTGGCAATGCGCAGTCCCAGGCTCCCTCCCAATGGCCTAGCCCGCCCCCACCCAGCCCCAGGTTTGGTGCGCAAATCGTGTGCGCCTGGAAAGGGAAAGCTGTTTTGGGGTACTCTATGGAGCTCTGTGGTAACCAAACCATGGCGTCGCTAGGCGTCACGTGCTTGCAGCAACATTGCTGTGTGTGCATCTGAGCGTTGGTACGAACGTATGCTGCGTGACGTACTCAGAGAAAGAGGAGATGCATGCATGCTCTAGATTCTAGAACGTTCTCAAGGGAGAAGACGACGCAGCAGCAGCTGCAGAGGCGACAGGGAATCGAATCGGTCGGGCGGGCCAATCCGGCAGGCAGGCAGGCAGGCGCCCGTGACGAGTCCTCCATCCGTGAACACGAGGGCGCCAAGGATCAGGATTCACAGCACAGGAGCCTCCTCCTCAGCTGTTCGTTCATTCTCAAAGCTCCGAGTTGTCGAACATGGAAAATCGATCCACGGACCACGTGTAGTACACTGCACGGCCAAAGAAATGCAATGCAAGGCAGTTACGCAGCGGCACATATAGCGCGGCATAGTCAAAGCACTCAGGCGGTCACCGGACATGTCGGAATCTTCTGAAGCAGCGATCACATACTATACAGTACCAGCGCTCACTGCCTGGGCTAATAGTAGGGAATCCATTCATTCAATCCAATCTCAGCGAAGAATTTGGAGGCGCATGCAGACGGACACATCACATGCTCGCGTCCGCTATCTCCGCAGCCGACGTCGCGCGCGACCGATCCGTCCGCCGGCCACGCACGCACGTTTCCCGGTTTTGCTTGCACGGTTGCACGGCGAGAGCAGCGCGCGCGGCAGAGAGACAAGACAACGATCACCAAACGGATCGAGTGCGGTGAGTGGTGGTGGCGAGCGCCGGGGCGTGTGGTTGTGGTTGTGGTTGTGGTAGGTGGCTGGTGAGGCCTTTTTGGCCGTTTTTGTCGCGCCGGGTCCCGGTTTCTGCGCTAGTCTCGCGTCGTCTCCCTCGCCCGTAGGCAGACGGCAGCCACCTGTGACTGTGAGTGAAGCTGTATCACCAACTACCACGTTTATTTTTTAATTTTTATTTTTATTTTTATTTTCAACGACAACGGCGACGAGACGATGCATAGTGCTGATCTCATGCAAGCCCGGCACACACATCACCGGTATGGTTAAGCTTTCCGAATCCGACGTCCACTTGTCCCCCGGCTCTTGTCAGCGGCATCATTCCCACTTCCACGCCCCTCTGCGCCCAATCACTGAAGCCGAGCTCAGCTGCTGCTCGCCTGTACAATGCCGTAACACCTAATACAAACACTCAAATTGCCAACCTTGTCACCGGCGAACTCGCAGTGTGCTCCAGCAATTGGTGATGCCCATACATACAAGACGACCTGGACACGTGAACCAAGCAGTCAGCCAGTTTAATCACAATCACAACTGACACATGGTGCCATCCGCATCCATCTGGCAAATGATTCGAACGGACGGTAGAGCATACAGTAATGCATACATTATTCCACTCCTCCCCGTGAACTGCCATCAGCATTTTCGTATATAGTATAGTACGAGTACAGGTGAGCCGCCTTGTCTAGTTTTTAGTTTTTCCGGCCTCCGGCAACAAGTCAGTGCCGTCTTGAAGATGATTAATTCCTTCCTTCCTCCTCCTCCTCCAACCAACCGATTCTCACGAAAAGACGGCGGTAAAGGAACCCGATAGGGGGATAAAACTGTGATATGCTCATGCACTAAAGTGACAAAGGGGAAACAAAGACGACACCTTAAATTCTATCTGATGCTGTTACGACCCAATGCTACTCACGCACAGATGCACGTGACTACGTGAGCCGGGACGGCTGGTCCCATGGCCATTTCCTTCTTTCACTCAGCCTTGCTGAAGGCTGAATGAAGCAGGGAGGAACGAAGACGAAGGCCACGAAGTGAAGCTCTCGTTATTTAAACACCCCACCTTCTTTCCCTCCTCAAACTCAAAGCCACATACTCTACATATCCCTTGTCTTTCCTTCCACACAACACACAAAGACATACACTCTGAAACCTTTTTTTTAGCAAAACACTAGGAAGGAGACAGACACAAAGTTACAAATAAACGCAGAGATGATGCTGAGGCTAAAATGTCTCACCTTGCTGCTCCTCCTTCTCCTTCTCGTTCTCTGCTCCGGTGTTCATCAATGCGCCGCGAGAAGCGGCACGCAATGGAGTTGGAGGCGAAGCAGCAGCAGAGCACCGTCCACCTCTGCGTTCAGGAGAAAAGGGAAAGCAAAGAGCAGCAGCAGCAGCAGCAGCAAGCTTCCACAAGCAGAACGGCAAAGGGAGCCAGAGTCCACCATACCAGCCCAGCCCGTCGGCACCTGCTAGCCCCAGCGGCGACGCTGTCCAGGGCAATGGAAGCCAGGCTCCGGCGATGCCGGCGCCAAGCGGCGGATATGGATACCCACTGCCGCCTCCACCGCCGCCGCTGCTGCCCCCGCCATCACCACCAGCAGCACCATCATCACAGGATACTACAGTCTTCAACGTGGCGAATTTTGGAGCCAAGGGTGATGGAGTTACTGATGATACTCAGGTCACCATCACTGCCTTCAAATGCTCTGCTTCAAACGCTTCTGTCGCCTGCATCTATGCATCATATATTCTGAGCTACATTTCTTTTTCCTGGTATATTTAGTTTCGTTTTTACAGTGTCCTGTTCGTTTCAGCTTATCAGCCACGATCAGCCCTACTTTCAGTCACGTAACATTATTTTTTTCTCACAACAAATCAGCCCTACGAACCAGCAGCAGCCGCAATGTGTCCATTAGCAGCCACCCCCATTACTACCAACCAAGTACCAATGCAGTATTTGAAGTTCAATTTTAGAATGTCCCTAGTATTGGAATTTCAAATGAACACTGAGCTGCTCAGTTTAAGTTTTCTTAATTTTTCCTTTTGTTTTTTTAAAAAGAGGCTATCATATGTTCTCAGTAAGCGCAGTTTAGGACACGGTGGCTGAAGTTTCTGTTTCTATAGGAAAAAGATAGCCACACATTTTTTTTTTCTCTCCAGTGCATTAGCCTTTGGAAAATGCTAAAAGACCACTTGGTCTTAAAGGTTAGAGTTTCACATGATAGTACAAGTGCATATGGCGCCAAAACCTAGATTTGGTTTTTGTGCAAAGGTTGTCTTTTCTCACATATGATTGGGTGCATTTCTGGAAGGGCATTCTTTCAGACATTATTCTGGACACTGCATTTTATTTGGAGTATAAACAAATTGGAATCATGTAGATGGACCACAAGAGTGCATGCCTCTGATAGTTTAACTTGCACAACAACTGTATGTGCCTGGAATCCCTGGAATAAGTTTTAGACTTACAATTATATACTACTACTTGTGATTTCCAAAGATATGACAATCCTCAAATTCAGTATGGAGATTGGATATATCAATTATTGTCAACTTTTTATGTGTCCTTGCTTTTTCAAGAGTATACATAACTTTTATGATGAACCAAGTAGATTCTGTGGAATTACCCTCATTCTATAGCTTAAAGTAATTTTTTTTTTCTTTTTCCATTTAGAGCAAGGTGTTATGTCTTGTGCAGATGTGCTGATACATGGGCTCACAATTAATGATATGATGGCACAGAGAAGTGCCCTTTCCCAAAAGGTTAACTGAATAGTTGTCTATTTATTCAGGCCTTTGAAGCAGCATGGGCAGCAGCATGCAAGGTGGAGGCATCTACAGTTCTTGTACCATCTGACCATGAGTTTGTTGTGGGCCCAATCTCATTCTCTGGGCCTTACTGTAAACCAAATATTATATTCCAGGTAAATCTACTTCTAACTCTAATGCGTGTGTTAGACTTGCTGGTTGAGTCGCACTACTTGGTCTGAAACTAGCTAAATCATTTGTTGAGTACTGCATCAGTATCAATCTGTTTTCAGTGTTCTATTAAAAACCATAAGACCAACTGCAGAAAAATGGAGTATATATTTTTTTTTAATCAAAACAAGCACTCTATATCTGATCAATTTCCTTATACTGTTATGGCCAGTCAGCAAATTATGCAACAAAAATATCATCAAACTGAAGAACAGACTAAATAAGCAGGAGTACAGGTATCAAATGACATGTTCTAATTTTGCAGCTAGATGGAACTATTTTAGCTCAAACCAGTGCAAGAGTGTGGGGTTCCGGTTTGCTTCAATGGCTTGAATTCACAAAGCTAACTGGAATAACAATCCAAGGCAGTGGTGTCATAAATGGTAGGGGGCAAGACTGGTGGACATATTCAGATCCAAACGATGATGACAACGACGATGCAGTAAGACCTGGCCATCTAATTACATCCTACTTATAGACAAAACTGAAAACGATTCTCATTGCTTACCTGGGTGCTTTCCAACAGTACTCTGTGGAGCTAGACAGGATGCCACAGATTAAACCTACGGTAAGCAGACTATTATTGCAGCACTTTGGACATTTTCGCGATTGCATATAAAACATTTTGCGTACTTTGATGCAGGCGCTGAGGTTTTATGGCAGTTCCAATGTCACAGTAACTGGGATAACGATAGTCAACAGCTCTCAGTGCCATCTCAAGTTCGATAGCTGTCAAGGAGTCATGGTTCACGACTTGACCATCTCTTCCCCTGAGAATAGTCCCAACACTGATGGAATACACCTGCAGAACTCCAAACAAGTCAACATTCACCACACTAACCTGGCTTGCGGTAATGCAAAAAGAACTCATATCCCCAACCCCAACACGACTATTTATTTTCTGCTTACTAAACAAGTTCACGATTATTTTAGTTAAAAAGACACCTGATGTACAATATGGATAAAGAGAGCTGTTCTGTTAACCAGCCACATTAGATAATAACTGCAGAACTTCTAAAAAAGGGCACAAGATTCAGGGCTTCAGGAGTGACAGAGCCGGAGCTTAACTGGTTCTAATAAAGTAAAACTTTGTGCAATGCAGGTGATGACTGTGTTTCGATACAGACAGGATGCAGTGACATAAACATACACAACGTGAACTGTGGACCAGGGCATGGCATCAGCATTGGTGGTCTAGGGAGGTACAACACGAAAGCATGTGTATCCAACATCACCGTAAGAGATGTCAAAATGTTCAGAACAATGACGGGTGTCAGAATCAAGACTTGGCAGGTAAGCATATATAACCCGACACCTCCATAGTCATCCATCCATCCAGCAGCAAGCTAAACGCGCTGACATCTTGAACACAACACAGGGCGGTTCAGGGCTGGTCCAGGGCGTAAGGTTCTCAAACATAGAGGTTTCAGAAGTGCAGACACCTATCATAATAGACCAATTCTACTGCGACAAGACGACGTGCAGGAACCAGACGTCGGCGGTGGCCGTCTCAGGCGTTCAGTACGAGAACATCAGGGGCACCTTCACGATCAAGCCCGCGCACTTCGCGTGCAGCGACAGCTCGCCTTGTTCGGGGATCACTCTCACCGGGATACAGCTCAAGCCCCTGCCAGTGCCACAGTACCACCTGTACAGCCCCTTCTGCTGGCAGGCGTTTGGGGAGCTGTACACCCCCACCGTGCCCCCCATATCTTGCTTGCAGATCGGCAAGCCAGCAGGGAACAGCGTGCTGTCTGACGGTGACCTTTGCTAGCTGAAATGCCGATCCAAGAATTAGCGTTCGTCAGTTGAGGCGGTCGTCGTGATTCTTCCGACCCCTTTGCACGATGCCGTGTAATGTAACTGTGCATATATGCAGCTATTATTGTCAGAAATTAGGATGTGGCTTTCATGGCACATATACCAACCAATTCCCCTCTTGATAGGAAAGGTAGTGTTTGCAGAGTCTCCATTTTCCAGTGATGCATCATCTAGTATGGGATCCTTCAGGGTAAGAGTGGCGAAGGATAAGTCGTCTGTAATCAAATAATTACGGAGTGTACTAGGAAGTAGCAAAGTCTGTTCGCTCTTCAGATGCAGCTATCCATTGTGGCACACCGATCTCGATCTGTTTATTCGGCCAAAAATTTACTCCGTGCAAATACCAACATCCATATGTGCGGCACTGCTAGCTTAATGAGACTTTTCATGTTGTACTTTTGATGTCCATCCGAGCGATCCTACTTGGATCATGATGGACAAAAGTTATCAATACAACGACGTGCTGTCAGATCAACTCTGGCTACTCGTCTGCTCCGAGCTCGACGTCCGTTGTGATGTGTGAGTCAGTCGTTCTGCCATTCTGTTCTGTGCTGCCGCAAACGGCGTGCCAGGCTAGTAGAAAAGCTTTATTGATGCAATCAACACCATGTACAACAGACACCACTCACACTCAAGCATCAGCAGCTCTCCTCTACCAATTACCAACAGACACCTCATCTCGCTGGCTCGCTCGCCCGTCGCCCCCACCGTTCTCACTCGTACAACACGGGGAAGTAGGCGTCGTAGGTGCAGCTCCTCCGCGCGGACATGAGCGCCGCCAGCTTCCGGTTGCAGAGCTGGAACCGCGGCGCCCGGTCGTCGGGCGTCGCCGCGGGAACGCTGCCCGCCGGGAGCCCCAGCTGGCGCTGCAGCTCCGCGAACTCCTCGCCTCGTCGGACCACGTGGTCGTAGCAGATGTACCGGCCCCCGGCCGTGCCGCTCATCTCCTCGTACACGCGGACGTGCGCCTCCGCCACCGACTCCACGTTCGCCGTCGCCAGCAGGCCTTCGGCGAGCATGGCGTGCGCTCCTGTGCACGGGCAGATGCAGATGTGGTGAAAACTCGAATTCTCCATGCATGACCATCATCAAAAGATGCTAGTGATCTTAATTATATACGTATACAGCAGCGGCAAGATAGTATGTAGGGCACCTTTGAGGTAGGCAATGGATGGAGTAGGGTTCCGCCTCCGGAATCCCGGCCCGGTTACAAGTGCAGGGCATATGGTCACCAGCTTCAGGTCTGTTCCCCGTGCAGCCCTCCATGCCGCCTTTTCCGCCATCGTCTTGCCAAGTGACAGCCATAGCTGCAAATGTGTAGGTGTAGGGTCCAGGCTTAATATTCTGCTATCGTGGCCCATAGAGATGATGAGACTGATTCTTCACATTCTTGTCACACACCTTGTTATCGCGGCAGAAGCTCTCATCGCTCCAACAGTTCTCATCAATGGTTGTTGGGAACCGGCGGTCATGAGGGTAGTTTTGCCTCCACACACATGCCAAGAGCGACGAGGTGAGAACGCACTTTCTCACGGACTCTGTCCTCACACATGCTTCAACCACCAGCTCTGCTGCTTTGGCTTCCAAGCGTGCCATGTGCTTCTGTCGACATTGAAATTCACAAATAAGACACTTATTTTACATCCGAGTTAGTTACTTATGGCTCTTGAAGATAGAACAATATACGAAGTATGTGAAACCTGTATAATGGTAGACGTTAAAATATCAGACATTTGATCGCAGAATTGGGAACTGCAAATATTAACAGTAAACTGTGCTGCCAGGTAGGGAGAGAGGAGGCAGAACTATCTTAATTCTTGCATCGCATAAACTTGAATACAGTACTTGATCAGCACCATCCATAAAAAGTCCAACCTTGGGGTTACTCCAACGTTGCCTATTTTAAATTATTTTAGTTTAGTTGGCATTGTATTTCTTTTCTGAGGTCTGGAGTATTATAAAGACAGATTCTGCAATCCGTTGATATTTTTTAATACTCTACCACACACCTTTATTTC
Organism: Eremochloa ophiuroides; assembly: GCA_038502445.1. NCBI lineage: Eukaryota > Viridiplantae > Streptophyta > Magnoliopsida > Poales > Poaceae > Eremochloa > Eremochloa ophiuroides. Next base: position 70,051,246 of record JAHLJS010000008.1, on the reverse strand, counting down.
TCTTAAGTGGAACTATTTTAATACATCATTTGTGGGTATTTTTTCGAATATAGCACACTCCTTTTGTTCCAGGAGCGGATATGATTCTTTAGGTATTCTTAATGTAAAATTTGCCATTACTATCTGTAGCAAGTGCACTTGAATTACTAGACAGTCTCATGCCATCTATAGAAGTAATGTTTTTTATGTTCCAGTTGAAAATGATGGTGCTGGTTGGCATATTAATCTCCTATGGGTCCATGTTAACAGAAATGTGATTGTGACTGCCCAACTAGCAATCATGGCTTCAAACACTTGCTCGGTGGCTCCTGATCATGGGGGATAATCATTGTGCTTATCGAAATGTATATACAATTTGTATATGGTAATGCCTAGTAGCAAGTTCATATGTGCAGAAAGATTAACATCATCGGGCTTATGGATGCACATGCATATCTTTGTTTAATGATTTTTTTATGTAAGAGGGACACAGAAAATTATACCAACAAACATAAAACAGATTTGGTAGGGAATGACTAAAAGACAACAAAAGTGGATCACCCAACTATTGGGTTCAATATTGAGTCATTTTTTGACTTAAAAACTGTTCAGAGAGGGCACTGCTAACTACGACAACTTAAAACAGGGAGGCATGCCCGGATGTTCACACTGTTTGTCAACTGGAAGAACTTTCTACTGCATCCAAAAGAACATTTAGATGCCTTTCATGTTTATGTTCAAATGATAAGACGATCAGCACCTTATATATAGCCACAAGAGATTACATGTATATACAGGCAAAGAACATTTAAAGTTGTAAACTTGGTCTTCAGACGATCCATTGGAAGCCAGAAAGATGTTTTGGGACATGATTCCAATCCAGCTTAAATAAATGTACAGAGATGTGTGACATGCATAAAGAAAGCGTTGCATCCATATCTATGACGAGGCTAATAAAGTAAGGCAAGGCAATGGCAACATCAGACGTAGTCTCGTGAAGCCTCCACGATACCAAACTGAGTAGATGCGATAGTTCCATTTTGGAACACTTGCACAGGAAACATAACAACCGAACTCGCACCCATTTAATGGTTAAACTGGAACACCTATAACCAATCCATTTCCAGCGTCCAGGTGTATATATGGAGATGCAAAACATTCACCTACCACCACTGTCATTGTACTAGTAGGTATCCTTCAGCTAAACAGGACAACATCAGGCTGGGTATAAGTCATCTCTGAAGGTCAAACACTCCAGATACACCAAGCCTTGTACAAAACAAACTGTGGTAGCCTCAGGAAGATTTAAATCAATGGCTGATGGTAGAATTCACGGTCAGAGGAGAACACCTTGCCAACCAAAACTATTTTTTAATTAGTCGTAGGAGTTCCTATATCTAGAAAATTAGGACTCTACCAGCTAAAACCGAAAACAAGGAAAGCGCTTCTAGTGACATATTGCACAGATTACGCATGGCTTCAGTTGAGTCATTTCACAGGATCATTCTAAGGTGCCAGTGCCATCCTTAACTCAAATTTCATACCGTAAACCTTACTGGACATAGTGAGCGGTAGTTATTTAAACAGATCAGAACCTATTTTTCCTGGTCTTCAAAGTTTTAGCATGGTCGTTCCATTCCAATCACAAAATGCAATTTACATGGTTTTTTCGCGACCATGACTTCACACGTATTTCATTAAGAAGAAGAGCCGAAATAACGGCATACACAAAGCAGCTACGGGAGAACCCATAGTGCCGGTTACAAAACCACAAAGAAACTGGTTCGGAACCTAAATGACAAATATAGCAGACAGGAAGAGTGGAAGACGGTAGGTCCTCCACCACACACCTTACACCTAACCGACTATACCCGTTGGTGGTGTTTTCGTTTTTTTTAAAAAAAAATGCAATTTACATAGTGATGTAAACTATAGGATCTCAATTAAATCTGGCTTTCATGGCATCCACCTGTGTTTTTATCCATGACTCATGACATAGGCCTTTTGTCTTCTTAGCAAATTACAACTTTTAACATTAGTGCCTACAATTCTGTTAATAAATTAATATATGTTTATGTAACACCCGGAAATTTTCAATTTTTGAAATAGGAATTTAATTTGATTTATTTATGCAATTGATTGAGCATTTAATATATAGAATAATATTTTTTGTGAATTAAAATAAACCCTAGGGCATAGAAACATGTTATGTTGCATACATGCCGCTGCACATATTTATTTCCTGAGATTTGATTGGATTTTGCAAGGGTTCAAAACTTAGTTTGAAAAGCCATTTGGAAAACAAATTTGAAAATGAATTGAGAAAATTAGAAAAGGGAAAACTCCCTCCCCTTCTCTACAGGCCGAGCCAGCCCATCCCCTTTCCTCAGCCCAGGGCGCTGCCCCTCTCCTCCTTCTCCGCATGGGCCGAGCCGGCCAGGCCGAAGCCCAGCTTCAGCGCAGCCCGCCTCCCCTCCTCTCGGTCTCGCTGACACGTCAGGCCCACGGCTCAGCGTCGTCTCCCTCCTCAGGACGGAGTCCGAGCGGAGCACGAGCGCCGCCTCCAACAGAAGGCAACCGCCGGATTTTTCGGCCGAGTCCATCCCGTGCATGCCTCCACTGGCCCGTAAAAGGAAGCCGCGACCCTCTTCCCCCGCCGTTGACGCGTAGGGCCCGCTGCCCCGCGCCATCCCTTTCCTCCAGTCGGAGTCCGCGCGAGGCACGAGTGCTCCCTCCTCCGGGTCGAGTCCCAACCGAGTCCAGCTCTCCTACGCCTCCCTCGCGCCCCTATATAGGTCGGCCGAGCCCTGCCGTCCCTCCCCACAAGTTCCCGAGCAAGCCACGCCCTCCAATCTTGCCCTAGCCGCCGCCCCGAGCTCCGCCGTCGCCCCGAGCTCCGCCGCCGCCGTCGATTTCTCCTCGGGAGGACTTCTCCGTCGAAATTGGTTGTTCTCCAAGCTTCGCAGCAAGGTCAGGGACCTTCCCGACCCCTTCTCCCTCGGTTTTGTGCACTATAGCCATGATGCCGAGCTTCGCCGCCGCCATAGTTCCGCCACCTAGCTCGCCGCACCCTCCCCGAGCTACCTCTGTGGCAACCGAAACCATAGATAGGTTTAGCTTGAGCTCCTCTTGCTTCCCGACCAGATCCCGAGGTGTGCCGAGCTTCCTAGCCCCGAAAACGCCGTCTCCGGCCATCTTCCGGCGAGGAATCGGCCGGGCGCCGCCCGACTCCGGCGACCAGAGCCGCCCCTCTTTCCCCCGAGCTACCTGCGCCGTCCACGGCCGATCCAACGGCTCACAGTGAGAGATACCCTTTCGCCGGCACTTTTGCAAAAGAGCCCCTGAGCTTTTTAATGTTCTAACCCGCGGTCCTTTGGCGTATTTCTCAGATTACGCTTTCCTATTTAGAAAACGTATTTCCTCGGTTTTAATTCAAAAGACGTTTTCAATATTTACAGATTTGCCACTCAGTTTATTTCGGCCATATTTTATTCGTTTTAGTTCCGATTTGATCCGTTCAAGTCTCGTTAGATTCATAATTTCGTAATCTATCTAATGATGCTACTGATACTCATGTTTTCAACTTTTAAAATTCGAGATTAGATTTAATCTATTATTTTATTAAAGTAAAACTTGTTTATTTCATAACTTCTCCGTTTGAACTCCGATTTTCGTGATCTTTATATCGTTGGAATCGTAGCGATACGTAGATTATTTTTATACACTTTTTAATCTGTTTTTCCACTGTTGGTGTACTGTTTCTAATATAGATCTTGTTTGCTTCGTGTATGATTGCCTCGATGATTGTGTGGTGATTTTATGATCGAGTTCAGACGGTGAGCAATACGTAGGTGATCAAGAGTACGTTGAGGATCCAAGTTCTCCAGAGCACTTTGATCAAGGCAAGTATAGCATGGACCATCCTTGTTGCCTATTCACCTTAATCACCAAATTCATGATGCATGTGTCTACCTTGGCAACCCTAGTATTTATTCTTAGCTTTTGATCACTTGATCCTTGTTTCCTATGAGATTGCATTTGAGTAGTGATGCTAGAGCTTTGATGGGTCATGATCTTATGAACTTGAATAATTGATTATGAAATAAAGATTAAAAGATGCTTTTTAGCAACATGGACTAAGGACTTATCTGTAAGTATGACACCGGGACTTACAGCGCAACCATGAGAGCTATATGGCTCTGGTTTTAGTCAAGTATAGAGTTACTTTCTACCATACTATTAATCTTGAAAGGTTCCTTGCCGAGCTGGTTGTTTTGCGGCTCCTGTCCTTGTGTGTACTGCTGCGTGTGTGTGCCACTTGGAAGGAGGGCTCTACCGCCTCTTGCCATTGCGCCCGGATTGATTAGTGACATGTTAGCGAGGCTTTTGAAAGACTTCATAGTGAATCCCGCCGATCTACCTTGGTAGTGGATCGAGAGGCTGATCACCTCGAGAAAAAGGGTAAATCACGACTCATGGTGAAAGTGTGCAACCTCTGCAGAGTGTAAAACTGATATATCAGCCGTGCTCACGGTCACGAGCGGCCTTGGACGTATTACAGGAATTTAACTAATTGAATATTGATTTATTTGAAGTTTCTATTGATGTTTATTCCATATTAATTATCATGTTTATATGATCATGCAAATCTTATTCCTTGGTATATTCTATTGCTGCTACTCAATTGCTAAAATGTGATCAACTAAAAGCAACCGCTGTCAAACCAGTGTCTTGCCTTATTTGAGCCTCATAAACCCATGTTATTCTTGTTGAGTACGACATGTACTTACGCTTGCTTTATTTTTCATATTTGGATAAAAATCCCGGATGGGTAACAGATGACTATGAGGATTCTTCTGAGGATTATTAGGATTGTGTTCACCAGTCAACTATTCCCTGTGGATTGGAGTTTCCGCGAGAGTTATATATATTCTGCTGATATTTATGTAAAGACTCTGTGATATTATTCGTTATATATTAAACCTTATGATGGTACTATGTAATTTGTCGCTTATGTGTGTGATTGATCTCTGGGCGTACATAAGTTGGTTCATTCAATTTTATCCTTAAAATTGGGTGTGACAGTTTACCAAGTTGGCACCTACATATTCCATAATGTGCATCTCTGCTCTATGTTGAAAAGAATAAGACAAACATTTATGTTTTGCAACGCACCGAGAAGCAGCAGTATAAAAGTATAAGACAAAACAAATCTTGTTTCATGGACAAACAAAATAAGAGAAAATTATCAAGCCTACCTTTGCCCATATGACTTTTGAGGCAGTTCTGTTGCGAGAATTAGATACTGATTAAAGATAGGATGAAACTAATACAAGTTGAGTAGCTCACCGTGTAACCGGAGATGCCCCCTGGATCCACAAGTGACGAGGTGTGAAAGACACCAACACAGCCGTCAAAAGCTTCATGCAAACTCTCCGGGTCCATCACATTTGCGATCACAGTCCAGACCCCATCCCTGCCATTCTCCCCAAACATCTCCATCTCCCGCAGCTTGTCAAGGTCCTCTGCAATAGCAAAACAACACATAAATAGCTTGACAGAAAGTTCAGTAAGACCAATTTTGCAGTAGGGATGTTCCAGTTCATGACAACATGCATTTTGCACAGTGGTAACATATAAGGTTTCACGAAGAACTTACTTTCCCTAGTAATAACAGAGAAGCCTTGGAAACCGCAAATGGAAATTTCAGTTGTTAGTTTCTGTTTAGGAGTTTTCTTCTTAATATAATGAAGCGCAGCTCTCCTGTGTTTTCTAGGAAAAAAAAAGAAAAAAGTTTCTGTTTAGGAGGCCTAATTTGAAACTTAAAATGGGCCATTATCTGATTGAACGTTATATTGAGTGAATAAAGATTTTTCCCATATCACATTGTTGCTGACTAAGATTTTGGATAAGAAGACATGCAGGCTATGGTTACAACTGCCTATACACACCTCAAAGTAATCAGGATGGAAATATTATGTTCCCATATAGGGCAAACAGTTGGTGACCGATTTTGTTTTTCCAATTAATGTATTCCAAACAAACATTATGAAATACCATTATTAGAAAACATTTTTGCACGAAACATAGAAAATTATCAACAGTTTATCTCTGCCTAAGATGATGTTAACTGGAACAACTTTGTTGCTTCTTTGAATGTAGAAAGTGCACCGATGCATATTTTATTGGAAGAGAAGAAATATGCAGGCTTTATAAAATGGTTAGCAAAGGATAAAAGACCAGAAAATACAGGGAAAGAGGACATGATGTTACACTTAATGAATTTAATTTTACTGGATAGAGAACAGCATGTCATGCAAAATCTTGTACATGTATACAATAAAACAACATCATCGTTTTATCCAAAAAAAAAAAAACATCTCTGGAAAACGTTTCTTCTTTCATAAATGTCTCTGTGTCTAACTTCTTCCATGGTTTTCATCAACCATTCAACCCTAATTAGCAAGATTTCAAAAATAACAAGGTGCTAAGGAACAAGACATGATGCATCAGCTAGTACCAATTATTAATTGCCTTTATGGTCCTTTCGGTAAGGAGGTAAGATGAGGACAACTTATCAGTACTTTTAATGAGGAAGATAACCTTATCAGATATGCAACTCTTATGCTCCTAAATGGGGTCCCAGGAGAAAGGGACCATGTTTGGAATGCAGGAATTTTTTACCTGTTCCTGAGTTTTTCTTGTTACTACGTTTCAAACGGCCCTAAATAAACATCGCATGACCTGGAAAGGAGTGAATTGGTGAGAGAGAAAAATGGGACATCTCTTTTGCATGACTTTGGCCTCTTGCCGTCCAAAGAGAGTGACCTGTTCAATTTGATCAATCATAAGGGCTACGCAAACTTCCTCTGGTCCAAGAAATTTCATTGGTGAAATAACAAGTTACCAAATAGACTTTTTTTTTTTTTTGAAAGGGTCAGCAGGGGTTACCAAATGACTAAAAGTGACGTGCCCATAAGGCGTGGACCAAGTAACCAACTATGATGCAATGTTCAAACTAAAACTGCTTAATGGTAGCAGAAAACTGTACTGATACGTCGGGGTCAGCATTGGGGCACACATCACTGCTGGTGAACTCATGGGGACGAAAAATTAATGACCTGAATAACTTAGTGCCAACAAAACAATTGTTGCGTATCACAAAACGTGGAGCCATTAACCATCACTCGTACAAATTGTAGACCCTCTAAACTCTATGCCAGGCAGAGATCAATGGCATCAAATCGCTGAAAGTTTTCTCAGGAATTTTCTTTCTGAAAAAACAGCGGGTAATTTTCCACCAACCCACCACCAGGCAACGCCACCGAACTACCGAAGCATACGGATAGAAAACAAGAGATGAGCAAAAGGACAAAGCCACGATGGTTGCCCAGCTACAAACAAGTATTACTGTTAGAATCTACTAGAAGAAGATTTAGTAAACCTCAGAGTAGGACAGCAGAACAAGCGGTGGACCGGAAGTCAACGGGAACGTTCTAATTAATAAATTAATACTACTAGCAACCTTTACTCCAGAACCTATTTTTTTCTTACCGCGTCTTTTGAACTCCAGACAAACGTGCGCATTACGAAACTTAACTGAAAATCGTTCATCAACATCTCGTGCCCGAGAAGGGAGTCGCCGTGAAATTCTGACCACTTTAAATTAAGTCAAAAGAGTCGAAGAGCAGCATCGCAGGCAGGAAAAGGGACCAAAGGACAAAGGAGCGGTTCGCATTTCCAGTCATCCGCGAAAAACAACATCGAGGAGAAAACAGGGTGCGCGAGCGCAAACCGCAACCAGCCACGGAGAGACGTCCCACCGCGAAATGAGACGAAACGCACCCGATCGATTCGCACTGCTGAAACAGTCCCCCCACCCAATCTGTGATTCTGTGGAGGGAGGGAGCAAGGGAAGGACTAACCAACCTTGCGTCTCGAGGGCGAGGCGGACGTCGTAGCCGTGGCGGAGCAGGCGGTCGACGACGGCGAAGCCGAGGAAGGAGGTGCCCCCCGTGACGCAGACGGTGCGCGACTCCAGCGCCGGCGGGCTCCGTGGCGCGGGCCGCGCGCTTGGCCGCGCCCCCGCCGGCGCCGGGCCTCCACGCCCACGCGCCGTGCAGCAGCAGCAGTGGCGCGCATCTCCTCCACCTCGGCCTCCAGGCTCTGCGTGCTCCGCAGCACCCCCATGCCGCCGCCGCCGCCGCCGACGCTAACGCTTCCTCCTGGCACTGGCCGCTGGCCTTATTATTTGCCTTGGCGTCCCCGCCTCGCCGTGGCGTGGAGTGAATGCCTGGGCGGGGAGCAGTGCAATGGTGGACTGCTGGGTTTGGTTCTTTGGGAGAAGCGTGCTCTGCTCTGCTCTCTCGACCGGCCTCGGGATTTTGTGATCGGGTGGGTGGAGGGTCGCGCGTGAGGCCTGCATAAATAGCGGGCAGTTCCCGTAAATAAAAGCCGCGCGTGCTTACTGCTCGGTGAGGATTGAGCCTAGCTACATTTCCCCTACCATTTTTTTTTTGTTTCAGGCCCTGTTTAGTTGTTAAAATTTGACACTATTTTTCATCATATTAATTGTACTTTTTGTCTGCATAGAGCACTAAATGAAGTAGCAGCTGTTGCATGTTTATACTTTTTAGCTGGCTAGCCCGAGATGAATCTTTTGAGTCTACTTGGACCATGATTGAACAAAAATTATCAAATACAAACGAAAGTGTTATAGTATACTTTTCGCCCTCTTTTCACCCAACTAAACACCTCCTCACTTCGGCTGAGCCGCAAGCGTGGGCCGCGCTAGGCTCGTCAGCTCGTGGCTGGCTAGGGCGCCCACCAAGGCAGCCCAAATAGATATAGAAATATACAAATATTTATAACACAAACAAATATATATTATAAAAATATAGTAATTGAAGAATTTAATGATACTTAGTTGATATTGTAAATAATATTATCTTATTATAAAATTTTGGTCAAAGTTTAGATGTCTTGACTTTCTAAAATTTTTAGCATGACTTACAATTTAGGATGGAGGGAGTAGATGACATGAGCTCATGCATCTTTTAGCAAAGCAAAGGGAAAGGAGGTATCTTACCAAGGGGTTAAAGAAAGGGTTTAACCAACGGATTTTAGTGTTCGATTGTCTAAAAAAAAGCACTGATTTTGATTTGTTATGAAAGAAAAACACAGTTCTATAGTTGAAAGAAGACAAAATCTTAGCTGATTGGAGCATCCAGGAAAGGCCATGGCACTAGCAACATAGAAATCACCTAGCTTGCACGCTTTTAACTTTTAATCTTTTCTCTCTCTCTCCACGTCTGCTAGAGATTAAGCAATGTTGTTGGAGAAACCTTTAGGTCGTTTTGGCCAGGCATGTTCCCCAGATTCGCTACTATATTAGCGCGCATATTATAAGTAGGCGAGCCACCCCCTCCCCTAAAAACACTTACTCGGTTTTCTTAATAGAATAGTTTAGACCCGTTTGAATCAACTAAATCTTCTATAGTTGGACAGGGCACTTATACTAGTTTTTTTTTATACAAATTATGTGTTTGAAGAGTACAAAATATCCTATAAACTAAACTGTTTGGATCAACTAGAGTTGTTTTACCATCTAACGAGTGGTTTTACTCCATCCAAACACTACTACTTGCAGCATGAGAAGACATGTTCTATGGCGAGGCATCTAGAAGATTAAGCAACAGTTTAGTAAGCAAGGTTAAGAGTCTGGGTTAGAGTTGGAAGAAATCCTAGGTTGGATACGAAATAGGGTTTAGGGACGCGAACAGTTGGCATGATGGTACAACGACAAGGTGATATGATAACAAGGTTGTAGATCGAGTTGTTTGATATATGGCCGCAATAGGGGTGGAGCTAGTAGTAGAGAACGAGCAACTATAAGAAGTTTAATATAGGAGTGAAGGTATACAGAGGCGGCGGAGGTAAGAAGCGGACATCGTGTTTGATGGCGTGATTATGTGGCTATGTGGAGGAGGTAACTGAGGGTACATTAGAAAAAGCATTGTTTTCTTGGTTGGAAGAAGGGTGCGGATGAAAGATAATAGTAAGAAAAATAATTAAATAAAGGAGTGGATAATAATTGGTTTAGGATCATGCCCATCAGCCATGTAGAATTGTGATGATGTGGAGAGAGAGAGAGAGAGAGAGGTTGGAGAAAGAAGTTGTTCTTTTATGCTAGGTTGACCTTGAATGGTTTACTGAAGTGTAGGGGCTATCTCTTTCCTATGCCTTTGATTCATCACGTCTTGTGTTGATGTGCACATGAACAAAAGTGCACATTGCTATCCCCTTTGACGAAGCAAAAAAAAATGATGATGACTCTTACAAGGCATGACACGACCGCCACTGGGACATTGGACATGCATCTTTTAGCAAAGCAAAGGGAAAGGAGGGTATCTTACCAAGGGGTTGAAGAAAGGGTTTAACCAACGGATTCACGTATCTTTTTTCCAATGGCCTTCCGCATCCCTAGTTTTTGAACTCCTGGAAATAACTATCTCTAAGCTACAATTAAAGACTAGAACATCTATTGCACTATTGTGTGAGTTACTATCATCATTCCTCTTGTGGTATATAGAGAAAATAATAAATCCTGGCTTTGAAACAACTAAAAAGCAACCATTGTACGTCTTAATAGATCGTTTTAGGCACCAGTAGCGGATCCAGCCAAAATATCACTGATGTCACAAGTACTACACCATGATTTAAGTTCACATATAAGCATCATTTTGCAATGCAGATCTCACAAAATCAATGCTTTCATGTGACAGCAATGAACAGGGCTGGATCCGCCCCTGTTAGGCACCATATGAAACTGTCTATTAGACATTATAGATGCCCATGCAATCCGGAAAGTTTCATGTATGAATGAACAAAACAATGGAAAGACCAACGTGCGTTGCTCTGGCACCCACGTAATCAATCACGCCCAAGAAGAAAAAACACCACGTACGTTCGTCATCCATCTAATGGTGTCAATAGATAGATCGTGAATCGTGATGATAGCCATGAGGCAACATTCACCGAGCTCCACACGTTTCGCCAGTCGCCATCACCCTGCCTCGGTCGTCGTCGTTTGTCTCTGTCCCGGCGATCGAATCACAACGCTGTTGTCCTGTCTCGTGTGCATGTGGATGGCGTGAGCGAAAGAAAACGCCAGGTATTTATCACAGTCACAGGTGTGTGGTCTTCCAGAGGAGAGGAAGCAACGTTTTTTAACGTAAAGCAAAGCAAAGTTTTCTACTCCCTGCGGCTATATATCCTGCTTCTGCTCATGCATGCATATTCCATCAAGTTTTTTTTTTCTTTTCATAAGTCGTAGTGTTTTTTTTTTTTTTTTTTTTTTTTTTTTTTTTTTTTTTTTTTTTTGAGAAGTAAGTCGTAGTGTTTGGGTTGTAGCAAAGCTGAAGGTACGCTGAGAGAGGGCGAGAGGAGTCGAGTCCGGGAGTGGTTACGAAACCGAACACGTCTGCACTTTATTTTCCCCAGAGCTTCAACGCTGGGCGGTTGTCCGGCCCGGCTGATGAGCCACCAGCGCAAATTCTAATTTGTTTACGACCGTAATTTGAACGCAAACTAGCCAAGGATGATCCGCTAAGCAGTTAGGAGTAGTCCAATCGCCAGCTTCGAGAGGCATTGACCTGCATCAGCTTAGCCGTCGTCGCCGAGCCGCTTAAACCTTAAGATTCCGTTACCTTTCCCGTACAATACAGTTGTATTATTATATTGCAGGAGTCTTTATGAAAGCTCTATCGGCTCATTGTTCGGCTACTCTCTTCTTATTGAAAAACTGATGAATGTACCGATGGAGGGGAAAAAAAAAGCTAAAAAGCTCTATCGGTTCGCTCGGTTCCATGGCAACCGGCTGATCGGCTCCTGGCTCATCAACCGCCGCCCGGCCGGCTCCAGCCTCCAGCCGCCCCGCGGGTGGAAGTGGAGCACAGGGCCCCACCCCACAGCCTCAGTATTAGCTACTAGGAGAAATGGATTAGCGAACCTATGGGTTACCAAGGTGTACTGAGCGGGTGGGATTCGCTAATTACTGGCTAGGAGAAATGGATTTATCTGACGACAGTGCCCGGAGGCTGGCGGGAACAAGTGGACGTGGACGGTTAGTATCACCCACCCACGGCACGCCTAGAAGCGTTCTGTTTTCTCCCCTGCACTGTCCATCTTCGTCAGTGATACGGCCGGCGGATACTGCTCTGCCTGCCAGTGCCAGCAACGTTACGTTCCAACCTGAAAAGGCAAAGTACAGAGGAAAAACCTGAGCCGCTCCGATCCATCAGCGGTGAAAAGCTACGCGACGCCGGCGCCGCAGGCATGCCGGGTTTGGTTGGTAGTCGCGAGGTACGCAAAGCTGGTAAATCCGCACGCGACGGAGGATCAAGAGACGTACGCCTACGCTGTGGGTTCCCGTGGGCAGCAGCACAGGTCTTTTTTGCGTGGCTCATGCTCTTACGTAAAAAAAAAAAAACCGGAAGCCGGCAGTTTTGACGCGATTCCCTGTAAAAAACCACAATGCGACCGGCAACTCAGACGTGAACGCCCTCTGCTTTATGTTTCCGTCCAACTGCTTCTTAATTAATTCAAACAGATTTTACGTAGTCGTTGACTCTTCTTAATTTCCATTCATCAAGGGTGTCGTATGGCACAATTTAAAAGGAGGGCGAACATCGAAGAATCGTATGGCCCAGTTAGCATTTGGTCCGTCTGGCCCACGCCCAATACTTAAGCGGCCCACTAAGCTTGAATTTGATCTCGTGTAGGTCTTGCGTTTTTGCCCGTTCTTGTCCCCCAGTTTGTCCGATTGACCTCCCCTCTTTTCTCGTTGTTGTTGTGTCGACTGTCGATTCCCCATCTACCTATCCGTTGGCTCCATTCATATGGAAGCACGGGGCTAGGTGGTGGTGCGTGCAGCCGATTCAGATCGTTATGTTTGTGTATGAATTGATGGAATGGCAACAAAGGAAAGAAAAGATGTCAATGAAGGTACGTAAGACATATTTTTTTAACAGCAATAAAGGGATTATTATAGCTTTTGAGTGGCAATGGAGAAATTCTCAAGGTATGAACTATAGAGGCAGAAACAAATTCATTCAAGGAAACATGAAAGCAGCAACACGTATGACGACACTTCAAGAACATAGTGCCACATATTGTTCGTTCAATCTTCCGTCACAGGTACAAAGAGACCCGTCTATGTCGGGCATTTGGGGTTGCAAGCAGGGCAGTTTGCCCTGCAAGCTTCCCTCGACTGGTAGCAGTTCTTTGCCTGATATGGGTCGCCGCAGCAGAAACAATACTGCACACCATTACCGAAATAATCGCACCACCCTGCGATACACCATACGATTTTGAACTTGCCCTCATTTAGCGATGTCAAGTTGGCGGCGGCAGCAGCAGCAGGAGGAGCAGGAGCAGTTGCACTTCCGTTCACGAGATGCTGAAATTTTGCATTCATTATTAATACTTGTCAGCAACATAATCGTAATAATTGAGAACGATGCGATCGTGTGACGGCAGATGAGGAAGAAGGAGAGAGTGCTGATCCTGTCCCTGCCTCATCACCGATTGAGAACAAGTCAAGAGATATACTATACTCACCCTCTGTAGGCGTCCCACAGCATGCAAAGAGCACGGCGGCGAACATTAGCGCCACCGCGTATCACCGCACTCCTATGTTCGCCATAATGGATCTTGATTGACTGCGAATCTACCAACTCCTGTAGTATACTATGGAAGAAGGTACCAATGACCCAGGAGTTGGCCTCAATAATATATAGAGGTGAACAGCATCGCGAGCTGCGAGCTCGACCACCCAGGTTCGATCCTGGAGCCCAGCGTATTTCCGCTCGGTGAGTGGGAATGGGGAAGTTCCCCGGTTCAAAAAAAAAAACACAGCATGGTTGTTGAGTTCTTTTACCATGTTGCAGCTGCAAAGGATTATAATAAATATGGATATATAAGGAATGATTTTTTTAGATAATGGATATATTTCATACCCGATTTCATCTACCAACAGGTAGAATCAGACTAAATTATTACAACATAGAAAACTAAAATAAAAGAAACTAACGGAAGGAAAAAATATCCCAACAACGAACTCTAGTAGTCCTACGCGACAAATAACTTGCTTCGTGATGTCGACTTCACAAGAGTATGACCACCAACGTAGAGACAATGCCGCTACACACGTCTGTCAGACCTAATGTAGGATCACGGACTGGCCTAAAAGGGGGGGTTGAATAGGCCTGTGAAAAATCTTCGCGAACAGAGGTTAGTAACAAGCGCGGCAGTGCCGGCTTATAGAGCGGCAGTGCTGCACCTCGCAGAGCAAATTCTACACAATTCAAAAACTGCTTAGGAAAATTTAGATTGGACAAATTACTGATGTTCCCTGGTATGTGTAGACCCTAGCACACCCTTTCTTTGCAGGTAAAACACCACCAATTCGTAGATCGGGACCAAACCCTAGAAATCAAGAAACTCAACAAATAGAGAATGAAACAAGCAACACAAGTGACACAAGATTTAACCCGTGGTTCAGCTCTGAAAGCCCTAGTTTGGCTTTTATAATTAATGACATCCTAACGACTAACCTAGATTGTAAGTGATGGCAAGGTTTTAGGTTGATCAATCCATGGTGTGAAGCCTAAAGGAAAATGGTGATGACTAAAGGAAGGCTTAACCATGGAAGGAGCAAGGGTGATCAAGTGAGAAGGCAAAGGTATAATCCAAATAGGTTTTCCTTTCGGTAAACAAGACACCTAGTGGGTGTGTTCATATTTAGGATAGATAGCCGACTATTAAGGGGAGAACGAGTGTTGGATTACCTTCAAGTGCTCTAGGTTGCATTTCATTGCATTAAACTAACACAACCTAGAGATCAAAGTTAAAACCCTTAAAAAATATTTTGAAAATGATAACACACTGTGTACAAGTGTTGGAGATCTTGAGTGTTAGCACATAAAAGTAAGGGATGAGAAATAGACTTGAAAAACGCTGAGAAGTGAGCGTCGGACTGTTAGCAGGGGCAGCGTCGGACTATTATCCAGGAGTCCGACGCCTAACCCTAGTTCTGGCCAATGGCGAGCGTCGGACGCTCGGTATGTGAGCGTCGGACCATTGCCCTCTCCAGTCCGACGGTGCCGAGCAGCGAGGTATGACGCGTGGCACAATCTGAGAGCGTCGGACGATGGAGCTTAGTCCGACGACGAGCGTCGGACGGAGTCTGACGCAGTTTTAGCGTTTCTGGACCTCTCTGGAAACGTCGAACTCTCGAGTTCATTAGTTCGACGACCCCTGCGCAATCGTCCGACGGTACGCACGCAGTGTACTGAGAACAGGGCGTCGGATCGAGAGTTTTAGTCCGACGCCCCCAGTCCGACGGTCTGCAGTTGGGCGCGAGCAGTAGCCGTTGCGATCCAGCGGCTGAGGTTGAACGAGAGTTGACACGTGGCGAGATCTAGAGCGTTGAACGCTGTCGGTCCGATGGTCGGTCCAACGCTATTAAAAGCTTGTTAACGACTGTTTTTCAGTGGGTAACGGCTAGGATTGCACTTAGGGGTATTTATACTCCTTCCCTGGTCACTTGGTGACAACTCTTGCGCACTTGAATCATTTGCATACTTTTTGTGAGCATCCTAAGCCTCCCACTCACTCAATTGATCATCTCTTGTTCATCCATTTGAGTTGAGTGATCCTCAAGTGCATCATTGCTTAGTGATTTGCATTCTAGAGCACTTGAGAGCAAGCCAAGGCTGAGTTCTTATTCTCTTAGGGCATTGCCGTGTCCCTAGCGGATTGGAGGTGATTCCGGTGTAAGGTTGATTGGTGCTTGTTCAAGCCCACACCGAGGTGATTGATTGTGAGAGGTTTTGTGGTTATCCTCGGCGGAGTGCCAAAACCAACTCTAGTGGATTGCTCGTGGTTGATAGCCACTTCTCTTGTGTTGGTGAGCGGCTCCTGGTGAGGGATTGGCGTGTGAAGCCTGGCTCGCAATCCACCAAGGAAGACCGGTGCCACAACGAGGAGTAGCGTGACGGCGATCACGTGAACCTCGATAAAAAATCGAGTGTTCCTTGTCTTCTCCACCATCGAGTGGACTTTTGGCTTTCTTGTATTCTATTAGGTTTGATCATTTGGTTTTCACTTTGGATATCTCCCGATGATTGGTCTTCACGGCGTGCGGACTTCACTTCAATCAAGCCCATCGGTATAATCCTCTCGATCTCTCTTCCTTGCGCTTACTACTTGTTTAGGTGTCATCTCCTTAGGTTCGGAGGAGTTGGTTTCTTGCGTGTTGAGTGCTTGTATTTGTGAGTAGCATATCGTGATAGGTGGCTTGCATAGAATAGTCTAGAGCTAGCGCTTTGTCTCGCTTGCTTATCTACTAACGTGTGGTCTAGTATTTTGCTAGAATTTTTAATAGGCTATTCACCCCCCTCTAGCCTATACGGTCCTTTCAAGCCCGCCACAAAGGCTTGCCTACTCCACGTTGTTGAGGTTCCACAAAGGAAACTTGGGTTCACAAATCCCAATCCTCGTTCTCAAGTTAAGAGAGTTAACTCTTGAAAAGAGGGGGTGATTCCACTAGCTTGTGAGGGTGATCACAAACCTTTCGGGGCTGCCACAAGATTGGCAAGCTCACTGGACGACGCTCTAGCCGGCTAGGAGCAAGCTCAAAGAGTAACAAATGCAAACCACCGGCTTGAACGCGAACCAAGTGCTTGAGGAAGTTGAAGATCAGTGGGGATAAGCTTTTTCTTGCTAAGATTAAGCTCACACTCTTCTAGATTCAAACTTGGATTCAAACTTTTGAGTGGAGAGCTTGTTGGGAGTGAGAGAGCAAGAAAGTGACTTCTCTGGTTTGAGAACTGAGCAAATGGCAGAGATGACCGTTGCGGGCGACAGGAGGGAGGCTAAGAAGCCCCCTCGAGTCTAACGGTCAAAACAAGTCGCGGCAGTGCCGGGCTTGTAGCGGCAGTGCCGCTCGGCCGGCAGTGCCACTTGGCCGGCAGTGCCGCGCTGCCAAACCAGGACAAAATGATCTGAAATTTTGTGGCTGGCTTTGGCAGTGGAAGTGAGGATGTTTGGTGTAGAGATTTGCACTTGGTCACACTTTCAAACATGTCTTTTGCATCCCCCTTAATAGTACGGCTTTTCTATACTCAATTTCAAAATCAAAACGAATTTAAACCTCCTTTGAGCCGGATGCCGCATCCTTTAAATGTTAGGGGTCCACCTACATAAGATTACATCCTCCTAATGCTTTTGCCTATCCATCATCTCGATAAAGCTCATTAGTCTTCTAATCGCGTGGTCATTATCACCAAAACCCACTTTAGGGCTTGATTACACTTACAATCTCCCCCTTTTTGGTGATTGATGACAACACGATTAGAGAGGTAAAAGATAAAACACAGCGAGATTTAAATGAGATTTTGAATGTAGAGTCTCCCCCTGAATATGTGAGTGGAATTTGAATTTCCAAAAATTAGCATAAAAGGCTAAGTTTCACACACTAGAGTGAAATGGGGTCTCCCCCTACATTCATGATCTCTGTGGGGTGCATCACACAGTGTCATAAAAATAAACGTGATACGAATGACATGTGAGACAATCAGAGTTAGCTTCTACCTTCAGATAGGGCGGCACTGCCGCTCTGGGGCCGGCACTGCCGTGGGCGCGGCACTGCCGCTCCGCCTGAAGACAGAAACTTCGTGGAAGCAAAGCACCTACACAGAGTATATGAAAAATAGAACTAGTTTACGCACAAACACAGGCTGGTTCACAAATAAAGTACTAAGGTTCACAACCAAATGAAATAGAGACATCAAAGTACTTATTACAAACCAAATGAGTTTGAGAAACACTCTCAACTCTACAACTACTAGCTCTCACAAGATCTAAACACTAAGCTCACAAACTGAACACTAGTAAAAATGATGAAAAGTTGTTGTACCCCTCTCTAATCCTATTCTCCCCCTTTGGCAACAAGCACCGAAAAGGAAGAAAAGAAAGAAGAGTGAAGTACAACTACTCGTCATCATCCTCACTAGAGGCCTTCTCTTCCTCCTCGTCGTCTTCTTGGTCTTCTTCCTCCTCATCATCATCGTCGGACTTGACAACGGTGCGTCCCTGGCAGGTGAGTAGTGGCGGTGAAGCGTACGCCGCGAGACGACGTGCCGGGACTGGTCCTCCTCCTCCTCTCGTGCAAGCTAGTCCCAATCGACGTCCTCAACGTCGGAGCCAGACATCTCACTGAACACAGGAGGTGGTGTAGGAGGGTCAATCAGGTCGCAGCCCCAAATGCTCACGTATCTCCCTGTTCTCCATGCGAGCCTTGTACGCAGAGTCAGAAGCATGCATACAAACCCCAAAATTCCTCTTTAGCATGCGGGAGAGACGGCTCTTCTTCCTGGGACGCCGCTGGGAGCCAGAACGGGAAGAACTAGGAATATCTGAAGATGGGGCAGCCCGCCTGCTGGAAGACCGGGTGGCTGCCCTGCTCTCACCAACACCTGAGTGGTGAGTCTTGTCAACTCGAAACGGCTCATGGGACACATCCTTCTTGAATATGATGCCAGACATGCGCTCAATCACAAACATCAAGTATGGAGCATAAGGTAAGGCCTTCCTAGCATCCTCAGAAGTGATAATCAACTCGCGCCAAATGAAGCGAGACACTGAGAAAGACCCACTACCTGGCTGTGTCCTGGCAAGCAAGTTCCTCGCTGTCCCATATAAGTTGGAAGTTGAACCAACCTTGGGATGAAGAGTTTGGCGGAATAGATTGTTCAGGATGTAGTACCGACTCTTCAGCCCCTTCACCAAACCATCTGCCTGAATGGGATGATCACATAGATGGGCCAACTCGCCATCAGTGAGTGCCCGCTCATCATGCAGATCATAAGCATCCCTATCCCATTCACCAAAACCAAGGATCCGAGCAAAAGTAGTTAAATCCACTCGGTAGTGGTGAACATTAGTCATCCAGTGCAACTCATCATCCTCTCTATCAAAATAACAGGTGGCAAGGAACTGATATAGAATCTCTATGTTCCAGTCATACCTGAAACCCATCAAATCATAGATGCCTCTGTTCTTGCAAAAGGCAATGACCTGGTTGCACACTCTGTCATTCTTGCTTGGCAAGTGCTCCCAATCAATATATCTCATCGGAACAATTTTGGACTTCTTGGAAGCAAAGAGAACGGACTCATAGAAGTCCGACTGAAAGGCAGACCAAAACCTGTAATCAAGCTCAACATCCTTACGCCTAGCATAAGGGTTGACCTGTCTCTGCTCCTGCACAGCCCTGAACTGGTTGTAGTAGTTGATCTCGTGCCTTTGTCTCCTCTCAACTGGAGCATGCACATGGTGATCATGCTCATCCCACTGCAGGTAAGCCCCATCAAACATGGTAAGATCATCTGGGGTATCCGGGCAAGCACCATCTGGAATGGTCCTGCCAGCCTGCTCCAACAACTCAGCATTACGGAGAGCCTGCCTATCCGTCCTGCCCTCCGGGTTCCGTCCACCTCGACGGGTTAGCTGCTTCGTACGCGGGGGACGTGGGTTGCTGGACCCAGCCCCAGCGTCGAAACCACCCTTCGTCCTCGTTTCACGCCTTCCTTCATTCGCCATCTACGCAAATGTGTGCGAAAAATGTGTTAAATATAGGAAGAGATGAGTGCTGACCAAGTCACTGGAATGAACAAGGCCAATTTGTGGAGTCAAAGATGGGATAAAATTTGGAGGATAGAGGCTCACTGCACAGGGCCCGGCACTGCCGCGCCTACGCAGTGAGGCCATACTGCCTCCAATCTCTCCCGACCTTTAAATCAACAAATCGGCATTTTCCAACTCATAGAATTGAATCATTACACATCAAACAGTCCTAAACAACACTTCTCTTCACTTGAATCCATCACATTTCATAGATCGGGAAGAAACTTCAACTTAGGGCATCTCGTACCTTGAGAGAGGAAAGGAGAGAGGAGGGGCCGCGCCAACAGGGGAACTTGGATGCCGGCAAGAAGGAGAAGAGATCTCCCCACGATCCAGCAGCAGGTCCGGAGATGGAGGAAGCGCTCGACAGGGGCAGCGGCGGTGCCGGGCAGGGGCGCCATCGCCTGCTCGCACGATTTGAAGGGAAGAGAGAGAGAGATCGATAGAATGAGGGGAGAGAGGGAGGAACGGTCACGGGCATGAGATAGAGAGAGGAGAGCCCGACCGTTCTGACTAAGGTGGCCCACAGGCCGCCAAGCTTGGCAAGGCGCGGCACTGCCGCCCTGCCTTCCAGCAGAGAACCTAGACCTTTTCTGGTCTTCACCAAGAACAAGATCACAGGCTATTATTTGTGCAATCACTTGGTCAGAAATACTAAGAAATAAAAGCAGTGACCAAGATTGCACAAACACATGATCAATATAGTTTTGAAAAACATAATTGAACTTTTAAATCCTTTTCAAACAACCTAGCTTAAGCAAACAGTTGTGTGCTAAGTTTCAAACCACATTTAGAGAATCAAGGATATTTAGTTCACTACGCAAAGCGCAAAACCTTGACTCGTCGAGAGGCTTAGTGAAGATATCGGCTAGTTGCTTTTCGGTGCTCACATAGCGTATTTCGATGTCTCCTTTGGTTTAGTGGTCTCTCAAGAAATGATGTTGGATGTCAATGTGCTTGGTTCTTGAGTGGCTTACGGGATTGTTTGCAAGCTTTATGGCACTTTCATTGTCACACAATAATTGGATTTTTGTAAAGTGGCATCCGAAATCACGAAGGGTTTGCCTCATCCAAAGTAGTTGCGCACAACATGCACCGGCTGCAACATACTCGGCCTCGCGGTGGAAAGGGCTACACAATTTTGTTTCTTAGAACTCCAAGACACTAGGGACCATCCAAGGAATTGACACGTCCCCGAAGTGCTTTTTCGATCTACTTTGCAACCGGCGTAATCGGAATCCGAATATCCAAGCAAATCGAACTTAGAGCCCTTAGGATACCACACGGCTTTCCCTTCCTCATTGAGATCAAGATGTCCGTTGATTGGCATGGGAGTTTTGATAGCCTTTGCATTCGCCATGTCAAACTTCTTAAGCATGTCATGGGTGTACTTGGTTTGACTTATGAAAGCTACTCCTTTCAATTGCTTGACTTCAAACCCGAGGAAGAACTTGAGCTCACCCATCATGGACATCTGAAATCTCTTAGTCATGGTCCTACTAAATTCCTCACAAAAGACATTGTTAGTACTACCAAATATTATGTTATCGACGTATATTTGGCACACAAATAAATGTTTACCAACTTTGTGAGTGAAAATAGTAGGATCAGATTTGTCTATTTCAAAGCCTTGTTTGAGCAAGAATTCCTTAAGGCATTCATACCATGCTCTTGGTGCTTGCTTAAGCCCATAGAGCGCCTTATGGAGTTTATAGACATGGTTTGAGAATTTGGGATCTTCGAAACCCGATGGCTAATCCATATATACCAACTCTTGTATTGGGCTATTAAGAAATGCACTCTTCACATCCATTTGATATAGCTTGAAGTTATGATGGGCAGCATAGGCTAGAAGCATTCGGATTGCCTCTAGTCTTGCTACCGGTGCATATGTTTCTTCAAAGTCCAAGCCCTCTATTTGAGTGAATCCTTGAGCCACCAATCTTGCCTTGTTTCTTGTCACCATTCCATCTTCATCTTGCTTGTTTCTGAATACCCACTTGGTGCCGATGATGTTGGTGTTGGGTCTTTCAACTAGAGTCCATACTTGGTTTCTCTTGAAGTTGTTCAACTCTTCTTGCATGGCTATCACCCAATCCGGATCACCAAGTGCTTCTTCTACCTTGAGAGGTTCCAAAGAGGAGACAAAAGAGTAAAGTTGACAAAAATTTGCCAAATGTGAACGAGTAGTTACTCCCCTTCGAAGACTCCCAAGGATATTGTCAACGGGATGATCCCGTTGAATAGTTTGGCGTAGCCTTGAATGATCAATGGATTCTTGTTCTTCTTCTTCTGGCCAATCATTTTCATCTACTTCAAGAACAGGTGCAAGATCATCCCTCGGAAGCGATGTTCTCTCAGCAGTTGCAGGGGTTGATGGCTCTGCTGTCTGGGGGAGCGGCACTGCCGGGCCTGAGGCCGGCACTGCTGGGCCACCTGCAGCAGCAGCTTCTGCAGTGGCCTTCTCTTGAGGTCCTTCTACCTCTGTAGCTTTGTCTTCTTGTGGTCTTATATCACCAATTGCTACTTGCTTGATTGCTTCACATGGTGAATCCTCCTTTTCTACAATACTTAAATCAATTTGCTCTACTTGAGAGCCGTTAGATTCATCAAATGTCACGTCCACCGCGACTTCAACTCGACCGGTGGTCTTATTGAAGACACGATAGGCATGCTCATTTGATCCATAACCAAGTAAGAAACCCTCATCAACTTTAGGTGCAAACTTAGAGGTTTTGGGCCTTTTGTTAAGTATAAAACACTTGCACATAAACACTCTAAAGTAAGACACCTTTGGTTTGTTACCGGTAAGCAGCTCATATGAGGTTTTCTTCAGCTTCTTGTGTAGGTAGAGACGGTTGATTGCATGGCAAGCGGTGTTGACGGCGTCACTCCAAAAGAGATCCGGCGTCTTGTACTCATCAAGCATTGTTCTTGCCATGTCAATTAGAGTCCGGTTCTTCCGTTCAACTACACCATTTTGTTGAGGGATGTATGGAACTGAAAACTCATGCTTGATGCCCTCTTCATCAAGGAAGCTATCAACTTGGGTGTTCCGGAATTTGGTTCCGTTGTCACTTCTTACTTTCTTGATGGGAAGCTCGAATTCCTTTTGTGCCCTTCTAATGAATGTCTTCACTTTGTCTAGTACCTGGGACTTATCATACAAGAAGAATATCCAAGTGAAACAGGAATAATCGTCAACAATAACAAGTCCATATTTGTTACCCCCAATGTTTAAGTAGGCCACGGGTCCAAAGAGATCCATATGAATTAGCTCCAATGGCTTGGTGGTTGTCATGATGCTCTTTGGTGGGTGTGGTGCTCCTACTTGCTTTCCGGCTTGGCACGCGCTGCATATCCTATCTTTCTCAAAATAAACATTCGTTAGTCCAAGGATGTGGTTGTCCTTTAGAAGTTTGGCCAAGTTCCTCATCCCAACATCAGGTAGCCGGCGATGCCACAACCAGCCCATGCTAGATTTTGCCACTAAACAAGTCTCAAGATTAGCTTTAATTTTGTTGAAGTCAACTAGGCAAAGCTTTCCTTTCAAGCGACCCGTAAAAGCAATAGAGGAATCCTCCCTTCTAGTAACTTCCACACCCTTATCCGTAAAGAAACAATTATAGCCCATCTCACACAATTGTGATACGGATAACAAATTGTAACTCAACGAATCAACATGTAAAACATTAGTAATTGAATGTTCATGAGTTATAGCAATTTTACTAAGACCGATTACTCCCCCTTTCGAGTTGTCTCCAAAGACTATGTTTTCACTTGAATTCTCGATAGGGGAGTATGACCTGAACATACTCTTCTCTCCGGTCATGTGATTTGTGCATCCGCTATCAAGTACCCAACTTAATCCACCGGAGGAGTATGCCTGCAAAACAATTTAGTTCCTTAATTTAGTTCCCCAAGTAGCATTGGGGCCTTACATGTTAGTCACAAGTATCTTAGGAACCCAAATTGCTTTTCCTACATGCTTGCTGGCCTCTTCACCAACAATCTTGGCAACAACTTTACCACGGTTGTTACACTTCAACACATAGCAAGATTCCAAACTTTCACGAGTGATATTTGGCTTTGGTTGGTGCACAAACTTATTTTTGGTCACCTATATTGATTCCTGTGGCTTCTGGAGAACCTGCTTTTGTTGGGGCACCCTTTGGACATGTGCTTCATAATTATCAGGCCTCAGATTGGTGGCCTTCCCTTTCTTGGGGCGCGGCACTGCCGCTCTAGGCCCGGCACTGCCGCCCTATGGCGCGGCACTGCCGCGGTCTGTGCAGGCCTCTCTGTACCAATCTGTGCCTTCCTCTCAAACCTGACACATTCCACTCCATTTTTCATGTATCTTCCATTGGTCTTACCCCCAGCAACATAGCCTAAGCCACTTTTGATGTGTGGATGCCTTTCATCCTTGTATTGAACCTTCGGTTGCTCTCTAACCTTGATCTTGATGTTCTGCACCTGCAAGTTCTTGCCCTTACTTACAGCTAAGGCATTGAGCCTTGCCACTTCTTTCTTCATTGTCTCTAGGTTGGCAAGGTTAGTAGCATAAGCATTTAAATCAAGTTTGGTGCATTGTTCACATGCTTGACTAGTGGAGGACCTAGATGCACCTTTACTTTCGAGGAGGAGTGAGTTACTATCAGCAAGAAGCTTATGTTGATCCTCAAGTTTATTATGTTTTTTCGACAAGCTATTATATCTTTGGTTGAGGTCAACATTAGCCTTCTTGGTGATAGTGTGGGCTTTTTGCTCTTTGACTAAAGCCAATTGTAAAGAATCCGCCTCACTATTCTTCAAAGCAAAAGCCTCCATCCTAGCAATATAGAGATCTTCTTGTTTAATAAGAGTCTTCTCTCTAGATGATAGCTCAGCTTGTGTGCTCTCTAGTTCTTCCATTAGTCTAGCAATGAACATTTTAGTTTTGTTATCCAAGTTCTTAGTTAGCTTATCAATTTCTTCATCACTAGATTCATCATCACTAGAGCAATCACTAGAATCACTACTCGAGATGTCACTAGGAGAGGGAGTTTTGGACTTGGATTTGGTTTTTACCTTCTCACCCTTTGCCATAAGACAAGTGTGAGGGAAACAATCATCATCATCATCATCGGACAAGTTGTTGAATAGCTTTGGTGTTGAGGATGAAGCTTGAATGGCAACGGTTGTAATCTTTCTATCCTCTTCACTTGAGCTGTCCACGGTTGAGTCCCATTCATGTCCAATGTGAGCCTCTCCCATATCTTTCTTATACCTTCTCTTGCTGCCCTCTTTGTGGTACTTCTTGTCTTGCCTCTTATCCTTCTTCTTATGGGGACAATCGGCTATGAAACGCTCCATGCTACCACAATTATAGCATGTTCTCTTTTTCATGTTATGAAAGGTTCTTTTCACTAACTTGTAGCCATTGCTCTTGATTCCCTTGTGAAATCTTCTCATGAACAAAGCAAAGTCATCAATATGTTCTTGTTGCTGCTCACTATCGCTTTCTTCTTCACTAGATGATGAAGTTGTTGGCACTTCTTCTTTGACTTTCTTGGCTGCCCTTGACTTGAACGAAGCACCTTGCTTGCTGCCCTTTTGCTTGCTTGATGTGGATTGCTTGCTTGCTATGGGCTGCAAGCTTCTCTTGCATGCCTTGAGTGCTACATCCTTGATTTTCATGTCCTCAAACTTGGTTTGTAGCTCCCCAAGCCTTTGCCTCTCAAGTGCTTCCTCTCCATGCATGTCATGTGTCAAAAGCCTCCCAAGAACATCATTAGGAGTGAATTGCTCAAATATCTTCTTCTCTCTAATCAAAGTCACAAGGGTCTCATTTCTTGGTGTGAAAGCTTCCAACATGACCCTCACAACCTTATGATCATTCACCTCGATGCCACCAAGACCTCTAAGCTTGCCAACAATGACCATCAACCTATCAAACATCTTTTGTGGCCCTTCACCTTCATGGATTGCAAACCGGTTGAGTTTGGCCATCAATATTTCAATCTTGGACCTTCTCACCTTGTCAACACCCTCATGTGCCATGTGCAAGGTATCCCAAATTTCCTTGGCCACCTCGAAACCCATCACCTTGTTGTACTCATCTCCATCCAAAGCACTAAGCAAAACACTAGTAGCTTGCGCATTGAGATAGATGTTGCGAAACTCAGCTTGTGTGGGCTTCTTTGGATCAACCGGTGCCTTCAAGCCATGATGCACAATCTCCCAAATCCCGGGATGAAGACCTACAAGATAAGTTTTCATCAAGTGCTTCCACTTGGCAAAGTTTGTCCCATCGAAATGAGGCGACTTTCCGACGGGCACATTGATGATACGTCTAGTGTCAAGGTTAGATAAACATGAATAATCAAAGGATACGGCTCCATAGTCGGTGTAGCCGCTGCCTTTCTTATTTTTGCTGCTCTTGGTAGGTTGATACGTGCTATCATCATCTCCATCTTCGGTGCTACTTGAGTCATCATCACTTGAGGCCTTCTTCTTACCCTTTTGTTCTCTTTTCTTCTCCTCTTCTTCTCTTCTCTTCTTTTCTACTCTTCTCAGCCTTCTTTCTTCTCTTCTTTTTAGCTTTTCTTCTTTTCTTTTCAGCTCTTCCTTCTCTTTTCTTCTTTCTTCTCTTCTAGCTTCTTTTGCTTCTCTTTTCAATCTTCTTTCTTCTCTTCTTCTTGCACTTTCTCCTTCCGAAATCTCAGCTGGTGGCAGCGTGGATTGACTTGCCATTGACACGCTGTCACTGATGCTGTCGGTGGTGTGGAGATCATCACCACCACTGCCACCACGAACCTCACGAGCTGTACTCGCCTCCGCTTCACCGTTCTTGGCCATACCTCACGCGGTTAAGCGTAAACCTGAGGTAACCTGCTCTGATACCACTTGTAGGATCACGGACTGGCCTAGAAGGGGGGTTGAATAGGCCTGTGAAAAATCTTCGCGAACAGACGTTAGTAACAAGCATGGTAGTGCCGGCCTGTAGAGCAGCACTGCCGGGCTGCCCGGCACTGCTGCTCCCAGAGCGGCAGTGCTAGACCTCGCATAGCAAATTCTACACAATTCAAAAACTGCTTGGGAAAATTTAGATCAGACAAATTACTGATGTTCCCTGATATGTGTAGACCCTAGCACATCCTTTCCTTGTAGCTAGAACACCACCAATTCGTAAATCGGGACCAAACCCTAGAAATCAAGAAACTCAACAAATAGAGAATGAAACAAGCAACACAAGTGACACAAGATTTAACCCTGGTTCAGCTCGCCACAAAGGTTTGCCTACTCCACGTTGTTGAGGTCCCACAAAGGAAACTTGGGTTCACAAAGCCCAATCCTCATTTTCAAGTCAAGAGAGTTAACTCTTGAAAAGAGGGGGTGATTCCACTAGCTTGTGAGTGTGATTACAAACCTCCCGGCGCTGCCATAAGATTGGCAAGCTCACCGGGCGACGCTCTAGCCGGCTAGGAGCAAGCTCCAAGAGTAACAAATGTAAACCACCGGCTTGAACGCGAACCAAATGCTTGAGGAAGTTGAAGATCAGTGGGGAGAAGCTTGTTCTTGCTAAGATTCAGCTCACACTCTTTTAGATTCAAACTTGGATTCAAACTTTTGAGTGGAGAGCTTGTTGGGAGTGAGAGAGAGCAAGAAAGTGACTTCTCTGGTCTGAGAACTGAGCAAATGGCAGAGATGACCGTTGCGGGCGACAGGAGGGAGGCTAAGAAGCCCCCTCGAGTCTAACGGTCAAAACAAGTCGCGGCAGTGCCGAGTGGGCCTAGTGCCGGCAGTGCCGCGCTGCCAAACCAGGACAGAATGATCTGAAATTTTGTGGCTGGCTTTGGCAGTGGAAGTGAGGATGTTTGGTGTAGAGATTTGCACTTGGTCACACTTTCAAACCTGTCTTTTGTATCCCCCTTAATAGTACGGCTTTCCTATACTCAATTTCAAAATCAAAACGAATTTAAACCTCCTTTGAGCCGGATGCCGCATCCTTTAAATGTTAGGGGTCCACCTGCATAAGATTACATCCTCCTAATGTTTTTGCCTGTCCATCATCTGGATAAATCTCATTAGTCTTCTAATCGCGTGGTCATTATCACCAAAACCCAGTTTAGGGCTTGATTGCACTTACACCTAATAAGGGTACTGAATGATCGTTGGACACCGACCACCTTGAAGACATTGGATGTTGTATTTTGGCAACAGCATGAAGCACCTGGTGTATATGTAGAGGAGTCACCAACTTGTTGTCTGTACCAAAATCGACAACCCAAGGAATCTTCCAAGAGCGACGTCTCCAACGAGAAAATGACATTCGCAAACGCCATCATCGCCCCGCCAGAAAACTGGACATGGGTTTTCACCCTGGAAGATCCGCAAGAAAGACGACGCCTCCAGCAAGGAAAGTGGCGCCCACAGGCGCCACCGCTGTCAAAATATGGTAGTACCGCCATTGCCCACCAATTGCCGAACTATTACGCCATTGATTGCCGCCTCCGTCTTGATCTGGCCGTCATCATACACGTAGGGCGGCTGCCACCGTTGAGTAAGGCCGCCGATGCCCAGACACGTGACGGCTCTTGCTCCGCCGAACCCACCATCGGCGGCGGCGCGGCGATTCGCCGATCGCGCAGAGACCGATCCGATTTTTGCAGACTCCACCAGATCAGGTCGCGAAGGGCCAAATCGGACGAGCTGCAAACGGATCCGCCGCCCACGCAAGTGAGCGCCATCGCCGGCTGCCCAGCTTTGCCCCTCCTCCGTCGCGCCAGAGACAGGGTGTAACACCCTAGGTGTTAATCACCTATTTGCATTTGCATAAGCATTCATCATCATCACATTATAGTTTTTATTATTCATTATAATTATGTGATGAACATTAGGGTCTATTTATTTGAGTAATTTTGATCAACCTAAATTCATCATTGAAGAAAGTTAATATTATTGCTTAAACAAATAATGTCAAAACTTGCTTTGGTTGGAATAAAAATGCTTTTGGATTTATATTTATATTTATGAAGCCTAAAGTTGATTAAAGTGGGATTTTATTTTCTAAGCATTTTATGAGGTATGACCCTAAATAGAAATGATAAATAAAAATATTTTATACAACTTTGATTTAACAACCTTGAGCTAAATCCAATCCAAATTGGGAGATTTTGAAACCCAAGTTTCAGTCATTTTGAAAATAAAAGAAATTTCAATTTAATTCCTATTTCAAAGGGTTAAACCATAGTTTCTAAAATATTGAAAATATGACTTGGGTATACAAAGCAAAGTTGTGAAGCTCATTATTTGGGACAACTTTCATATTGGAACTTTTTGAAGTTGTCAGACAGAAATTTGAATTTCAAATCAAATTGCAAATGAATTCTATTAGGCCAAATTAGTATTTCAAAATCTAGAAAGAATTTGGGTATGGTTCAAAAAGCAAAGTTGTAGTATTTGAAATTTTGAACAACTTTTATTTTTGAAATTTTTCAAGTTATTACAAGAATTTAGGAGTAATTGAAAAGGGGAGAAAGAAATCAGCTCTGCTACAGTAATATGCCTATTCCCTCCATACCGGCCGCTGTTCATCACCGCCGCGGTGTCGCCGGCGCTCTGGCTCGCGCCCTCGACGCCCCGGCCATGCCTCTAGATCTTTTAAGACTTCACCTTGCTGGCAACGGAGTGGAGAAGCCCTTTTGCCCTTCTCCCGTCACGGTGGCGGCTCGCTATGGTCACTCCCTCACTGGTCATCGGCGAGGAGGTGTCGCCGCCGCTCTGCTAGTCAATCCGATGGCCATACCCTCCCTAGCCACGCACCAGAGTGCAATTAAGAACCCCAAGCATGCTGTCAATCGATGAGAAGCGCCCCGGACCGATTGTCTTCACGGTGACAGCTCGCCATTGCCGGCCTCTCACTGCTCATGGCAAAGAGGTGGCACCTCCAGGCGTTTCCCGTCGGTTCGGCCGCCTTAACACCTCCCTAAAAGCATAGCCGAGCTCGCAAACTCGCTGGCCACCTCACTACCCCATCTCGTGCCTATAAATACCACCAGAGACCGCCGTTATGCTCACATCACTCACCTCGGTCCGCCACCGTCCGCCTCGGATCGCCGGAGAAATTAGCCACCCTCACTGCACCATTTCCAAATTAACTGAGCACAGAGCTTCGCCACAAGCTGCTGCTATCCAGCGAACCCGACCTCGTCGCTGTTAGGCTACTGGTGAGCACCCTGCGGCTTTGTGCCGTCCCTGTGCTCTTGTTTTTCCTAAAAACCATGCGGATGCACGAGGCTAACCCTCTCTGTGATGTTCCAGTTCGTTTTGATCTGTGTTTTATACCATACATGAGCCGTAGTAGCTGTAGAACCAAGAAAGTTAAACGCTACCATCACGGTTTGGCCGGAACATGGCTTGCTACCGCCGTGTCCTCACCGCCGAGCCGCTGTGCACGCGTCGAAGCTTTACCGTTGCTTAGCCAAGCCCGAAAACCAACCCTAGAGTCTCATCAGAGCACCACCAAGCTAGTGCAATGCTCGGGTAGGGTTATCGTCACCAGAGACGGTGGGTACACCGACGAGCAGCGCTACCGTGCCGCTCTGTTCGTCGCCACCATAGCCAGTGCCCGTCCCTAGCCCTCTAAGCTAGCTCAATCGGTGCGGGAAGTCACCAGGAGCACGTAGATACCTTCGGTGTCATCGGAGACGCCTTGGATCGACGGGCAACCGCCGGTCAAGGTCACCGGCGTTCGAGTCAACACAGGGGAAGCGCCAGGGACCAACGTTTTGAAATTCGAAGATAGCTAGGGGGTTATGTGTGAAGACAGTGACTCCGGTGAATAGTTTTATAATGGACTGCGGGTTATTTCTTCAAAAACCGAAGGGCTCTTTTGCAAAACTGCCTTCGCCGCGCGGGAGGCCGACTTGGGCCGTGCCTGTGCTTTTGGGCCAAGCCGATTCAAGTTTGAGCCCGCAAGCCTTTTTCCTTTTTATTTTCATTTTATTCTTTTCCCATTAAAGTAAATAGTACCTATTTTTGTTATTTTTATAACTATTTATTTATCAGTGCTAAAATCATAAAAAATTAGGTGTATGCTCTAAATAGTGTATACTTTTATAGAAAAATATGAAATATGCATTTTCAGTACATTTGTCATATATTAAAATTCATCCTTTTAATTAATAAAAGGGATACTTAATGATTTTTGTAGCTTAAAGTTTTATTCCAAAAATTCTAAAAATTGGTGTAAGTGCTATTCATGCTACTGTTTATCTTCACAAAAAGTTTGGCACTATTTTGAACACTTCCACTATTATAACTATTTTAAACCTAGTTTAAATAGTGTTTTTCTTTAATAAATAAAGCACTTAATACATAAGATTGATGCATAATTAAGTTAAAGTGATTTTTGCATGTTGATTGAAGACCACGGGACACTCACTCTGCTGTTCCATGGCAATAATAGTGCTTTGCTAAATTTAACCTTGCTTTATGAATTAAAATCAACATTTTATGCTTTATTAGGAAAATAGAGTTAGGTTTTTTTTGGCTTGCAACTTTATCGTGAATAACTTGTCATGTCTATTCAAACACTACTCTGTGAGTCTGCAAACTTCTCTACCAGAGAAGAAATATGCACGTATTCAGTAAAATAATAAAAACTAGTTTATTATTTCATATAACCAATCCAACAAGATTACACGGATGCATTCTCTCCACACACCATGTCATCATATCATCATTATTAGGCATATCATAATGCATTCTTCTATTTATACATCCTATTCATACATATAGGATCGGAAGAGGAAAATCTCATGGAATACGAGATAGTCGAGAAGAACCCCCAGGAGTTGTCACCCGAAGGCGAAGAATTCAATACTGACTCACTTCCGGAGTGTCCTAATCACGAACCCTCTACCTTTCGCCGAGGCAAGGACCAGACATTTTATCACCCTTCTATCTCTATTTTAAAATTTCAATTAAGTATTATTTAGTTACAGTTTATGCATTAAATTGATGAGTTATAGTTAAACCATTGATGCATTACCTACCTTGTTTAGAGAGGAGAGTTTCTTGATAATACTAGTATTGGTTAGTCTTATGCTTAGCCATGCCTAGTAAATCAGGTGAATGGATATTGAGAAAGAATCATGAGATATAAATTTCAGCCGGGATATGGTGTACCAATATGGTCATTGATGTCGATTAGACATGCACTTTTGGATCCCGCCTGTATAACTTGACTAGGAACTAATCCGTATTTTGGTCAATGGTTAAGATTGAACGTACCTTCACATAACGGCCGGATAATTCGTTCCGACTGTGAAGCTATAGCACTTCTAGTCGGGTTGGGACTTGAACTGCAGTGCATCGCTGGCGGAGAGAAAGGATATGCGGTGGGACAGGGTTTGACCAAGGGCAGGCATAGCCTGAGCGTCCTGGCACCTGGCTGCCCCCTGAGCCTTGCACTGTGGATCAAGCCCACGGTATCCCGAATAGAGTGAAAAGCTACCCAACACAATACGAACTTTGAATGGGTTCGTAAGGGTGTGTGATACGGTCTTACCCAGCTGGTGTAAATCGATTCGAATCGCCGTCTCTCCCGGATAGGAGAAACTTATCCATGTGCCAGAAACGTAGCAACAACTCATTATAAAATGTTGATGAGAGAATGAGATTCTTTTCCTATTAATGATTAAGTGATTCACTTTAAAAAAAGGCTTGCTAATATAGATCTATTTAGCTCCATGATAATTGGAAGTTAAAACTTTGAACTAAGAATATATGTTAGTAAGCTTTTTTCGCAAAATATGCTACCCCATGAACCCCACCAAATAAAGCCTTACATATCCTTGAGAGTCTTTTTATTTACTCTCTGATGAGTAAGTCTTGCTGAGTACAATTGAGTACTTAGGGTTTTATTCCCAACGTTGCAGGTGATGTGCTATATAAGGGTTACTGCCTCACATGTAATAACCCTGCTGTCGGTTACCAAAGTTAGGGGTACCCAACTTCCATGCAAAAAACGCTCATTCCCAACTTGGTCTGGCCCAAGTAAGGCCAGTCGAAGCCCACGAAGGCCGCGTCTACAGAGGCCCAAATCTCCGATTCGCCCGAGCCTCCCCGGGAGAGCTCGGGCGAGCCTCACCCTCGGCGCCCCAAATCTCCGATTCGCCCGAGCCTCCTCGGGAGAGCTCGGGAGAGCGGCGTCCTCGGCGCCCAATTCTCCGATTCGCCCGAGCCTCCTCGGGAGAGCTCGGGAAGCGGCGTCCTCGGCGCCCCATTCTCCGATTCGCCCGAGCCTCCTCGGGAGAGCTCGGGAAGCGGCGTCCTCGGCGCCCAATTCTCCGATTCGCCCGAGCCTCCTCGG
This sequence comes from Eremochloa ophiuroides, assembly GCA_038502445.1. Classification (NCBI taxonomy): domain Eukaryota; kingdom Viridiplantae; phylum Streptophyta; class Magnoliopsida; order Poales; family Poaceae; genus Eremochloa; species Eremochloa ophiuroides. The sequence continues at coordinate 70,018,158 of JAHLJS010000008.1, read as the reverse complement.
GAGAGCTCGGGAGAGCGGCGTCCTCGGCGCCCAATTCTCCGATTCGCCCGAGCCTCCTCGGGAGAGCTCGGGAAGCGGCGTCCTCGGCGCCCCATTCTCCGATTCGCCCGAGCCTCCTCGGGAGAGCTCGGGAAGCGGCGTCCTCGGCGCCCAATTCTCCGATTCGCCCGAGCCTCCTCGGGAGAGCTCGGGAGAGCGGCGTCCTCGGCGCCCCATTCTCCGATTCGCCCGAGCCTCCTCGGGAGAGCTCGGGAGAGCGGCGTCCTCGGCGCCCCATTCTCCGATTCGCCCGAGCCTCCTCGGGCGAGCTCGGGAGGCGGCGTCCTCGGCGCCCAATTCTCCGATTCGCCCGAGCCTCCTCGGGAGAGCTCGGGAGGCGGCGTCCTCGGCGCCCAATTCTCCGATTCGCCCGAGCCTCCTCGGGAGAGCTCGGGAGAGCGGCGTCCTCGGCGCCCAATTCTCCGATTCGCCCGAGCCTCCTCCGGAGAGCTCGGGAGGCGGCGTCCTCGGCGCCCAAACCTCCGATTCGCCCGACCCTCCTCGGGAGAGCTCGGGAGGTGGCGTCCTGGGCGCCCAAGTTTCCGATTCGCCCGAGCCTCGCCCGAAGCCTCCTCGGGAGAACTCGGGAGAGCGGCATCCACGGCGCCAAAGTCGGCATCCAAGGCACGGGTGATGTCAGCGGAGCAATCTTGGACCATAAGAAATCTCTCTGACCACTTTACAAGCACTGTCCCGTCAGGCGAGACTCTCGACGCGACTGTGCTTCGCACGCCCCTGATGGCCATACCACCTGTCGGGATTTCCCTGACAGCAGATTTGATGAGCCCACTACGACCGTCCTCCACGGTATGGTCTACGGTGCGCTGCCCCGCTTCGGGAAAGGCGCCCACTGCGCCGTCCACACGAAAGGATGAGCACGCCTTCAGGATCCCGAGCCTCGGGAAACAGCGCCCCAAGATTTGATGGGCCCACTACGTTCGTTCTCCACGGTATGGTCCACGGTGCGCCGCCCCGTTTCGGGAAAGACGCCCACTGCGCCGTCCACACGAAAGGATGAGCACGCCTTCAGGATCCCGAGCCTCAGGAAAACAGCGCCCCAAGGTGACTCTCACTCTTGTCACATCGTACGGAAAGATAGCCGGCAGGTGTGAACTCACCAAAGTCATGCGGACCACGTCGGCCATATCCAGAAGACCCAGAGAGCCGACGACAAGACATGGTCAGACGACTGTTTCTACCTTGGAACTCGCGAACCAAGATAGCCATACCCATGCCCCGAAGACACGGAGAAAAGGCAGCAGCTAGTCAAACGGAGAACAGCGACTCCTCACTATTTTAATAGGTAGCGTCGTAGCCGCCTTTGCCTCTTCCTTACGGCTATAAAAGGGAGAGCAGAGACCAGCTTTAGAGAAGAGGACAGGGAGACGAACGAACGAACGGACGGAGAAGTTCCAAGTTCTCGCCCACAGCAAACGACTTGTAAACACTTAGACACTCACAAGAGACCTGGGAGCTTTTCCCTCTCTCGCCTAGCTTGTAACCCCCTACTACAAGCACCCCGGTGCAAGGCAACACGACTCTCCTCTCCACTGGACGTAGGGCTTGCTCGGCCTGAACCAGTATAATCCCCGTGTTCCCCCTTGCACACCATCCGTAGCCTCAACCGCAAATCACATATTTACTAGCCGGTGTTAGCCTTGCCAAAATTAGCACCGACAGTTGGCGCGCCAGGTAGGGGCCTTTTGCGTGTTGATCCCGGTTGCGGATGGCAGCCAACGTCCCTGCGCTTCCTGCTGGCTCGGTGCTCCGGTTCGGGCCACTGTCCTCGGCCTCGAGATGAACCTCCGCCCAACCCGAGCCCCGGGCCATCATCATCCTGACCCCGGCCCAGCAGGTGGCTGGGAAAGGGACCCCGGTGACACCTCCACCCGTTTCAGGGAAACAGAGGGAACGCCACGCGCCGCTCCCGCCGAACTAGGCGGGGGAAGCGCATCCGCGTCAACCCGACCAATCCGGCGCCCCCCGCGCGTGACACCGCCTCTACGATCATCACCAGCGCAACGCTGGTAGCTCGAGCAGCTAAGTCACAGTTACCCTTAAGCTTCCAAGCTTTGTTCATATTTGTGGTCTCGGAATCGATAAATAAGCGTTCTTCAATTATCACGAATTTTTGAGATTTAAACTGAAACCTCCCTCACGTCCGAACCTCTCCAGCACTCTTGAAAAAATCCGTGAAACCCGAACAGGCATGAGAACACCCTTAGGGCATGGCCGGCCGAGCCGCGAGACCGCCTACGCCTCCGAGCTACGGCACCTCCACTCACCACCCACCGTCCGACGGGTGACTTACGCTTCGAGGCAGTTTCATGGAGTTTTTCAAGTACGGGACAAGGGGTGGACGCTTGGGGACCGACGATCTAATTTTCTCTGCGCCTTTTCGATCACCTTTTCGAAAATTCCGCGCCGAACTCCTTTCTGCACTCTAGCAAAACTTGCGAGATCCAAAGAAGTAAAAGGACACTCTCAGGGCAGGGCTGGCCGAGCCGTGAGATCGCCTACGCCTCCGGGCTACGGCACCTCCACTCACCACCCTCCGCCCGAGGGTCAACTTGCGCTCCAGAAAGATTTCGCGAATTTTGCCTGAGTGCGAGAAGAGAGACGGGCGTTTGGGAAATTTAGTATAAAACGATCTCACTCGAGCCTTCTCTGAGATACCTAGCTGTGTGCGCGGCAAAGTGGGAACCCCTCGGGTCGGACTGGCACAGCTCTGGCTCTGTCTACACCACCGAGGCTACGGCATCCCTAAAAATGCTAAGTCCTCAACTGTCATCACAAAGTCTGATATTTACATGGGCACTCGGCCAAGACTTATTGTTCACAGGACGACAGAGGACTTCGCGCCACAAGCTCACTCCGCCGTGGGAAGGACCATTCATCGTCGCCGAGGTACAACGCCCCGGCACATACAAGCTCGCGAACGAGAACGGCGAGGTCTACAACAACGCTTGGAACATCGAACAGCTACGTCGCTTCTATCCTTAAGATTCCATGCATTGTACTATTTTGAAAATCTTGAAATCGATGAAAAGACCCGACTTCTGCTCTTTTTAACATGATTTTAGATTTTCAATCCGAGCCTACACCCGGAAGTGAAATGAACCTTTATTTCACCACGCATTAAAAGCGAGGCCCGGCCTATCCTACGGAAAGGCCGACCCTCCCTCGGGGGCTAGGACGGGGGGAACCCCCGAACTATCCCGAGATTAAACAATTTTGGAAACGCAAAAATTTCAAAACTTGTCGAATTCATTTCTCCCTAAAACACGCTTCCTTCCGGAAATCGAGCATGAACTTACAGAATTCGAAGAATGAGGGAAGCCCCAGAAGACAGAGCCGGTCGAGTCGGAGACCGCTTATGCCCCAGGGCTACAGCATCTTCCCTCGCCACTCCGTGTTCGAAAGCTAGCCCGCACTCGGAAGAAAACCTATAAGATCTACGCTCGGCCAAGGGAGGAAGCTCGGGAGGAAGCACCTAAGCTTCTTTTCTAAAGGATTCTTTCTGCCAAAGCTCTTAGGACGTCGGCTGCGTCTATGCCACTAAAGCTACGACACCCGAAAAGCGTCCCCCGAGGCTCGATGGCCCGGGCAAAGGCTCGGCAAGAAAATATGCCTAAGGAAAAAACCACGAAACAAAGCGAAACAAACATTCAGCAAATATTTACATAAATGTTAAGGCCACGAAGGGCCATATTGTTTGTTTCCTTTCAAACCACTCCCGAAAGGTTACTTTTTACAAGGGCACTATGGCCCGCTTCTTCTTCACGGCAGGTTCAGAGGAGGGAGCTCGACCTCGGCTTGGAAGAGACCCGCCATCACCGCGCACGCAAACCGCCTCGACTGAGCCGAACCGTCGCGTCCGTCAGGCTTCGCGCCTCAAAAGCACCGACAGTTGGCGCGCCAGGTAGGGGCCTTTTGCGTGTTGATCCCGGTTGCGGATGGCAGCCAACGTCCCTGCGCTTCCTGCTGGCTCGGTGCTCCGGTTCGGGCCACTGTCCTCGGCCTCGAGATGAACCTCCGCCCAACCCGAGCCCCGGGCCATCATCATCCTGACCCCGGCCCAGCAGGTGGCTGGGAAAGGGACCCCGGTGACACCTCCACCCGTTTCAGGGAAACAGAGGGAACGCCACGCGCCGCTCCCGCCGAACTAGGCGGGGGAAGCGCATCCGCGTCAACCCGACCAATCCGGCGCCCCCCGCACGTGACACCGCCTCTACGATCATCACCAGCGCAACGCTGGTAGCTCGAGCAGCTAAGTCACAGTTACCCTTAAGCTTCCATGCTTTGTTCATATTTGTGGTCTCGGAATCGATAAATAAGCGTTCTTTAATTATCACGAATTTTGAGATTTAAACTGAAACCTCCCTCACGTCCGAACCACTCCAGCACTCTTGAAAAAATCCGTGAAACCCGAACAGGCAAGAGAACACCCTTAGGGCATGGCTGGCCGAGCCGCGAGACCGCCTACGCCTCCGGGCTACGGCACCTCCACTCACCACCCATCGTCCGACGGGTGACTTATGCTTCGAGGCAATTTCATGGAGTTTTTCAAGTACGGGACGAGGGGTGGACGCTTGGGGACCGACGATCTAATTTTCTCTGCGCCTTTTCGATAGCTTTTTCGAAAATTCCGCGCCGAACTCCTTTCTGCACTCTAGCAAAACTTGCGAGATCCAAAGAAGTAAAAGGACACTCTTAGGGCAGGGCTGGCCGAGCCGTGAGATCGCCTACGCCTCCGGGCTACGGCACCTCCACTCACCACCCTCCGCCCGAGGGTCAACTTGCGCTCCAGAAAGATTTCGCGAATTTGCCTGAGTGCGAGAAGAGAGACGGGCGTTTGGGAAATTTAGTAAAAAACGATCTCACTCGAGCCTTCTCTGAGATACCTAGCTGTGTGCGCGACAAAGCGGGAACCCCTCGGGTCGGACTGGCACAGCTCTGGCTCTGTCTACACCACCGAGGCTACGGCATCCCTAAAAATGCTAAGTCCTCAACTTTCATCACAAAGTCTGATATTTACAAGGGCACTCGGCCAAGACTTATTGTTCACAGGACGACAGAGGACTTCGCGCCACAAGCTCACTCCGCCGTGGGAAGGACCATTCATCGTCGCCGAGGTGCAACGCCCCGGCAAAGCTCGCGAACGAGAACGGCGAGGTCTACAGCAACGCTTGGAACATCGAACAACTACGTCGCTTCTATCCTTAAGATTCCAAGCATTATACTATTTTGAAAATCTTGAAATCGATGAAAAGCCCCGACTTCTGCTCTTTTTAACATGATTTTAGATTTTCAATCCGAGCCTACACTCGGGGGTGAAGCGACCCTTTATTTCACCGCACAGTAAAAGCGAGGCCCGGCCTAACCTACGGAAAGGCCGACCCTCCCTCGGGGGCTAGGACGGGGGAAACCCCCGAACTATCCCGAGATTAAACAATTTTGGAAACGCAAAAATTTCAAAACTTGTCGAATTCATTTCTCCCTAAAACACGCTTCCTTCCGGAAATCGAGCATGAACTTACAGAATTCGAAGAATAAGGGAAGCCCCAGAAGACAGAGCCGGTCGAGTCGGAGACCGCTTATGCCCCAGGGCTACAGCATCTTCCCTCGCCACTCCGTGTTCGAAAGCTAGCCCGCACTCGGAAGAAAACCTATAAGATCTACGCTCGGCCAAGGGAGGAAGCTCGGGAGGAAGCACCTAAGCTTCTTTTCTAAAGGATTCTTTCTGCCAAAGCTCTTAGGACGTCGGCTGCGTCTATGCCACTAAAGCTACGACACCCGAAAAGCGTCCCCCGAGGCTCGATGGCCCGGGCAAAGGCTCGGCAAGAAAAAATGCCTAAGGAAAAAAACCACGAAACAAAGCGAAACAAACATTCAGCAAATATTTACATAAATGTTAAGGCCATGAAGGGCCATATTGTTTGTTTCCTTTCAAACCACTCCCGAAAGGTTACTTTTTACAAGGGCACTATGGCCCGCTTCTTCTTCACGGCAGGTTCAGAGGAGGGAGCTCGACCTCGGCTTGGAAGAGACCCGCCATCACCGCGCACGCAAACCGCCTCGACTGAGCCGAACCGTCGCGTCCGTCAGGCTTCGCGCCTCAAAAGGTGAGCCAAATCATTACAACCGCGCGCTTCGATTCCACCTACGTTTTCTCAACGAAGAAACCCCGGGCTCGGGCGCCCGTTACGTTCCCAGGGGATCGAAGACTGGCCCTCCGAGGCTCGAACAGTCGCCCCAGGGAAATCGAGTTAGGGACAGCTAGTGGATGGGTCACGAAAACGGCCAGTATCCCGACGCCCGGAACGTCACAAGGGACATCCCATGCTGTGTCCAAGTCCCAGTAGCGAGTCGGTTACGTGGAATCCCTCCGTGGAAGGCATCATGCCCTCGGGACCCGTCGAAGGGACCCGACAACCACTAACTGACCCTCGGGAAATAATTGGAGTGTGCTCAGGCCACTAGCCGACCCTTAACGAATAGGGCACGGACCTCCACTTGGACCAACCCGTTTGTAGCTCACCGGAAATGCCGACTCGTGCCCCAGCGGGGAAGTCGAGCAGGACCAAACCTTCCTCTTCCCGAAAAAAGAGCGTGAAGGTCGAATTAAAAAAGACAGGGAGGAACCCGATCGATCTCCGATACGAAAACGGAGGCTCGGAAACTTGCCCTGCACCTTGGAAAGACCACCGAACAATCTCCCAACACGGTGGGAGGCTCGGGGGCTCCGCTTCCAAGGAAACAGCCCACACTTTATCTTTTTTGACAGGAAGAACCGGCGTGAACCTGTGGAGGAGTGCCTTCACTCCGCCACAGGCTCGGGGGCTACTGTCGGTTACCAAAGTTAGGGGTACCCAACTTCCATGCAAAAAACGCTCATTCCCAACTTGGTCTGGCCCAAGTAAGGCCAGTCGAAGCCCACGAAGGCCGCGTCTACAGAGGCCCAAATCTCCGATTCGCCCGAGCCTCCCCGGGAGAGCTCGGGCGAGCCTCACCCTCGGCGCCCCAAATCTCCGATTCGCCCGAGCCTCCTCGGGAGAGCTCGGGAGAGCGGCGTCCTCGGCGCCCAATTCTCCGATTCGCCCGAGCCTCCTCGGGAGAGCTCGGGAAGCGGCGTCCTCGGCGCCCCATTCTCCGATTCGCCCGAGCCTCCTCGGGAGAGCTCGGGAAGCGGCGTCCTCGGCGCCCAATTCTCCGATTCGCCCGAGCCTCCTCGGGAGAGCTCGGGAGAGCGGCGTCCTCGGCGCCCAATTCTCCGATTCGCCCGAGCCTCCTCGGGAGAGCTCGGGAAGCGGCGTCCTCGGCGCCCCATTCTCCGATTCGCCCGAGCCTCCTCGGGAGAGCTCGGGAAGCGGCGTCCTCGGCGCCCAATTCTCCGATTCGCCCGAGCCTCCTCGGGAGAGCTCGGGAGAGCGGCGTCCTCGGCGCCCCATTCTCCGATTCGCCCGAGCCTCCTCGGGAGAGCTCGGGAGAGCGGCGTCCTCGGCGCCCCATTCTCCGATTCGCCCGAGCCTCCTCGGGAGAGCTCGGGAGGCGGCGTCCTCGGCGCCCAATTCTCCGATTCGCCCGAGCCTCCTCGGGAGAGCTCGGGAGGCGGCGTCCTCGGCGCCCAATTCTCCGATTCGCCCGAGCCTCCTCGGGAGAGCTCGGGAGAGCGGCGTCCTCGGCGCCCAATTCTCCGATTCGCCCGAGCCTCCTCCGGAGAGCTCGGGAGGCGGCGTCCTCGGCGCCCAAACCTCCGATTCGCCCGACCCTCCTCGGGAGAGCTCGGGAGGTGGCGTCCTGGGCGCCCAAGTTTCCGATTCGCCCGAGCCTCGCCCGAAGCCTCCTCGGGAGAACTCGGGAGAGCGGCATCCACGGCGCCAAAGTCGGCATCCAAGGCACGGGTGATGTCAGCGGAGCAATCTTGGACCATAAGAAATCTCTCTGACCACTTTACAAGCACTGTCCCGTCAGGCGAGACTCTGGACGCGACTGTGCTTCGCACGCCCCTGATGGCCATATCATCTGTCGGGATTTCCCTGACAGCAGATTTGATGAGCCCACTACGACCGTCCTCCACGGTATGGTCTACGGTGCGCTGCCCCGCTTCGGGAAAGGCGCCCACTGCGCCATCCACACGAAAGGATGAGCACGCCTTCAGGATCCCGAGCCTCGGGAAACAGCGCCCCAAGATTTGATGGGCCCACTACGTTCGTTCTCCACGGTATGGTCCACGGTGCGCCGCCCCGTTTCGGGAAAGACGCCCACTGCGCCGTCCACACGAAAGGATGAGCACGCCTTCAGGATCCCGAGCCTCGGGAAAACAGCGCCCCAAGGTGACTCTCACTCTTGTCACATCGTACGGAAAGATAGCCGGCAGGTGTGAACTCACCAAAGTCATGCGGACCACGTCGGCCATATCCAGAAGACCCAGAGAGCCGACGACAAGACATGGTCAGACGACTGTTTCTACCTTGGAACTCGCGAACCAAGATAGCCATACCCATGCCCCGAAGACACGGAGAAAAGGCAGCAGCTAGTCAAACGGAGAACAGCGACTCCTCACTATTTTAATAGGTAGCGTCGTAGCCGCCTTTGCCTCTTCCTTACGGCTATAAAAGGGAGAGCAGAGACCAGCTTTAGAGAAGAGGACAGGGAGACGAACGAACGAACGGACGGAGAAGTTCCAAGTTCTCGCCCACAGCAAACGACTTGTAAACACTTAGACACTCACAAGAGACCTGGGAGCTTTTCCCTCTCTCGCCTAGCTTGTAACCCCCTACTACAAGCACCCCGGTGCAAGGCAACACGACTCTCCTCTCCACTGGACGTAGGGCTTGCTCGGCCTGAACCAGTATAATCCCCGTGTTCCCCCTTGCACACCATCCGTAGCCTCAACCGCAAATCACATATTTACTAGCCGGTGTTAGCCTCGCCAAAATTAGCACCGACACCTGCCATAGATGCAGAGGAGTAAAGACCACAGGGCATGGTCTTATCTTATTACTTTCCTTCTCTGCTGTGGAGATATAAGTGAGTATGGCAGTGTATTTGAATAAATGGTTTTCAAAACCAGAGAGTTTCATGTATATTATTAAACTTGGTATTATAATAACTATATTACTCTATTTGAATAAATTTCCGCTGTGAACTCTGTGCTTATAATATGATGTTTTCTTAATCAGTACGATCCTATTGTAAGTTGATTTACCGAGGTCCTTCGTGACACTCGGCGGACTACCGGATTTATATAAGAGAGAGTATGTGTATGCCAACGTGTTAATCGAGGGCAATCATGCTTAATCTTGTATAAATTGGTCGGTTCTGTCACACAGGGCATCGCCGAGGCAAGGCCCCGCCGCCACCATCCTCGTTTGCCGCCCGGGCCACCCGGTGCCTCGCTCCGGCGGCGGCGAGGTGGAGAGAAGGGATGGGAGGGAGGTGGCGGCGGCGGCTAGGGGTTCGCCCCGAGCCACCCGCGCGAGGGCGACGCGAGGCTCTGGTTCATTCGACTAGACATCTTACTTTACCTTTTTTCTTTTCTACTCCCTCTCTATTCCATGATGTGGAGTTGCCACGCTCTGATTCCGATCCTTGCCATACTTAGATTTTTTTACGTGTTTATAATAGGGCTTATTATTATGGTAAATTAAATATGGACATACAAGTAGTCGTGGGCATAGTTAACCGATGACCGAAGACCGAATCGAACTGACCGAGACCGAACTTTTCGGTCACTAGTTCGGTCCATGCTTCTAACTAACCAAACATTTTACGGTTAGTTCGGTCATAGGGCTCGGTTAATCGAACTGGCCGAATGAACCGAAGTTAGTGTGTCAAGGCCCATGAATGAGGTAGCCCAGCCCATATACTGTAAACCCTAGACCCCTCCACCTCTCTCTATTTTCTCTCTCTATTCCCCACCCCGCCACCCGACCTCCCCCCGACCCTGACCCTGAGCCGCATCAGCTTACGGCTACGGCGGCCGGCGGCTCTTCACGACTTCACGCCACCCCACCCGGCCTCCCCCCGACTCCGAGGCCCCAACCCCAACGGCGTGCGCGCGAGCCAGCCGAGCAGGAGCCAGGGAGCGCGCGAGCAGAGCAGAGCAGGAGCCGCCGCCGGGGAGCCGCTGAGCAGAGAAGGAGCCGCCGAGTCGGGGAGCGGCGACCGTCGAGGTGCCGACCGGGGAGCCAGGGAGCGCGCGAGCAAGGGCCCCTGCACCTCCGCCTCCGCACCCTGTGTTGCGCAGCCGCCAGAGGAGTGGGGGACGAATGTGTGGTTTGTATTGTCTTGGTGTTTTTTTCCTTCAAATTAGCAAAAATGCTGCTGAAATTTCCTACAGATCTGCTGTTTTTTATGCTGCTAGTGTGGTCCGATTAGTTCGGTCGTGACCGAGACTGAACTAACCGAGACCAAAGTTGCTTGGTCTTCGATTTTGAAACTAATCGATCGGTTCCTGGTTTCTGATGACCGAACTTTATAAATAGCCGAGGAACTGATCGGTTCGGTTCGGTTTGACCGAACGCCTAGGGCTACATACAAGGACGTGGGGAGGATTTTTTTTTATTTTTTTTTTAGCCACGACGGAGAAGATTGGTAGCCTAGCGCAAATTTGTTTTGAGACCCAACCCAACACTCGATCGGCCCACCGAGGCAAGTACACACCAAAGGTGCGAGCTGGTACACGGGCTGAACCTGGCCGGCCCATCCGCAACGGGCCACACATCCCACCGACGCGCGCCGGCACAGCCGCCGCTCCACCTCACCATCGCCGTCGCACCCCAAAGGAGCTGGAGTAACTGGACCACGGCACGTGCGGCGGCGCACCGTGTAGCTGCACTGCACGCCTAACGCAACGCAACGCCCGACCAGGCACGCAGCAGTGGTGTGGACGCAGTTAATGAGCGATGTGGAGAGCGTGAGAGAGATCGAGAGAGACACACACAGAGTTTTTTTTTTTATATTTTAACGCACACAGAGGCTTTAATAAAGCTAGTGTAGCTAGCAAGCAGGGGTACGTACTGCACCGAGCAAGCACTGTACACCACGAGAAGCGTACAGGACCGAGACTCCAGGTTGGTTACTTGTTGGAGTACCAAAGACTTTGGAAGGCAGAAATGGTACGGGCCCCGGGCGTACACGCGTCGTCCCTCCGTCCGCTGCTGGCGGCTACGTCCGGTTCCGTCCGCGTCCGGGCCAGCTGCTCCCGTGCACCTCCGCCGCCCGCCGCCGCGCGGGCGCGCGGTCGGTGCCGCCCGGTGTAAACGGCGCCGTGGGAACGCAGGGCAGGCGATCGCTGTTGGCGTGGGAACGCATCCTCGGCGCGACGCGCGAGCGCGGCATAAATCAATGGCCAGGTTCTGGGATTGGGAGGGGTGTCGATGAAGGCAGCATGACACGCATCGCGGGAGAAAGACGGCGACCGCACGAGGTCCTTGTGAAACAGCAGCAGCCTGCTAGTAGGCGTGTGTCCCTGTCGATCGGGCGTGGCGTACAGTACACAGCAGTATTGGTATTGCTATGTAGAACGCACTTTTTTTTTTTGCATTGACGGATCGTGCTCTTTGGTTCGATTCCGTCCGTTCCCAACAGAAAAAGGGAAGAGCTAAGAACTAGGATAGGGCCCGGAGACGAGACTTGGAGTCCAAGCGAGTGATAATAATGCGACGCGATTGAGAGTCGCTGCTGTTTGTTATTAAATCGTCTAGCGCCCACCGGTAGTGGTAGTAGTGGCCTGTGGCCACTCAATGACGACATCACCGTGGACTTGTGGTCTCCGATCACTAGGACTGGCGGCGACGACCCACCAGTACACGTGTGGACGCGGCCGGGTCGGAGTGCATTCTTCAAGAATCTGTCTGCAAAGCGACCACAGTGAAAACTACTCGCACTAGCAATATGACGTGAAATTAAGACCATGCTCGGACCCATTAGGCGCTAATAATGAGCTAGTTAATATGTCAGAGCTAATATGAGCTGCCATTAGCTAGTTTTATTCCATCAGTGAAATAATTGTTAGTTTGTTAATTCAGCTAACAATTACTACATACTTTTTTTTATCCAAGTACTACCTAATACCTAGCTGATAATAATAGTCTCATTAGAATCAAACATGTCTAGTGCTAATTATTAGCTGAGCAAACAACTAACAACTATTTCACTAGTTGGATTAAACTAGCTAATACTCCAGCAGCTAATATTAATTGTGACGGTAACTAGCTAATAGTAGCTATATAGCTATTAGGAACTAATAATGAATCCAGATAAACAGATAATCCCCTCCATCTAGCTTGCAGCTCATTGGTTCGGTCGGTCATTTGGCTCATTCCTTCATTCCGTCTGCAAGCGTCCGCCGTCGTCAACGTCAAGGACAAAACAAAGACTGCCTAGTCTAGCAGTGCTACTGACCTTCTGGAACGCCTCCCTGTCTGGGCCCACCACCTCCCCCATCCCCGCCGTTCAAACGCCCAAGCCCCACCCCCACCTCCTTTGCATTTGCATATAGAGGATTCACAGCGATCCTTTAAATTGACACAATGTGTCACTTAGGTCATCGAATTTTTAAAATAATATCTGTGAGTCTTTAAATTTAGCAAAAATATGTCATCTAGATCCCAAACTTTCAAGGTAATCACCACATGTCCCTAAACTTGACAGAAGTTGTCATCTAGGTCCCAAATACTATAGCAAATTTTGGAAAAACAAATTTTTAAAAAAGAAAAATCTAATTTTGGGTACTGTAACTATAATTGTAAAATATTTTAAAAATTGTATCTTTTCCATACGATCTGGGATGAAGATAATTTTTATATAAAAATTGCAGCTCTCGACGAGATCTACAACTTTTTAGTTTTGAGTTTTTTAATTTAAGGTTGTTAAAATGCTCAAAAAATTAAATAAGTTTTTCGCAATATAATAATCAAGTACAAGCGCTTATCGCCTTAAAAAAAATCATATCTTTATTATATGCTATCATATGGAGATACTTTCTATATGAAAGTTGTAGAACTCGAGGAGGTCTACAATTTTCTGGTTTTAATTTTTTTAATTTGAAGGGGTTAAGATACTCAAAAAAATTAAATAATTTTTTAGCATATAATAATCGCGTACAAGCGTTTGTCGTTTTCGAAAAATCATATATTTCCTATATGCTATCAAATGGAGATACTTTCAATATGAAAGTTGTAGCGCTCGAGGAGATATATAACTTCCTAGTTTTGAGTATTTTTAGTTTGAGATCGTTAATATGCTAAAAAACTTAAAACTAAAAAGTTATAGATCTCATCAAGAGTTACAATTTTTATATAAAAATTATCTTCATCCGAGATCGTATGGAAAAGATACAATTTTTAAATATTCTATAATTATACCTACAGTACCCAAAATTAGATTTTTCTTTTTAAAATTTTTTCTGAAATTTGCTATAGCATTTGGAACCTGTATAACACCTTCTGTCAAGTTTAGGGACATGTAGTAACCACCTTGAAAGTTTGGGACCTAAATGACTTATTTTGCCAAGTTTAAAGACTTACAGATATCACTTTGAAAGTTCAGAGACCTAAGTAACACCTTGTGTCAACTTGAATGACCGCCGGTGAATTTTCGTCTTGCATATATAAACGCCGGCCTCTTCTTATCCCCGGCCCGTCTCGTCCCACCCTCGCCGAGGCCGCGCCACACAAAAAGCGTCACGCCGTGCCGTCAGTGACGAAAAGCTCACGAGTTCGCAGCGACCATGGAGGGGAGAATTCCCGAACGACCAGGAGAGGCGCAAGGCCCCACCGTCGCCGAACCTGCACCGGCCGGCACGCCCTGCGACGCCGCCGCCGACGCTCTAGCTCCCGTCGTGCAGATGCTTTCGTCGTCCGACGACGACGACGACGACGACGCGGGGGAACTCGAGTTCGAGTTCCCGTTCGTCAGCAGGGACTCCCCCGCAGGCACGGCCGCCCCGGCCGACGAGCTCTTCGCGGACGGCCGGATCAGGACCTTGTACCCGGTGTTCGGCCGCGGCGCCGGCGGGTGCGACGCCCATGGCAGCGGCAGCAGCAGCAGCAGCGGCGGCCACATCATATGCACGTCGCTGCCGGCTGCTGCTCCGCCGCGGGTGAGGGGCCAGCTGGGGCGCCTGTTCCTGGAGGAGACACGGGAGCGCAACTCCTCCACCAGCTCTACGGCGTCGTCGTCGTCAGGCGCCGCCACGGAGGACGACGGCCTGGAGGGCGCGGCGCCGGAGAGCTACTGCGTCTGGCGTCCTGGTGGTGGCTCGTCCGCTTCCGCGTCGCCCAGGAAGAGCGGGTCCACGGGGTCCATGGCGCGGTGGCGCCGCATCAGCGACCTCGTCGTGGGCCGCAGCCACAGCGACGGCAGGGAGAAGTTCCTCTTCCTCGCCGCCGCTGGGCCGCCGCACGACGCGCCCAGGCGGAAGAAGCCTGCTGCCACTGCCCCTGCAGGAGCCAGGAAGTCTCCGTCCGCCGCCGCCGACGACAACGCCGCCCACCGGATAGCTTACCTCGCCAGGGGCGGGCTAGGCGGCGCCCCCGTCCCACCAGGCGGCGGCACGCCGCGGCGCACGTTCCTGCCGTACCGCGAGGAGCTCGTGGGCTTCTTCGCCAACGTGCACGGCATCAGCCGGAGCCACCACCACCCGTTCTGACGACAAACTATTCGATCAGTTACCCTGATTAATTATTCAGTTTCGGGGCTTGGAGTGGATGATTTGCGGCCAAAATTCAAACTCTACTGTATGTAATCAGCGCTTTTTTTTTGTTAGTAGTGGGTAAGTAGGCGGTTATAGGTAATGATTCTGGGTTAGGAATTCATCACGCGATGCTGGTGGAGGCTGGTGAGGTGAAGCATATGACAGGCGTGAGGCGTGACCTTCTTTTTCTCGACCAAGTGTGAACGCCTACGCCTACCGCTGGCGTTGGGAGCACCTCATTTCATCGCCACTATTATCATTAACTGCGATCGAGAACCACGTTTAGATCCTCCTTTTCGATTTGATTTTTTTTTTTCATCCACCAGTTGATCCCGTGCACGCATCAGCTAGCCTTCTGAACTGCTGCTCTGCTTTGTTCGTGTTCACGCACCTGCCGGTGCCGGTGACAATGGAATTCAACTGGGGACTGAGGATCGGGTGCCCGGATCAGCCGGGGCGGGCGGACGCGGCACGCATGAGTGGTACTCGGTGACCAACCCCGAGTCCTGCTTTATGGAAAAAGAAAATAACCCGTGCCATGCCGCTTTGCGACCGCGACCACGGCCACGCTGCCCGCGACGTGGGCGACCGAACGCGCGATGGCGGCGGCTACGGCGGTCATCAGGTGCCGTGCGAGCGCCGCCACGCCGGACGACGGCGACGGCGATACCTGGTGGTCTGGCCCGATGCCGTCCGTCCGTCTCGGGCTCTCATCTCTGGTGCGCGCCCTCTCATCGACGGCATGGTATGGTGCTGTACGCAGACATCGGAGTATCCGTGACCAAACCAGCAACTTTGATTAAGGAGGGTCGAACAAATATTTTGACACTCTTATTAAATGAGGTGAATATATACATAACTGTATATTTCAACAACTTTTCTAATACTTTTGTATATAAAATTAGTATTTGTAACAAAAAATCACAATACTATACTATAAAATAAGTAAATTGGTGTCTAAATATGCTACACATTGCAATATTTGTGAGGGCATTTAAAATACTTCTCCTATATTGGGGGGGGGGGGGGGGGCAGGGCCTGCTGGCCCTCCAGTTCCGCTAGTGATTGGACGTAGGCGCGCCATCTTTGTTTTTTTTAATTATACACGGCACTCATAATGTGCATACACACTTGCTTCTATGAACGTATGGACATAAACCTACTTCAATGAGTATCTTCAAAAACTCGATTGACAAATCCTCGAGATTGACGAAGTCAGCACATGCACCTACAAGAACATCATCTGCTAATAAAAGCACAACGCTGGCCATTAAATCATGAAATATTCAATCTTACGGGGAGTGAAAATAAACCAGGACCTAAATTGCTACCAGGACTCTTGTAATTATTAGGCTACATGCCCTTTTTGCAAAACCACGGCTTGCTTAAAGCACCGAAACGTCATCGTTTTGGCGTGAAGAAGGAATAGCAGGGCAGACAGATGACGAGGTGTCCACCTGTCATATCGGCAGGTGCACAATATGCGTGGCAGCCTTCATGTGCTTGCATGGTCACCGCGGCTCATGTTGTTGTATATTTAATATAAGGACTTGACCTCCATTCATTCATTTATTGATTCTCCTAGCATGATCTCTCAGTCTTCTATAGCTAGTTTCCCTAACGAATATGGCATGGAACGATCTAAGCTGGGAAGTCAAGGGCATGGTGAATGTTGGGGGTAGGGCTATCCCCATGGAACCCTAGGGAGCCTTTCCATTTAATCCACACGAAAATGTTAATTCAAATAGCTCTAAGGCTTTGTTTAGATGCCAATGCATCTATCTTAATCCATGTATGTGCGCTGGATTGGTTTGGTGTCAAATTTAATTCTAAATATACATTCGCGTTTTGGACAATGTTTTAGTCAAACATTGGAAATATAAATCATGAATAGCTTTTAATTTGTTGAGTTTGGAAATGTGAAAACTATATAAATAGATTTATCTTGAAATATACTTTTATAAAAGTATACATATATCACTTTTTAATAAATATTTTTATAGAAATATGAAGTTAAAGTGTTATGCTTTGGAAACCGTGTCGTTGTCCTAAACGTCAAGTTTTTTTTGGGTATGGAGGGAGTATAGATTAAGATATGGATACAGACATCGATATAAATAATAATCTCGAGCAGGGATTATTCATGCAGTCAGATCCTTCTTGACCGATCCTGAGATCAACGTTGGTGACCATGCACGATCATAATGTAGGTTGGTGACCACGATCTCGAGCCAACAGCTATCCGACGTGATGCCATTGCGCCGTCTACCGACGCCGGTACACGGTACGGCAGATGAGTGAGCTGGACGCACAAGCGCAATTAAACAGCATGCATGATGACGATGAAGCGCGCGGCGGCAATCGGCATGATGATTTTGCTCATGATTCGGAGCAGGCAGGCAGGCAGCCAGTGGCGGCCGATCGATCTGATCTGAAGCTAGTAGCTAGCTCTCGGCCGGGTGGTGCTTGCTGTGTAGCTTTCGCATCAATCCTCTGCCGGCCATCATGGTGTTCTCGATTGTCGATTCATGCACGCACACGTACGGCACTCACGACCACGACCCAGGGCCAGAAATGTCGCAAACTGATGACCCTGATCGCTTCGCATGCAGTTCGCACACCACATGCGCATTGCACTGGATATGCACGTACGTACCCCTCCCTGATCGATCGAGGCCCTGGCCCCTGGCCGATGGACACACCCCGAGAGCCCGTGAAGCCGTGCAGTAACTGTCGTTGCTTTCAGCAGGTCGTCGTCCGTCTCGCTCGTCTCCATCGCATCAACACACACACACACACACACACACACGTACACGTGCGCCAGCTGGAAGCTAATTAATTGAAGCGTGCATGCATTTCATTTGCTTAGCTTCTGGCCGGAGCATGCATGTCCAAAAGCCGTCGATCGACAATGACCGTCCGGGGGCCGTACGAGACTCAGGCCTCGAGCCATTTCCGCTCAGCTTTCGCATATCGCGTCGTGTTCTCTACTAGCTCCCGCCGGCCGGCCGGCAACAAGCTGTGCGTGCTCTGTTGTTTTCAGGAATGAAGCGGGCGGCACATCAATGTCACAGACTCACAGTCCATGTCGGTCGCCCTGTTTATAGCTAGCGCCTGCCGCCTAGCGGCAAAACAGGGACGACGTACGACGCGCTGTGCGCGTATCCGTTCCGAGCACTTGGCCGAGCACACAATCGATCGCCACCAGGACCAGGGATATATATATATCGTGCGCCGGCGCCCGGCGGCGACAGACGACAGAGCGAGAGCGAGACGTCGTCGATCGGTTTGCTTATCATCAGTGCCCGCCAGCTTGCTCGATCGGTGTCGGTGGCTTGCCTCTCGTGACCTCGTCGAGTCGTCGTGGTCGTCAGATATAGTATATCCTCTATATCTATATATATCTAGCTCACATATCAGCGCCGGCGGCATATCTGCGTCAGCTACAGCAAGTAAGTACGCAAGCATGCATGATGCTGGTGCGCCGCGTGAGCTAGATAATTAAGGCCATCCTTGTTGCAATTCAATGGATGTGATGCTTGGTCACTCAGATTGCATGGATTAGTATTCAATATTGGCAGCCTAATAACACGCCTAACGTTAGGCTACCACCATTCTGTTGTTTGACACGCGCTACGCTGTCCATCGAGAGAACGGCTCTGGTCTCCTCCTCCTCTCTATACTCCACACTCCATTCTCTCGTTCTGGACTGGAATTCCATATGACGTCCGTTACGTTACCTCCTGATCGGTCATCATTTGCGCTTGCACCTACTTGCACCTGTGACTACCCGTAACATCGAAACCTGCCGTCCATCCTTCACTCCGGTCCAACCAACGCCAATATATTCCAGAGCCTCATCGGCATCATCATTATTCACCGGTGATGAAAAAAGGAAAACTTGGAAACTGCGTCTTGACGTGTCACGTACGGATTTTAGAGAGGCTACTAGTAGGTACTAGTCTCTGTGTTGACGCGAGCGTGAGGCTAGTCAAACGCAACCCTAATTACTGGACTAATCGCTCTGGCCGACTAGTCAAGTCAACGCCAACCGAAAAGGCTGGCCGGCCCCAACGCGAACATGTCGTGAATCTGGCAAACAAAGCCGGGCAACGCAAGGAAAGGAAAGGAAAGGAGAGGCCGGCCGGTCGCCGGTTAGGCTGGCCGCTGGCCTCGGCTGGCTTGGCCAGTTGGCCTTCCATTGTCGTGTATGGTCAGGCAGGCTAGGTTAGGTTGATTATAGTTAATATAAGCGTTGATTTTAATTGATATTGATATTTTTAGACAAAATTATATTATTTTAAAATGCTGATTTTAGCAGATAAATTTAAGCTCGAGGTGGTTGGCGTATGTTGGAAACTAGAGGAAAGGTGTCAGGGACCAGAGCTAGCAACAGACGCCGGAATTCGATCACTCTCATCCTCCTACGGCACGCCGCCTGCACGCCATTTGCACGTACAGTACAGTACACTGCAGCTGCAGCCTGCCCAGATAGTATACTGTGCGCTGCTAACGACACGCACCGAGCACAGCATATCCCGTGCCATAAAGCTTTGCCTTGGGTGCATGCATTAGCATTACACACGTGCGGGGAGACTTTGGTAGTTCGGTTCACACCCTGCCTGAGCGTACCTTTCTTGTTCCTCTGGATTCTGGCCAAGCAAACGTTGCTTGTAATTTTTCAAATAAAAAAAACAAAACAGACAAGAAAACATTGCTTTGAGAGAGATGCTGGACTGTTGGTTCAGGCTTTTTCATGTATGAATACACGACACGACTGCATTTGAATGACAGTAAAGTTCACACATATCTGCAAACTGTCCATCAGAAAGAGTGTGGGACAAGTTTCGCAAATGCTCATCAGATTCCAGCGACTAAAAAAGTTTATCCAGTGTATATGCATTTGTTATTATTTATTGTAAACTCAAACAAAACCTGAGAGGGCATCAGAATTCAGAAAAGTGTTGTGGTAATGACATCTGGAGCCTCTTTGGCCGGAGAGAGATATATAGTCCGAGACGGCCTTTCTTTTCTATCACGTATTCACGTTTGATCACATCGTCATTTGTTTTCGTGGTTACTCCAGCAAAGAAGCGGCGTCATCTGGAATTGCAGGAGATTCAGAACCAGCAGCTACTTCTGCTTGCAGCAAAGACTCCCCTTGGTCGGAGCCATCGGCCAACTCCGTGGCCTTGTTGGTGCCATCGTGCTGAATTTCTGATCTGAATATGTTGGATTCCCTTGACGGCGATTTCAAATCCCAGGCCGCGCTTCCTTGACCTTGCTTTTCCCATGGCTGTTTCACCAGGAAACTAGATGTGAGCTAACTGCTGATAAAAAGAATTCAAACTAGTATCAACACACAATCTGAATCATCTACACATATGATACTTCCATGATTCATGACTATGCAAGGAACACATCTATGTTAAGAAATGTGTGCTTAGGCAGTCAGTTTTTTAGCACAAACCTTTGGTTTCGGTGCCATACGAGCTTCTGAGATTGGTTGATCAGGATTCGGAGGGTCATCATTAATATCCTATATCCCAACAGAAATAAAAAGGGTTATAGGTTAACAAAACTACAGAGTTTACATGTAGCATCACTATAGGAAGATAACTAGAAATCAAGACATGCCTGGATATCATCTGGCCGGTCACCCCTTTGTATGATTTCCATGATCTGCCAAGTCAAATCACATTTCAAAACCCAAATTTTGGTTCCATATGAACTTGGAATCATACATCATATACATGCAAAAACTTCATGTATTTGGAAGATAAATCCACATATACCAAAAATTCAGACTTTTAATGTTTATAAGTATACTTCTGGTAACTCAACAAGGGCAAATGCATGATAAGATGAAGTGGATAGTAGAACTCTCAACAAGCATGTTTGAATATCCAACAGCACATATTGAGTGAACTTCTCACCCACAATCCCAAATTCTAGTGTACGATGCATCACTAGAAGGAAGCAACCCCTCGTTGATGCATGTTAAAAAAACATTGATATTGAAACTGGCTAGATCTAACAATGAAACTAAACACAAGATTCTTCATTTTTAAGCTCCCAGTCTATCATTAAAATCAAAGTCCAGTTTAAGATAAGTTGACCTTTGAGAACCAACATGATGCTAAACAGGATTACTGTCTCAATGACCAGATAGGATTTAGGAATAGTTCTACTTTCTGATGAATTTAATTTAACTTGAGATGAAAGTATGAAACTATCTACAAAATGAACACTTCACAGACATGTACAGATATCACGTATGCTGCAGCAGCGTAAGGATTAAACAAGTAGCCATTTTTAGATAGCTAGCTGACTGCTGACCTCCAAATATGATTTTGGATGACGAGGTACCACAGGGGTCACAGGTTCAGTTTCAGGTTCCACCCTCTCTATAAAAGAAAGTAGGAATGTTAGATAAAAAAGGAAGCAGGGGAAATAGTCAAGACTTGCCTTAGAAGGGCAGCATTGGCAAACCTGAACCATCTATACAGTTTTTGTCAACTTTACTTTCCTTCTGCAGTGAAGAAAATAGCAGTAGTTTAAACTTTGCAGCATGAATACCAGTCATGCCTGGCCAATACTATTATGTGTAGTTTGTGCTTACCTCAGTAATCCTGCATGAATGATCAGACACCCCTGACAAAATGCAGGCAACGGATAAGGCAATGAAGTTACTAAGTCAGATTTTTCATGATGAAGCCATTTAGTTCTGAAACTCTGAATGGGGAATTTCATATGGAATCACCATCGTTTACAGAGGAAAACACACATAAACAATGAAACATCATTATATGATCCACAAACATAGAACTAAAATATCATATAAAAAAGCTAACTGAGGGCCTGTTTGGTTAGTGACCGAAACATGTCACGCCTAACTTTCGGTAAAATGTGGCTGCCACAGAAAGTGTGGCGTGCCATACCTTGGGCAGTGAACCAAGCAGTTGCTGAAGAAACTGTGGCATGACTAACCTTTGGCGTGGCAAGTTTCGGTCATGAACCATACAGGCCCTTAGTAAATGGAGTCTCTCTGCCGTACCTTGAGATGTGCACAAATCTGAGATCGTAGAATTCGATGATGGGCTCTTTAATCCCCCAAAGGAGTTTAAAAAAGTAAAAGTAAATCAGAATATCCAGGCAAGGAAATCAGACTCAAGTAGAAATTAAGCACACAAATCTTACTTGTAAACGTCGAAACGCTTCATCTATTTCATCCACAGTGAGTCCTTTATTTTCAAGGAAAGATCGCCTCTGCCCATCCGAAGAGGCTACTACTTTTGGGTGTTTCAGAAAAGTAACAGCACTCTGAATCATATCCTCCCTCAGCAGTTCAGT
Source organism: Eremochloa ophiuroides (assembly GCA_038502445.1). Lineage (NCBI taxonomy): Eukaryota > Viridiplantae > Streptophyta > Magnoliopsida > Poales > Poaceae > Eremochloa > Eremochloa ophiuroides. The sequence goes on along the minus strand of JAHLJS010000008.1, from coordinate 69,996,062 downwards.
GGAAACAAGAGCTACCTTTCCCTTTCTTATTTCCTGCCCCTTCGTGTCTTGCAAACCATGACTACCTTCAGAGCTTCCTTGTCCTGTATGCAGTCCAGCAAACAGTTTGACTTCCATATATAATATAAAACCATAACGAAACAGGCATCTCATACTACATAAACAGGAACAGAGGACATATGATATGATCCATGATTGATACTCCACTGGTGTATTCATAAAGGCAACAATATTAGCTGATCTGGAGGACTTAAGCCTCGTAGGCTCCTAATCGATGCGAAGGACGAGGGAAGTCCAACATTTAACAAGGGTGAGTACGAATCAGTATAAATATACCATCACTGCCGTCAAAACTGGAAGGGAATACATCTCCAGGATGTGTAGCAGTACGAATCAGAAAACAGTATAAATATACGAAGTTGGATCAGGTGAGTTTTGGACAATAGGAACCACTAGCCCTTCGAACAGGCAAGGCGATGGAACCCTAACGGTTAGCATCACAAACAATTAGCTTACACAAAGGACAGGAGAATCCCTTGCCAGATCGAACCTGGTTCCTGCTGCCTCGCTTCTTCGGCCACCAATCCATCCGAAGACGTCGACAATTCCGCCATCACTGCCGTCGGGGACCTCCAGCAGTCCTGTTCCGGGCGGTAAGCGGCGGCGCTTGTGTGGGGATAAGACGCCGGACGCAGGGAGGAAGACGAAACCGTGCTCAATTAGCGGCCAGGTCCCAGAGACAATCATCGTCTAGCCGAATGGGCCGTGTCGCCCTTTGTGTTCTTCCGGATCATGGTCCTGCGTCGTAACCGGAATCAAAATAATGCTATGATATAATTAATTTTTTATTAGAATCTAAAATCTCTTCCCACGTCTTATAGAATATCCGATGTGACACGTAAAATAATTTAAACAAACTAAACAACACCCAAACCTGGCTTATTTGTTAGCGCACACATTCAAAGTCATCTCATCGCTAATACACATCTTTGATAACCAAAACATCTGCGTTCGATTTTCTCGGTTCTCGCAACCGGCAGTGCCTCCGACCTTTCAGAAAAAAGCAGTCCCTCCTGAGCGCCCTTCCGCCTCGTCCTCACCCTGACGTCCTGCTACCACCATTTCTCTTAGAATTGGTATTTAGAAAATAAAATATTAAATAAGTGTAATAGACATGAGACACTACCTTAGTTATGGAGTTAACACCTCTTTGTAGATAATATTTTTCGTGTATGTATCATTTACCGTTGTGTTATTATTATTTTTTATTTCTTCACATCCTTCTCAACATCTGGAACAGCCAAAATCGGGATGTTTGATCTTGCTGTGGCTCTAGATAGTGCAACATACAACTGACCATGCGAGTACACTGGTTCAGGCAAGTACAACCCGACATTTGGGATAGTTTGTCCCTGCGCTTTGTTGATAATCATGGCGAAGCTAAGCCAAATGGGAAACTGTTTTCTCTTAAAATGAAAAGAGAACATGTCATCATCGGACGGGCATAAGGGTATGCGAGGCAAGAAAACAGGCTTTCCAGCATGTTGCCCCAAAACGATTTCCGCATCAATTGTATTCTTCTGGAACCCACGTACGATCAACCTTGTACCATTGCAAAGCCCATTTGCAGGGTCGATGTTTCTAAGTAATATGATCGGGCAACCAATCTTCAGCTTTAACACGTGCGGAGGTAGACCATTTGGGGTCAAACTGTTAAGGAACTCCGAAGGGTAGTAGTTGTTTGGATCATCTACCGCACAGTCAAAGCTATGGTACACCATCTCGTCCCCTTGAAAACGACTTATCATCCTCATGTTAATCATGTCCACACAATCATTCCGTGTAGACAATATCGCTCGCGAAGTGATGTAATTTCTCTTTGTCATGTTCTCGTTGAGCCCAGGAAAAATGCAATCTATTAGAGTATCAAGGTCACCATCCTTCCCGGTGTGTGGCACACATATCCCATCAGGAAGACGAATGTCACCATCATTATTGGCCTCCTCAGATCCACCACCTGACACGTAAAAGGTATTCTGCAAACCACGGATCACTTTGTGCCCTCATGTTGCGCACCAATTTGAGGTGTCGCATAGATTTCCAAAGGTACGACATTCGCAATGAGGCACTGACAATCTGAGCCCTTGACCCCCTTCGAACAACAGGGAGTACTTGCCTAAAGTCTCCACCAAACACCACGGTCTTCCCCCCAAATGGTAGGTCAGGTTGGGCCATTATATCGCGGAGGCTTTTGTCTAGGGCCTCGACAGCCTGCCTCTTTGTCATGGAAGCCTCATCCCAAATAATAAGAGATGCAGCCCAAAGAAGCTTGGCAGTGCCACATTGTTTAGTGAAGCTGCAAACAGCCCCATCAGTCGATGGTAAGAGGAATCTTGAAGCATGAGTGGGCGGTTCTGCCACCACAGCAATCTTGTTCTGACTCCGTACAGTTGCAAGAAGGGCCTTGTATAAATAAGTTTTACCTGTGCCACCAGGTCCATCAACAAAGAACAACCTCCCGTGTTTGCTATTAATAGCAGACATAATCTCATCATAGGCAGCCCGCTGCTCCTCATTAAGGGTGTCAAATAGAGCAATGTCATCAATGCTGGCCTCAATGCTTGCCTCCTCAGAAATCTCCCTAGGAATATCGTTGGAGGTGTCATATGTGTCATCGATATCCGGAAGTGGGAATGTCTTTATGTCCTTCTGCATTGATTGTAATATTTTCCTAATATCTAGAAGGACCATCTGCTCCACTGCAAAGCTGGATTGATTACTGCATCGATAGTCTTCTGATATTGCCTCCTTGTGTTTATCCCAGAGTCCGGACACATTGCTTCGGCTCACAAAATACCAATATTGTAGCAAACAGTCGTCGAAGTGCATATGGCATCATCCACCCAGTAGATTCAGCAAGGCTCTCGTTCAGTGTGTTGTCTGCTTCAATCAGACCCCTTCTTTCTGCTGCTTCACGGAACGTTGGAAGGGTCACACCGTCAATGGTCCTTAGGTCATCAAAGGATGTAGGTCCAGCCACATGGTTTAGAAGAACCCTAAGATAATAGCGTTCCCCCTCGGCTGGATTGGCGGAGACAATTCTTCCTACCTGTCCTTCTCGTTTTGTTCTCCTCTTAATCCATTGTTTGCCTGTTGCATCCCGTTTATAGAACTCAGGAAAGTCCCGGTACAAGATACCACGAGCTTTCTTATCCGTCATGTTCCTTTCAAAATACGCTGTAAGCATTGACCTTTCAACACCTGGCTGGTCGAGCACTCGTTCGACACGCTCGTACTGGTGAAATGATACTATGTGCATGTCCAGAAGATGGAGTTGCATGGATAGCACAGAAGGCGACCTATCACTCAAATCAAACCCATATATTCTCCACAAGGCTTCTGGAGGGGTCACCCACCTAGCATCTCTATATTGTTTGATCTCATCAATGTTTCCTTCATTGTCCACCTTGCCTGCCTCTCTCACGGCCACAGATGCTCGATCATGGCCCTTGTAAATGTACTTAAACAGATATTTAATAGCCTTGATGCTCCCACATGCCTCAACATTGATGTGACAGTTGAACAACCGCAAGAGGTAAGGGTTGTAAGGCATGACCCATCTATTGTCTAGCTCATGATTGTGAACTTTTTCTTTCCTCCCATCTTCACGTCGCCTATAAACCGGGTAGGAATCCTTACCCTGTACCGTGGCCTCGCTGAAAGGTCGAGGGTATCAGTTCTTACACGAATCATGACCCTTTGTGCACGGGCAATTACGATTAAGTATTCCGCAAGGCCCATGCATCATATGCTTCGTGACCATCTTGTATAGTTCTGGGTACTTCTTCTTGTTTGGAAGCTCAGCTGAGATAAGGAGGTCATACTGCTCCGGACACGTGATCTTGTACTTCCCTTGCATGATCAACAAAAAATGTGCATGCGGTAGACCCCTCTTCTGGAACTCCACAACATACACATGGGCCCGAACCTTTCCAAGAATATCCATCTTCAACAACCTCCTCTTCAACTCTTCAAGCTTTGCCTTAAATACCCGCACAATGAGATCTGGCCTATCTTGTGGTGTCTGGCCAGGGTAGAGTTCATTCTTGATCTCATCCCAATTTGGATTACAGGTCATAGTCAGGAAGATGTCTGGCTTCCCAAACTTGCGCACCAGAGCCATGGCGTCCATATACCGACGTCTCATGTCTCGGGGGCCTCTGATAAATGATGAAGGCATCACAGTCCTCTTTCCAATAGCTGTAGCTCTGCCCTCTCCAGCTTGCAGGCTGTCCACCAATCCTTGGTACAGGTCAGCCCTAATTTCTTTCTGGTGGTTGCGTATATAATCTAGTCGAGAACTCTCAATCTTGACGTATGTGTCAACAGCAAACTGTTGGAAAAGACGCCCTCCGAAAAGTATCGGATTAAAAATCCCTGGTCCGCATTTGGAACTTATAGCAGTAGTAGTCATGGACAGACACACATTTGTTACCAGGAGATTCTACACACAAGAACCATCAGTTAAAGATGTTGGTAGCACAAATGTTGTATTCTACATGAAAAAGTAGTTAAATAAAAATTAACCTGATTCTTCTTCTGTACCACTATGAGCCTTACGAAGGAGACGTGCCGCTTTGACTTCCTCGATAGTAACATCTTTTTTTGGAATATCCATATGCCATCCAAGCTCACCCCTAGGGAAGAATAGAGGGTATGAAAGAGCGTCATAGCAACCATGATATGATCGTATGCCATGTATGCTTCTATCCTTCCCATGAAGGACAACGCTGTTCTCAAATTGGCCAAAGTGTTCACTCCCCTCAATCCAAACAGCAGCCACCTCTAAAGTCAACGGCACATTGTACGTTCTTTGGTCGAGCTGTTGATCAAGGTTCAGAGCGACGCAATAGTCCTCAAGTTGTTTGTCATGTCCCATACTCCTGAGATGTTGTGAGTACGGGTTGTCACGAAGGATAGCAACCAACCTTTGAATAACTTCTTTATTTTTCTGGCACTGCTCTTCACGACACTTTTGGTAACGGTGCTCAAGGCTCGGATCATCATCATAGAAGTAGAGCTCTAGATTCCTAGGATCCTTACCATCTTCTTTACCAAATGCCCTTATGTTGTGATAGATTTGGCCATGTGCACGAAAGGTGTAAATGCCACTGTTTTTCATGTTAGCGGTAGCACTATCGAGGTGGCAATACAGAGAAGTGAATGAGAAATGGCCATTGAAGAACCTAATGTTGTTGCGGAAGTGCCTAGCATCAGCATCTGCACTTGACCAAAGCCTCACAAGTTCATCAGGAGTGTTCGGTGCATTTAGATGCACCTTACCGCTACGGCAACAGAACCCAGGTGGCTCGGATTCAAACTTCTTCGCAGTACAATGCTTGCAATTTTTGACAGGTTTGAGAATATGTGTATCTGCTGGCATGTTACTATACACCTTTTCATATGGATCGGGCTTGTCAGGGATACAAGTTGGCTCTTCCTCTGGATCATTTATATGGACACCCTCATCATCTTCTTCTGTAAGGGTATTTAAACATAATTTAGAATCACTTGTGCAAAATTTGAAAGCGATTCAAAACATAAAGTACCTTGCCCAGCAAATAGGTACCCCTCATCCTCTTCCTCGTCCTCTTCAAATATATCACCATCATCCTCATCTAAATCCATCACACGGGCTTGATTTAGTTAAACAATGGTTAGAGACCATATATTCAAAGGAATGATAATAATATTATGAATTACCACTATCATTAACGAGTGGTTGTGTTTGCATGGCTGAGGCAGGCTGGATGCTTGGCCCGTCACTCTCTATCAAGCACAACATATCCACGATTTCAACAGGTACGACACATTACATCATGACAATTGATTGGGATGAGGAAGCCTTATTATTTACCATTGATGACCTTAGCCGACTTAGCTATGGATTGGGTATCAGTCACTAATTCATCTGCCATGCCTTCACTTTGTTCAGTAGAATTCTTTTTGTTTACCACCAATACATTCTTCAAAAAGAATGTTTTGCCGCTTTAAAAGAATTTGCCTTTCCCCAGATGGCACACGATGTCTACGTGTCATATGGCCAGGTAGTATATCACTGCACCCATCTTCATCCATCTCCACTGAGTTTGGTAGGATGTAAAGAGTTGTTGGAGTGAGCTCGGGAATTAACCATTCACTGACACTTGTGGTTCCAAGCGGCCTAGTTGCTTCAACAGTGGGCCACATAGGCTTTGGAAAATACGTTGGGTTCTCCATGGCAATGGAATCCGGATGGAGAGTGTGCCTTCGCACCTCTTTGAATTTTTTAGAGACTTTCATTGCCTGCTTACGTCTAGGAATTTTATTATATAGCCTTTGCCGCTCACGACTTTCTTCTCTCTCCTCTGGCATCATTTTTTTGTACAACTCTTTGTAGTACTCAGTTCTTGATCCGCTTTGGGTACATGGTTTCACAGTATAGGGATGGGTAACACACTCTTGGATATCTATGATGCTGGATGAATTGGATGTTCCGACTGTTTTCAATCGTCCTGTAACACATTCAAGGTTATGTATCATGCTTGATAAATTAGATATTCCAATTGTTTCCATATTACTCATGTCGTCTACAATATTTGTTATGCGTACATCTACACAAAAAAGCATAGGCATTCATTATTATGGCACGCTAATCGCTTTTGTGAACCATCAATTTGTCAATAACAGTAGTGCAACCATCAGACATGTTATATTGAAGTAACATCTTCTAATTGGCATGCTATGTAACTGCGTGTAATGTCAGTTCATCACCTTCCGATTCTCTAAGCAATGCAGTTTGTGCTTTTCTTTTTTGATAATATTCACGCTGCTTCTTATTTCTTTCAAGCTTTTGTTCTTCATTCATTGACGCACGTCTCGCTCGTTCCCTTTGCCTTTTTCGTTCCTTAGCGTCATCGCCTGTCCTTGAATCGGATGCAATTTGACTTCCTGTACTATTATTAGTGGACTTGATACTTATTTTTCATAACTAATCAATCATACACATGTGTGCATCACTGTTTACCCGCATCTGTAGTATTAGTCAAGTCACCAAGTGGAGTGCGGGCTCTATTATTTTTCCTTGGTTCCATATAGTAGAGATTGACTACACATAATCAAAGAAAAATAATAAAGACATCATAGGATATCCAGAGTAAATAAAGGACAAGATTTGTGTGCCATTTAAATAGTAGTCCCACTACATGATCTGTGTG